>OY982576.1:7811103-8275522 GCA_963859945.1 Euplagia quadripunctaria | reverse complement strand
CGATGACTTGGTATGTAGATAGCTGGAGACCTGGATTAACGCATACGCTACTTTTTATCCCGATATTCCCACGGGATCGGAACTTACGTGGGTGAAACCGCGGAGCGCTGCTAGTTATATATATACCAATAACTAAGTTCTACCTGTTTCATTTGATCAAAAGATAAAGAACTCTAGTGTAGTTTGAAGAATTAACACAATACAAATATCAGGTTATTATGTTCAGTATCTGACGTCAAATGTCCAAGATAATAATAATAATTATTTATCATAGATACTGAGATGAGATATCTGAGAGAGTTACAATAACGATAGTTTTTAAAAATTATTATAACAGGTCTGTCATAATGTTTATTTTTAGATAACGTTATCGATTTTCACATCTCCGGAGGCATGTCCGCGGCCCGTCCGATATTTGTGCGGTTGCTTGCAACGGGCTGCCGTAGCCAAGTGGCCCAACGAACGGTTCGTACGGACGAGGGTCGTGTCAGGTGGGTATCCAGCCGTAAATTTTTATGATTATAATCTAATATGTTATACGTTTATTAGGTTATACGAGCCCTGTGTACGGACTATTAAAGTGATCCCATTCGTACTACAAGCGTTTAGCCTTGTTAGTTTGACTGAACGTGTGTACCTTATACTATTAACTTGTCACACGTATGACAATGTGTAGCATGTGTAATATGCTTGAGGCAGACAGGGGGGCGTTAACAGGTTGTAATGTACTAGTTAATTACTCCAACAATTAAACCAACCTTTAAAAGTGGATTCCCGTTTGTAACTTTCTGGTTCGGTTTGCGTAAATTAAGTTTATTTTTAAATATAATCGCATAGTGATACCTATCAATAATGTCAGTTCCCTGAGCATATACGATCTACACAGCGCGTGTACCTACATCGGTCCTTCGGATGACACCATAGCAGTAGCTATAGGAACTCTATGCGTGGCGTTGGTTGCTCTGTAAATCGGGATTTCGTGCTTTGCTTATGATCACAGAGGGTTCAACTCTATCGTTGATTATGTTGTCGAATGCTATACGAGTGACGGTGAACTCCAGGTTTCATCTTCCTGCGCCTGATCTGCCCGGCGCTGGTGGAGCCGCGCGCGTGGGCGCTGGTGGCGGCGCCGCCCCCGCCGCACGCGCAGCGCTCGCTGCTGATGGTCGCCAAGTGTCTGCAGAATCTTGCTAACCTCATCGAGTTTGGTGCTAAAGTAAGTTTTTATACAATTTTCGTAACAAAATTTTTTTAACACATAACTTAAAATGTTGTTCGGTGCGAATTCCTGTGTAACCAACATTTTTTTTTAACGATGATACCTCAGAGTCCATAGTGCAACATCGATTTTACAAACCGAGCATAAGATAATAAACCGGGCAAATGCGAGTCGTTTCACTCGCGCACGAAGGGTTCCGCACACTCGTACAAGATTTAACACTTATTATACTTTTTAAATACTTTCATAAATAAAAGAACCAAGAGAGGCGCTATGACCATGTAAATATGTGTAGTAATACACTCTGTGAACATTTAAGCGTTTAGCTATTGCCATTATTATGATTGAGCAAAAAACACGTTTCTAATAGGAAATAATTTTTAAAACGTTATTTTATTATTATTTGTTGTTATAGAGACTATAGTAATACTCACTCCGTATAAAATTCAAGTATCTACCTACTGCAATTCAATAGATACAGATATTGTTAAGATTGAGTAAAATCAAAAGTTTATTGTATGGAAACTCTGTTTAATTTTTAACTTAATATTATTTTCAATATTAGTTGTTGTAGCAGCTATAGTGTTACCCACTATTTAAAAATATCATGTATCTACCTATTACAGTTCAAGAATTACAGCGATGATTAAGCTCAAGCAAAATAAGTTTCCTGTATTTTCCCCCTTAACTTTTTAATGTTATTTAATTATCATTTTTGAAGGGTTTTTAAATAATTAGGATCTCTTTGGGTACGAAACCCTAAAAATGCTGTTTACATATTAGTTATGTTTGTACAAATTATTTATTCTTAGTGATTTATTTGTTTCTGTTTTGGTAATTTTTTTTATCGCATTTAGTAAATCCTTTTTTTTTCTATTTCAGGAGCCATATATGGAGGTGGTAAATCCCTTCATTCTCAAGAACAAAGAACGTATGGTTGTCTTCTTGGATCAGCTGAGTAACGTGCCAGACCCTGGCAATCCACCGCCTAACCCGAACAACAATTTCGATATTGGTAAGCTAACTCTAGAAACTGTTTTTAATCAGTGTAAACTCACACCATCTATTAGTTACATGGATCACATATGACTAGTATTCATGTTAACCCCTCCAAATGACCTAAACGCCGTGTTGGTATAATGGTTTACGTCGTTACTTTGAACTTTCATTCCTATTATATTTATGTTATAACGAAGAACTTGATGTGGTAATGAACTATTTTTCAGTTCATTTCAGTTTTAATTCTTTTTACTTGAAACTGTAGCGATTTTTTGCTAATTTTTTTTAGGTGTTCTGTATGTATTGAAATGTTTATGAACCCTATTAACTTACACGGTTACAATGCCTTGCTAAAGATAAACAGCGGTACTTTCTATGCGAGGCTATGTAGTAATGTAGGTACTTAATGTTATCGCACAACTTCTTTACTTTGACGACTAATTATATAAATAACCAAATTGTTGCCGATCTGCGAAATTTTAAGAGTTATATGGTTCGTCCATTCTTGTCTAAAGGTATTTTTTTGCGTATTACGTGTTTGGTGGTTAGATTAAGTTCCCGCTAACGCAATGACAGTAAAATTGTTGTAAAACTAGGAAATAGTTATATTTCTAATAATTTCAATTCAAATTCAATGCAGTTTGGCTCAAGTATAGTTCGGTTTTATATATATATATTTTTTAGAACATTTTTGTTTTATTTAGTAACTATAAAAATTTTAAAAGGCCATACTTAGAATATAATGCTAAAATTACTACAGTACCTAGTACAGAAGTTTTAATTAAAGTGTTTATATTAGAGTTTTTGCTTAAATCCCTATCACAATTTTTTTTATAGCCAAGGAGCTAGCGACCCTCCACCACATATGTGTGTCACACTTGACGGAGTTACAAGGGCTGGCTAAGACTCAGCCGGCTATACGCAAACTAGTCACCGTCACCGAGATGCTCACTAAACACAAGCACAAGTATCTAGAGATGATCAGATAGGATACAACTAAGAATAACAGGTATGATATTTTTATTACAATATTTTTACTTTTACTGTGGGAGTGCCACGCTTCGGCACATATGGGCCGGCTCGACCGATGTGATACCACGGCCTCACAGAAAACCGGCAGTGAAGCAATACTGACGTTGTATTTCGCTGAGTATTCCAAAATTGACTTCATAAAATATGTTGTAAGTAATATAGTAAGAGCTCAAGTATGTATAATGGTATATTACAACCGCTGTACAAAGAAATAATCTTCTATCTCTATGTATCAATAGCATTGAACTTGAATGGAAAATTTAACTCAAATGTTAACATGCCCTAGACTTAAATATTCATTCTACATAGGTATATTATATGATTTATCTTATTAAAACAAAAACATAGGTTTTTATCATGATAAAATTATTATTATTTATTCTTTTTTCTTTACATTCAATTCGGATGAAACTGGAACTGTGTCATTAACTGCTTTTTTTAACTATAACATCCTTTCGGTTGCAGGGTAAACAAGCAGTGATGTATCGGACAATTGGAAATAACAGGTGAACAGGTTGTTCTCCAGCGTAGCTTTAAGTCTTTCCCATAGTCGTTCATACATAGTCATTGTTAGATTTAATCTTGTAATACTTTGTGGACTACATACGGATTTAACACGTTGTTTTGAAGCTTGTTGGTGCCAAAACATTTTGTTTTTAGTGCGTATTTATATTGCCTTATAAAGTACTTCCATATTACAATTTTATTTGAGGAGAAAATAACATAAACAAAACTTGTAAGAACGTCTCTCTAGTATTTTAGAACTTATTTATGGATTGAGTATGAATCAATTTATGTTAAGCTTTTATTTTAATTATAAGAGTAATTATAATTATTGGTGAGTGAGCACATACTCTATTTATATATCTAGACATTCAGTATTTATTTTTATTGAGAGGTAATTTTAAGATAATAATAGCAGGCAATCATTATGAAAATAAACAACATTATAGAATAATATCCTTGAGGATTGTTAGTCTGCCAGCAATAATATACATCATAATTCTGAGAATACCTCTTACTGAAAATGCTTTAATTAGTAATGACTCGATCTATTATTAATAATCCTTTTATACTAATTGATTATTATTTTATAACCAGCACTAATAAAGAAATTACTAATGATGGCAGAATAGTTAGTTTAAAAAAAAAGTTAAGTTGTTATTACTTGATTGCTCGGATAAAGGGTCAATTCTCACATGGGACTAGTTGTTTTGTAATTCCATAAATAAAAAGATTCTTCTGTTTACATTTGTAGATTGTATGTTTGTATTCCTCTGTTAAACATAGATATTCTTCGTTTTATTTTTTTCTCGGAACAAGATACAAAAATTGTACAGTACTCGCCATTTATAGTCACATTCTTTATTAGTGCCTGTTGTATGTTTTTGTACGTGCTTAGTCCAAGTCATTTTAGTAGTATACCTAGGTGTAGATAATTTAAGTACGGTAATATTCGACCATCACGTATAAGACACCAAAAATGTACCTATTAGGTAAAGTGAATGAATGTGATAAGATGGATCGAAGGGTGTTGTTTGCAAAATTTAAAGTTTTCAATGTTGCACTTACAATCAGTCTACGTTGTTCTGTCATAGAGATAAGTTGTGCACAGTAACCGACAAATAACCTAGTTCTACCCACAATGGTTCTAAAAAAGTGCCTCAAGTGCAATAAAAATATCACCAAAAAACTGCCTGGTTTAGAATGTAGCAGATGCGAGAAAATAATACATGCTGATCCAACGTGTTCAAAATTGTCCAATAAACAACTGAATACTCTTCGAAATTCCCCGGGCATAGAATGGAGCTGTGATGACTGCATGAAGAACCTCTCTCGTAGATCATCTTTCCTGATTCCCGACGACGACGCTGACGACGAAGAATTCGACAAAGATTCATCTAAAAATATTCAAGCCATTGATGCACAAAAATTGGTTCAAGATATTAGCCGAGAGTTGAAGAAGACATTCCGAGAGGAGATCAGTAACCTCGAGAACTCACTAGAATTTTACGGTGACCAAATAAGTAACATGGAACAGTGTATAAAAAATCAGAACACTAAAATCAAAGATATAGAACACAAAAACCAAGACCTGCAAAATAAAAATAAGAATTTAGAACTCAGAGTAGCTGCCCTGGAACAGGAGGTTAAGTACATGGAACAAAAAACTCTGACTAAATCCGTGGAGATTGCTGGCATACCCAACACCATCCCGGAAAACCTAGGTCATACTGTCGAGATAATTGCTAACAAATTAGAAATGGATGTTGGTGAAATACTTACGTCACGCCGCTTACCAGGATCTAAGGAAAGGCCAGGACCGATTTTTCTAGAGATGAAGACAAAAGTAGCCCAGAAGAAGTGGATCGACGCGGGCAAGGCAAAGTGTCTCACCCTGGGAGTACTGACGCCTGATGTTCCAAAGGAATCAGCGGAGAATCGAGTTTTCGTTAGAGAAGCCCTCACCAAATACTTAAAAACCCTGTTGTATAACGCAAAACTTAAGCTATCTAAATCTTATAGGTATATATGGTGTAAAGACGGCAAAGTTTGTGCTCGGATGTATGATAAAAGTAAAATATATTACATTAGCTCAATAGAAGATATCAACCAGATTTCAAATCAAATGAATGACCCCAACCCTTAAACAATGTAAGTGGTTATTATTATTTTTATTCTCAAACCGTCTCATACTATGGATAATCAAATCAAAGAAATTTTTAATTGTTGTTCTACAGGTGATTATTTCCAACAACTACCTACTAAAAGTCATTTGAGCTTCTCATGTATACATATTAATACCAGATCCCTTAAAAAGAATTATACGAAATTACTTCAACTTGTTCATAACTGTAGTTTCCCATTGGATGTTATTGTAATTACAGAAGCGGGTATCTCAAACTCGGTTGTAAATCTTTATAATATTCCTAGTTATAAATTATACTCACAACTACGTACAGCAAAAAAGGGTGGAGGTATTATTGTTTACGTTAAGGATCATAGTAAATTCACCTTACTTGAATATAAAAGCTTTACGTTTGAAAATTTATCAGGCACTTTAAAATTAAATTCAAACCAGGACGTGGTTGTCAGTGCTGTTTACAAACCACCAAAGACTAACAAACGAATATTTGTCAAGGAACTTGGTAATTATATTTCCCGGTTTGACTCCAAACAGAACTTGCTAGTAGTTGGCGACACAAATATTGACCTGAAATCCATATCGTCACATAAAGATTTCTATCTAGAGACACTCAGCGAGCACGGATTAATGTGTGGAGTATCCGACTATACACGTATTGAAAAAAAACTAAATATTATCACAAAATCCTGCATTGATCACATTTTTGCACGATTCCCCACATTAGTTCCGTACTCGGCGGTGTTAGATATTGTACTAGCGGACCATCGCGCGATTATTTTTACTTGTGTTGACGACGCACCGTCAAAGTGTATACAGGCTGTTACCAAAACCATAGTTAACTATGAAATTTTGAACTGTGAGTTGAATAAAATTAATTGGAGTTCAACTAAAGACATGGATAACCCCAACGACATCTATGACTTTATTCGTAATTCATTTCAAAATGCCAACAACATTGCTAGTTCAACAATAAATTATAGGAAAAATCAAAGTAGCAAAAAATTTAGATTACCATGGATCAGTGAAAATGTCAATCGTCTGTGTGCCAAACGGGACGCATTATTTAGCTCTTGGAAAAAGAGCTCTAATGACCCGCAATTAAGGCTGCAGTATAATAAAACTCGAAATAGGGTGCATAAAATTTTAGAAAATAGGCGAAATTCCTATTATATGAATGAAATTAATAAAAATTTTAAAAATACTAAGAAACTGTACGGAGTTATTAATCAGATACTGGGTAGAGTGACATTATCGATTGATACAGCGATTTGCAAAGCATTTGATGCCCAGACCCTTACCACAAAAAAAATTGCCGATAACTTTGCAAACGCTTTTGACATAGCTGTTAAAAATATAATTTCTAATTGTCCCACAAAGTTATTAAACAATCAACAATGTTCTGATCACTTAAATTCTTCCCTATATTTTAATAAAGCTTCCGGGGAAAAAATACAGAAAATAATAAATAAATTGAATTCAAACAAGGCACCAGGTCTAGATAAAATAAAAGTGTCCGATATTAAAATGGCAGGTCCGGATATATCAGAAACTATAGCCAGATTAATCAATTGCAGTCTAACGTCTGGCATGTACCCCGATGACTTGAAAATAGGTTGTGTACGACCAGTTTTTAAAAAGGGCAGACGGGATGAGTACACTAACTATCGCCCCATCACACTGCTTTCTGCAATTGACAAAATAGTAGAAAAGTATGTTAGTCAACAAATTCATGCATTTTACGGAAAACACGAAGTTGTCTACCACAATCAATTCGGTTTTCAAGCCAATAAAAGTACATCAGACTTATTATCAAAATTCAGTGACGAAGTAAACGAGTACCTAAATCAGAAAATGATTATATATGCTGTGTTTATAGACTTTTCTCGCGCTTTTGACACACTAGATCATAAGCAACTTATCCATAAACTAAACTCTTGTGGGATACGTGGCCCTTTGCTAGACTGGTGTGGAAACTACCTTCAAAATAGAAAGTTCACCGTCAAGATCGGTAATTCATTAAGTGATCCCATTGAAGTTGCAAGGGGCACGGCTCAAGGATCAGTTTTAGGACCACTTCATTTCTTATCTTACGTAAACGACATGAGCAATAATATAAAGCACTGCTCGTGTTACCAATTTGCAGATGACACATGCCTCATAATAGCTGATAAGGACCCTAAGAAAGCTCGTGACCTATTGCAAACTGATTTGAACTACTTAATGAGATGGTGCCATGACACTGGTCTCGTACTCAATTCAGATAAAACCAAATTGATTGTAATAAAATCACCCTACACAAAATTCATTCCCCCTACAAGCATAATTGCACACAACCATAACTGCTTGCATGATACAAAAAATACAATATGCAAATGCCCCCATATAGATGTAGTTAACTCTTATAAGTACCTAGGACTGGAAATTGATTCCAAATTTAACTGGAGTAAGCACATCGAACACGTTTGCAATAAGTTAAGGCAATTTTTGGCCAATATTGCCATTGTCAAAAATCGTATCCCGTTTAAAGTAAAACTGATGCTATATAACTCTCTAGTTGAATCATATATACAATATGGCCTCAGTAGTTACGGTCGCACATATAAGTCTTACCTCCAACAAATTCACAAACTTCAACTAAGGATCCTTAAGAATGTCGTATCAGCCAAAATGAAAGAAAAATTTGAACATGACGAATTCGGTTTATTTAAGCATTGCAAAGTACTACCCGTCCAAACGTTATTTAAATATACCTTACTGAGAGATCAATTTTTTAATGATAGTATAATTAATACAATCCAACATCCTGTATACACACGTTCCGTCGCTCGAAACCGGCTTTGCACTTTACGTGCTAACAATACGTATGGCGAACGGACATCGGCCTATCTAGTTCCCAGGTTTATAAACAATCTACCCCCCGATTTGCAAAATATAATTAAGCCATCGAATATTAAATTTAAACTTAAGTCTTACTTTCTTCAGAACATGGAAATGTAATTACTAATGTTTCTACCAATTCAAAGCCTATTTACCTAAGTATTTGTTGAGTATTTTATTTTGTTATTTATGTGTGTATTGCTTAACTTGCTCTTTGTTTATTTTAATCTGTAACTTTGTAGACTGTTGTAGCATTCACTACAAACCTTAGTGGTTTCTTAATGCTATAGTACTAATTACTTACCCTGTATTTTAATCTGGTAAATAAATAAAAAAAAAAAAAAAAAAAAAAAATCATCGCTGTGCACCTCGACTATTAAGTCTCTGTGATAATGTTTGATTATACTTTTTGGTGAATTTTATTCCTTGTGTTTTGTTGAAATTTCATTCTGATCTATACTAATATTACAAAGCTGAAGAGTTAGTTTGTTTGGTGGAACGTGCTAATCTCAGGAACTACTGGATTGAATTGAAAAATTATTTTAGTGTTGGATAGTCCATTTATCGAGGAAGGCTATATAACATCACGCTACGACCAATAGGAGCGGAGCAGTGATCATAAACGCAGGTGAAACTGCGGGGACGGCTAGTACTTAATAAGACTTGAGCCTATTCGTTTGTTTAACGTATGTTTTCTTTTAAGCATTAAAGCAACATAAAGCGTGTAAATCAGCAGACGAACATTAATTCCGTACTCCTTCCTCTCTTGCTCAATGAGTGTGTTGTTATCCACAATGTATGTTTCTAGTGCCATATACTCTGTACTTACTTGCTCGCACTCGCTTACATCACAATTTCCTTAAGCGTTTTTTGTCGTATCATGCGAAACATTGAATTCGACGAAACTTTTCTTACTATTTATTTATTTGTTAGTTTTAAGTACTTTTAAGCAAGTTTTAAGAAAGGAACGCATATATTTGTTTAAGAAAAGAAAAGCCAAGAAATCCGATTTCCAAATACTAAACTCGCCTTTTTTCAATTCCAGTATATTAAAATCAGTAAGTGACTGTAATAGTTGGTATTTTAACGCGCATCAATGCATCGAAGTTTATTTATTTAGTTATAGCTTGTAGAAGTAGTGGATGTGTCGTCGCTGTATTTAAGTGTTTAGCTTATGATAGGACAATGTTTAGACTGAATTAAGCCCAATTAGACATGTTAGTATTACGCACTAGATTTTCCACAAAATTGTAACAAAGTGATAAGAATTTGCAATATTTGGCCCATTTGATAAAAAAAAATTGTACTGAAGTCCAGAGATTATATCTATCCATAGCATAGGAGTTGAGATTGTTAATATTTTGAAACATTTTACAATACTTTGTTTATTGGATTATTATTACATTTTTATGCATTTTGATGAAGAATTAAAAGACAAGCTTATTGGAATAACAATGTCTTAGTACAGGTAGACATATGTATGAAAGCATTTTTCATAAATTTTATATCTTTTATTATTATGATTATTTATAATTTGATAAATGAGTCATATTCATATATTGTTAGTTTCATATTTCAATGCAATGTTTATTATGCACAGTATTATACAGCACAGTTGGTAAAGTGATTGCACTCGTTAATATCTGCATATCACTTAGCTGTTGCTTGCACACTGCTATAATGATAATAGCATTATAATCAATTTGTTACATAATTTCAAAGCATTTGTTCACATTACAGCTATTGAGTTATGAAAAATTATTACAAGGTATATTATAATGATTAGTATTAGATTTTGTGACTGTTTTGTAATCTCTTTATATTCTATCCCTTAGCATTTTCTATTTTTAGAAACCAGACACGTATAAAAATAAAAATACAGAAAATATTTTGTGTTTTATTTACTACTAGGTGCGCCCCGCGGTTTCACCCGCGAAAGTCCCGATCCCATTTGAGTATCGGCATAAAAAGTAGCCTATGTGTTAATCCAGGTCTCCAGCTATCTATCTACATACCAAGTTTCATCGCAATCGGTTCTGTAGTTTTTGCGTGAAAGAGTAACAAACATCCATACATCCTCACAAACTTTCACGTTTACAATATTAGTAGAAAAAAATATCAATCTTATCAATCAGCCTATTGCAGTCCACTGCTGAACATAGGCCTCTTTCAATGTGCGCCATAGCACGCGGTCCATCCCAACTACCTACTTTCAGGTCTTACACAAGGGAATGTTACAGCAATAAACTAATAAAGTTATGCGCCATGCCAATGCCGCTATGCCAATTGTCGTTCTGCCAATGTGCATCATAGCACCGTTTCCGTTTACCGATTCGCGGTCTCCACTCTAGGACCCGTTTGCTCCAACGGCCATCGGTCCTTGAGCAGACGTGGTCAGCTGATTGCGACTTCAGCGTGCTTATTCCAGTATTTGTGCAAACTACGTCGAGATTTCCCACCACCCACTGCAATGCCTCAAAACGAAGGTCTTCGATCAGTGCATGCGTCCTACGTGTTATGCCTATAGTGCTGAGACGTGGACACTAACGGTGAGGCTTGTCCATAAACTGCCTCCTGTGTTCAGGGCCTTTGGTGTCCGGGGCCTCGTCGAGTCGGGGGCTCAGAAACAGTCCGCGACTTGGGAGTACGAGTTAATACTGAGCTGACATTTCGTGATCATATCGTTGATGTTGTAAAAAGGCATACAGAACTTTAGGGTTTATACTCATGAGATCAGAAAGTTTTACAAACATTACTGCGATTAGGTACAATGCTGTGGTTAGAAGTCCGCTAGAGTGTAATGTAATTATTTGGGCTCCACATGAAACCAAATATGGTCTCATGCTGGAGCGTATTCAAAATAAATTTACTAGATTCCTGTATCTATCTTAGACTGTACAGTGTATATTCACTTTATCCATTGATGTATCCGACCTTGTTTGTTATAGGCATAGTTGGATACAATAAACTGGAATAGAAGAGAAATGGCGCTTGCTACGTATATTTTTAAATTATTCTGGGCGGTACCGTGTGCTAGAACAAATTTGTTTGATCAAAGCTACCCTAACGAGAACTCTAGTTACGTTAAATAAAGTGGCAGAAAATGTTGACATTTTTACTTGTTCTCTGAATCAGTTCACAAAAGTAACCATGTTTGTTATATTTATTTTAATAAGGATTAATATCATGTTTATAAAACACCTTTGCAAATAATGCATTATTTTAGAACAAATTTGATAACCATAAAAAAGGTTATAGTGAGTCAACCTTAAAAGATAGACATGCTGTGGCGGACTTTATTTTAGAACTTTTAAAGGAGAGCAATTCCGTCATACATGATTTTTGCGAATATAACAAAGAGTATACAAACACTACGTTGGAGTATATAACTTTAACCGTTTATTACGCAGCGCACGCAACGGAAGCTCTCAAAAAGAATATTTTTTCCCGTTTGCAACATTTTTCATTGATGCTCCGCTCCTATTTATCGTAGCGTGATGTTATATAGCCTATGGGTGTCCTCAATAAATGAACTATCCAATCCGATTTTTTCACGTCGAACAAGTAGTTCCTGAAATTATCGCGTTCAAACAAACAAACTCTTCAGCTTTATAATATTAGTATAGATTAAAATAATGATTATCTCTTAAGATAATCTGAATACAAAACTACTACCAGCTCTAAACTTAGGTTTAAAAATAAGCAAAATATTTGATAAAAATAATATTTTGAGAACTAAGTACCCGTGAAATGAATATTTTCGTGTTAATAAATAAAAATATGAATGTATGACACAGGTTCCATTAGTTCACAGTACCTAAATGATTTTCATATTCATTATTCACGAATGCGAGCAGAGTGAAAACAATCCCCGCCAATCCTACAGTAAGATAAATATTACATTTACGATCCTGATCGTAGAAAATGGACTTATTACTGGTACTATACCTACTATACTTATCGTTATCTGACTAATATAACACCACAGATTACCGAGTAGTTACTACGTAACCAATACCACTACCACCACCTACAATGTGATGAATTGACTTGCGATCCATGTGGAAAGGTTAACCATAACAACATATTAATGAATATGCAGTATTGGCATTTTAGAATTCGTCGTATTACTGATAAGTACATGAATACGTTCAATATTAATATTTCTATGAATACGATTTTATTGGTTCACTCATATCTTATGTAAAGCATAATATTGAATGATGTCACCGTGACATCATCATCGTGATGTCAATGACTGTTCACTGTGGAGCGTTGTAATTGCAAACAGTTTAGATGTGTCAACTCGGAAAAAATATGACTCAAGTTGAAACTCTCGTAACTCGAATTGAACTCGAGTTAGCAAGATAATGTTGAGTAAATTATTTATGACAAATGCCTTTTTTATACCATATTTTTCTTCCATTTAACTCTATGTTGGAATAAAATTGCTCTGTTAGTAGGTTAATCTTTGTTGACTTTCGTCATTTTTGGTTTCAATTGATGCGTTGCAATAGGAACAACTAGATAATTTTATTAATATTTAAATATTGTTAAGCTTATTAACAAGAGATAGTAGGGCCCACATCGTTAAAAAGTGTTTTCAAGTATTTTCTAAATAAATAAAAGATATAATAGAATAATATGTATGTATTTAGTAATATATAGGTATGTTTATCAGCAGTCTGGTTACCATAGTACAGGCTTTGCGTAGTTTGGGATCAGACGGCCGTGTGTGAGGTGTCTCAAGTTATTGTCATCATAGAAAAAATAAGCTGTATTCTTTATTCCTTATTTTTTCACCCTTAGAGGTAGAATATTTTGTTAAAATTTAAATAAACCAACTTTGAGTACAAAAGAATGATTGAAATCGATACGCAATGAAGCACAGGACTTGAGAACCTTTTCCTTTTTGAAGTCGGTTAAAAAATTGAGCTCATAAAATGAAAGACAATCTCTTGTAAGTTCGTTTGTGTACATCAAGCACAAACCCGAGTTAAGGCAAATCCAACTCGAGATAAGTCGAGTTAAGCCGAACTCGAGTCGACCATCACTAGTAAACAGTAATAAACGAGCCTTTGATCCAGATGGTCGTTTCAAGTTGTTTGTTTTCTCTCTGCTAGTCAAGTAATATCATTGGCGACGAGGACCGGCTTACCTTCGCGTGCTACAAAAATAAAATGGCGAAGACTTATTTGGGAAATCTCAGTGCGTTTGACTACAAAACAAGCGAATGGGCGATTTTCAAAGGCCGATTAACACAATTTTTAAAAGTCAACCAGGTGGATGAAGACTATAAAAGTGCAATTCTGATCACGCACCTATCGGATGACTCATACCGGCTGGTGCGTAATCTAGCGCATCCAGTGGAATTGGAGGAGCTAACCTACAAGAACTTAGTAGAATTGCTAGATTCTCACTTCAAAGGGAAACAATGTTCGTTTACTGACAAGGCGAAGTTCTACGGGGCGAAACGGAACACAGGCGAGTCGTTAGGGGACTGGGCAGCGAGAATAAGGGGCTTGGCGAGCTACTGCGAGTTTGGTGCTGCGCTAGAGATTAACCTTACTGATCGTTTTGTACTTGGCCTGGGTCCGGGGCCCGAGCGCGACAAGTTGTTTGAGCAGAATGCTTCCACATTGAGTCTGACGAGAGCATTGCAGATTGCCGAATGTGCAGAAAGTGCTAACGTGATATCTACGGAGTTAACCATGATCAAAGACGAGGCAGTCAACCAGATATCTTATATAGGTAGGTATGATCGATCTCATGGCGGCGGCGGTCGAGTCCCAGTGAACACATGACTTAGGTCTGACATCAGTGGTCACTTCAATCTTCAAACAATCAATCACCTATGTAATCACACGGTAATTTTGACATACCTACCACTGACGTTTGGTGTGGTTCAAAAATGATTAAAATAAATAAATGATATCGTACTGACATCATATTGATATAAATTTATCATAAATTGTAAAGAAGTTATTGTTTACATTAATTTCAGAACCATAACTATAACCTTACTTTTCAAATTGTGGTAACTCCACAAACAAAGCCACAAACCAAAAGTTGAAGTTGTACCTTACTTTTCTATATATTTTAATTAAAACTGTTAGAATTTCTAACTATTTACTTAAATAAATGTTTTTGTCTGCAGTCAGCACTGAGTTATCTAGTTAGTAATAATAACTCAGTGGCAGTCAGTTGGTTCTGGTTAAAAGTTTTTTTTTTATTTATGAGAGAATGGTGGAATTCGTTTTATTGCTATAAACAAGTTTTTGGAAATGCCCAGTAACTGGCTTATTGGTATTGATAAAGGTGAAGGGTGGTGCAAGTGGTCACCATCAATGTTGTAAAGAATGTTAATTACTTTTTGAAAAGTAGGCATCCACCGAAAGAGACTGGCCAACATATAAAATGGAGGTTCACCGATGCTGTATTACAGAACAAAATTGTTTAATTTGAATCACTAGTAAATTTGGTGTGTTATTAAGCGGTTGAATGATTTTTACTAATAAAACTTATGATTAATTCAGTACTTTAAGATACCTAAAAATTATTCAATTAACTTTTTTATACACATTAGAAAAAGCCAGAAACCCAGAGTCAGACACAGATTACACATCATCAGAAGAAATTCAAAGTTGCAGACATCGCACAAAGCGACGTAAGAAATTGACAGATTCAGATGCTTCGGATGGAGGTGATCTTGATTCGTCTAGTAAGTGTGTATTCTTTTTATTATATGCATAATAATTTGGGGGACCAAAAATAAGTCGTTGTTATTATTTGCAGCAGCTACTATACCTAAAGCTTACAAATCCAGTATCGAAAATTACAGTACTAGTAAAGCAGTAACCTGCTTTGAAAATGATTCCCAGAGTAGCATTTCCAGTATTGACTCTGACAAAGGAGATGATGATGTTACTATTACCGAAAATTTATTAGAGAAATCTGTTTCTAAAGGTTTGCTCCATCAACCATCAGATAATTTAACTTCATATGACAAAGATAAAAATAAAGAGGAAAGGTTGCATAACATTAGTGAACAACAATTAGATAAATCACTGATGAATAATACTCATGATGACAACATCCGACGACTGCAATCCCTAGAAGGTAAATTTTCAACTTAATTTAATTCAATAAAATTTTTATTACATTCATGAATGAAGAAATTATAAATGAATTAATTTCAACAAAGTATATGACAATACAGATTTTATTCTTGGTAGTAATTTAAATTTGTTTTTTCAAGCTTTTTTTGATATATCAGAGTATATTGCAAAATACAAATATTGATATTGATTATGTAAATCACAACACATTTTCTAAAATGTAATGTTATGATTTTATGATGTTTCAGAAAAATCAGACACTGCATTAAATTTGCTTGGTACCCTGGTAGTAGGAATGAAAGACATACTGAAACAGTTAGCTGTGAAAAATAACAATGTATTGCAAAGCAGTAATAAACAAGACTCTAAGAAAATCAAAGATGCTCTTCCCGTGGAAACCAAAGAAGCTATTCAAGATTTCGAGAAAATGTTGTCAAAGCAAAACTACTATAGAGAATTTGTAAGTAATTGATATATTTTTTAATTTTTATACCATTAAATTAGAAATAATAGTTCCATTCTTAACAATTGAATTAATTTAGTTACCAGCCATTTAAATTCTTAGACAAACACTACTAAAAAAGGTTAACTTGGTTCAAGAGAAAAAATCTTGACCAAGAAAAATTTTCTTAACTCAAGATTTCTTTTTCTGGACTCAAGAATTTTTTTTTTTCAAAATGGTATTCTTTGTTCAAGACTTTTTCTCTCAAGTCAAGTTAATTTTTTTATCAGTGTATTAGTAATTATGGAAATGAATTTAATAAATTAAAGTAGTATATAGTTCTTTCTTTTAAGTATCCGTAACAAAATTAATTAGCTTATCATTTCTAGACTTTAATAATACAGCAAATTGGAGGATCAGATGGAAAAGAATTTACGGAAAGGGTATTTCAGAAAATCTTTTCAGCGCTCTTTGCCAAAAACAACACTTGGGATGGAAAAAGGACTAAATATCCCATAAAAGATCTCACTTTAATTAATATAATTCAAGGTATGTTTTACCCTAGAATATAAAATTGGAATGTATGAAAAATCAGCTAATAATTTTCATATTTTCAGAACTGATACTATCTAAATTTCCATTTTGGAGTTCATCCGAGTTTGAAAAAGTCGGTTCTAATTGGTTTAGACTTGGGAATCAACGCGCGGGACAACAACCGGCTCAAAGAAAAAAAAAAGAAGCTGCAACGTCGAAGACTGATACAAGTGAGGATTAAGCCTGATATGATTCTGATATTGACTAATCAGTAGACTAGCCATAACGAGCACTGATTAAAAAATATCAACCTTTAATAGGTGAGTACAGATAATATTTAAAAAAGGTAGTAGTGCTAGTAATCCGGGCGCCGGAGCCATCAAAATGCGAAACGTAGTGGTCTTTTATAACAATACGATACTTGCTTAATTTTTTTTTTTAATTTTAAGAAGAATACGTAGAATAACATCCTAAAGTGTCTACTTCGACGGAAATACGCGTCATTGTTTATTATTGCAAAATAACTTAAAACGCCGGCGCCGCGACGTTTTAACATTTCGAAATTCGAACCGAGCGCGCAGTTAGTGTTTGACTCAACTCGGTGCGGTTCTGTCGCAACGGGACAGTGAGGTTAGCGTTCGCTTCTCGATTGTTATCAGCGAGCGAACGAAACGGGTGGTAAGAAGGGGCAGCTGCCCCCCTAGAGATTCAAAAATATTTTGCCAAATGTAAAGTAACCAAAGTCCTAAGTTCCCTCGCTTCACTTGCTTGACCGATCATTCCCGCACGTTAAAACTTGGAACTATGTAGAATGAATGTGCTTGGTCCATTTCCAATCATATATATAGCAAAAGGACAAAACAAATGATCGTGCTCATCACACAATTATTTATCCTAGGTGGGAATCGAACCCACGACCCCTGGCTCAGCAGTCAGGATCACTAACCACCAGACCAACAGTCCAGTTATATAGATTTATTTATTCTGGTTAACAGTATAAAATAAATAGGTTAGAAAGCTTTTTCTTCACTTCACAGGGACGGCGTAAGGTGGTCAAAAGAAATTTATTTCTTTCGAGTATTCTGTTATTTTTTTAAATAAATAAAACTGTTAGTCTAAGGACTATACATCAGAAGTGAAAACACAAACACATATATATATATACATATACACACACCTCTGGATATATATCATCTGAGCGTGACGGTCAACCGAGTTCAGTCACTCTAGTCACGAGAGACAGGACGAGACGAATATTGGCGAAAAGGTATGGGTCCGTTATTACAGTGCCAGAAAAGAAACGTGGAAATTAGGTGTGATAAATAAAGTTGTGGGCAAAAGAATGTTTCAAATTTTATTCGAAGATAAGAATAATAAATGTATTAGGCACATTGATCAAATATTACGTTATAAGAGTAGGCAGTGTAACAATACGAGCCACGTTCCTTAAACAAGACCTGTGCCACTCATTTCTAATCTACATCCTTCCCCGGTTCGAATAAGATCAGCCTTACCAGAATCCGTAAATGCGACTAGAGACGCGGTGACTACGCCCGAACCGGTGGAGAGGGTAGGTAACGAAACCCTTCCTGTTTCCGAAACTGAAACATATGTTGACGCTGAGGAAGACCTTAGTGTGGAGTCTGATAGCGAGCGCCGGGAACACGACTGTCAAAACTCTAATAGAAGCACCGATAATACGGCTGCTCGAGCCTTGGCGGGTACATAAGAACCTGTTACGCAGGCACGTTCTCGACGTCCCAGGAATAAGAGAGTTAAGTTAATAGTTAAGTTCTAACATGTAGATAAACTAACTACCTATAAGTTGTTTGTTATCTTGTTAACAGGTTTTGAAATTAGTGCGGAGGAATGATGTGTATGTAATGTATACGTGTACGTCGGCGACGCACGACGCCGTTCACGCCCGGCTCTGCAAGCGGCCGATGCGTAGCGCCTATATGTGTGCGTGCCTGCATAAAAGTTGGGAGAGTTGTAATTGAAAGTAGTACCTACCTAATAAACGAGCCTCCGATCCAGACCGTTGTTTGCTTTCTCTCTGCTAGTCAAGTACATATCACTTTCCTATTTCTTGGTGGCATAATATGTTTACAGATGGCCACATACCACTTTTCGTATAGTTGCAGCATCAATAGTCAACTCGTTCTAAGCACAGAATATGTCAAGCGGTTGGTCCCTAAGAAGCTCTTACGAAACTAAACATCAGAAATACATAGCTACGCTATTGTTGCTGCTTAGCCGTGGGCCTGCTTGGGGAACTCGTAAAACCGTCATACACTCGTATAGGATTATGTCCATAGGCATACATGTACATGTATCTATACCCCATAGGCATACATGGACTGTTGCAGAGGTGGGTATGTAGTGTGAGGCACTGCATACCCATCTCTGCAACAGTCCATGTGATTGCGTAAACAAGGATGTTGGCTTAGATGCAGTAGGTAGTGTTTTATGTAATGCCTAGTACTGCCTACAGCAGCTCTATTGTCCGCTGAGTGACTCACTAACCACTAACGTGTTTGTTTTTAAAAACTCACCTAAATATATCTGGTTGAATTTTCATAGTTGTGCTTTAGTAACACCAAATATAAAAATTAGTAAGTTAGCTAATGTCTTTTTTCTGATTGCGATGATGACAATTTCGCAAAAACGTCAGATACTTTTTTTTTTATGGCAGTGCAGTAATCTTCTTAGATGTCCGGGTGGGCGGAAGATTACCTTGATGCTGTCTTTGCGGCGTTAGATGTCTGATCATGTCTTTTGGTTGTTCTAATGTCGTTCTAGTTTGTTAGAAACAAAAAATACTGAAAAAAGAACAAATTATTGATTTTTGACACTCATGGTAAGGCATTCAGCATTGGAGCAGTGGCTCATTAAAGTGCCTGGTCTAAAATGGGACCAAGGTCAGCAGATAAGCTCTGATTCTGCTGTGAAACAGTTTAGTAGGGAAAACAAAGTTCACAATATATATAGATAAGGTATAATAGATATGGCCGAGTCAAACATAGATTTAAGTTTGAAATCATATTTTATTTACAAATATTATAAAATAGACAGTTTATCAATATTACGAAAATTATATATTTATGTGAGGAATAATATACTAAATGCCATTATCACACAACTGATGGCGACATAAGGAGATTTTCTTTCACCAATACGAGCACATTTCCAAAAACTTCCGAGTAAACTGCAAATGTAGAAGAAAATATAGTTAAAAAAGTTTCAACAGCAAAACTTGCAAAATGTCTTGATAAAATAAAATAGAGTTAAAATTTAAAGAAGACTGTTGATTGACTAACTGTTGTAGCATTAAGTAACATAATTTTGCAGGCAATTGAATTAAACTTATCTTAATTTTGTTGATCTTTAGGAAGTACTTTTTCATTCATACAGAGTCTTGGCTCTATGAACTCTTAAGTTTAATGAACTTTTTCAGTTGAGACTATGACAGTTATGACATCAGTAAACTGCTGTATATGGTTCCATAGCTTGGGATGGTGATATATATGACTGGCCTGTTGGTCTAGTGGTAAGTGGCCCTGACTGCTGAGCCAGAGGTTGTGGGTTCAATTCCCACCCAGGACAAATAATTGTGTGATGAGCATGATCATTTGTTCTGTGTCTGGGTGTAATTTATCTATAATATGTATGTATTTAGAAATATATAAGTATGTTTATCAGCAGTCTGGTTACTATAGTACAGGCTCTGCCTAGTTTGGAATCAGACGGCTGTGTGTGAGATATCTCAAGTTATTATTATAGTACTATATATATATTTCATGTATAGATCATAATTTTTAGATACAGATGCCAACTTTTTGAAAATACTGTAGGTGCTTTATTATGCTCCCTACAGGTAATGTAGAGTACTGATTTCATGACTATGGTTATGGAGGTATTTGAAAAACTATTTCTTAGCTTGTGGGTGCCAGTGTGAATGAGCACCACAAAGCTGCCACTACACAAATAACAACTGAGTTATTTCTGCATTCACACATCTTCTGCAAAAGAAAGTGGTTGCTTCTACTACAATAACAAACAAGGCTAAAATTAAATCAAAACTATTCACATACATTTAATCTATACTAATATAAAGCTGAAGAGGGTCAGCTAGTTATATATAAAATAAAACTACATATAATTTGACACACTGCTTTCCTGTCTTTAAATGTTTGTTGTTAATTTTTTACTTGTGATACAACACTTCCTTGGTAACAACAAATGTTAGACATCACAGTATGATGAAAGAAAGAATATGAAGAGGTAATATTTAGATTTTAAAGCTAGTTAAACAAGCTATTAGTTTAAGATTCAGATTATGGAATAAATATTACGCGTTTTTATCGCTTATACATAAGCGTCCTACTTCATGTTATTTGAATAAAAACAATAGAAACGACAACCCACCAGTACAGCCGTTGGTTATGAACTTGGTTTTATATCTAGGTTAACACACTACTCCTGTGTCAAATAGAACAAAGTATGCATACCCTGTTTTATTACGATCCATAATACCAGGGAAAAATGACCTCAGATAAGCACAGGTGCATATTAAGAGTAGTATTACAGACAGCAAACTTTGAAAATTAAATATCGCACTCTGAAACAAGGTTATCAAATAAGTTATGTAGAAATTTTATAATTAATACTATTTAACTTGAACAAAACTGTACCATTTTCACTATTTATTAAATAATTTACCAAATTTTAAAACTAAAGTTCAGACAAAACTTAATGTTTGTTTGGTGAATGTTTGATAATTCTTCGAAATAGACAGATGACAACTCAGCTAGGTACTCGTTCGGAAATAAAATATACTAGAGACCAGCGTGTCCTGGTTTGTCTTATATTTTATTCTCTTGTACAGTCAACTTTATGGGTGATTGAATTAAGGCGAAAACATGATATATTATTAAAGAACGAACGCGTGACGAATCGAATTCTAACGTTTTCTTTAAACTGCATCACGCTATGACTCGACGTCGCGTTTCATCAGGTGTTTAATGAAAATTTGAAAATATCAAGTCGAATGAACAACTCAACACGCAGTGTTGCCAACATTCTGAATTCTCTCCAACTAAAAGGCCGTACTCACCATCGTGTCTGACGTACGTCCCGCTTTTAAAGTGTCGTCAACATAAAAAAAAGGTAATTTAGCACTGCTGCGACCTCAAATCCTACGACGGTTCTCTTACCGCACAGACTATAGTAGATTACATTTACTTAACATAAATGTTTCTTAGAAGCCGGAAAACTCTTATAAATCGTCCGTTAATTACCGTCATCACCCATCGGGCAATAATTACAAGACGGGATTTGATCGCCTGTTCTGTAGTAAGCTGGGTTTCATCCATAATGTCACTGCAGCATCCCTAAAGCCCCGATCGAGTATAAAGATGTTGCCTTCTCGGAAAAAACCAATTAAAAACTCCGTCACCTTTATCAGTCTCGTTATATATAAAATATTATTCATGATATAGGCATCAGATATACGAGCAGTGTGCAGACCAGGCATATCAATGAAATGACCATCACAGCAAACAATTAAAAAGGGCTTGATTAGGTTCCCATATTTATGATTACTATATGACTCTCTCTGGAAAAGATAATTCGTGCTTTTCTGAATATATATGTGACGGAGGGGTATGATCATCATCCTCAATAGGGCCCATAATTCCTCATTTTCTAACTAGATTACTATAAAAAGAAACACGGCTATAGCTAGCTACGTATAACGCTAGCAACGCGTGACGGTTTCAATATTCGATCGTTCCGTCCGACTGCCGTACAAGAAATGTCGGGGGCGCCTTTAAACATTGCAACGTCAAGCGCTGACAGCTGGTGCTGGCGTTGCGGATATGACGTAATTGCGACACGGCCATCCTGCTTGCACACGTCCTCGAGTGCCGATTAATCTGCAACAAAACATCCACAAGAATACTTGTTCCACTCGGTCTATCCTGACCACACTTTACATTTTATGTTCAAAGTGAACACATTAAAACTTTATTCTGTTTTTACTTTAATCAAACTTAAATTAAAACAGGTAATAGGGGATATAAAAATAACTAGACAACAGCCAGAGCAACGTACCACCGTCGTTTGTATCAAGTTTCAAAACTACTCAGTGTACAACTGTACACAGCTTACAGAAAACTCAGATTACAGAGACTCTCGAATAAGACATCTAACGCCCCGGCTCTCCAACCGAACAGCAATCGTATTGCTCTCACAAACTCACCCAGCTCATGGATCAGATCCATCGAATGTATCGCCCGTGTGTCACCCACTGACCACACGAATGGTCTCTGCCATAAACTTAATATACTAACGTTTTATGGTCTCTGCAGACCCCGACCTCGGCGGCTCCGCCAGATTTCAACGCATACCGAGCACCCACGGAAGTGAGTGTTGGTTGCAAGATGCATTTAACTATCTTACATGCATCTCTCACAACCGACACTCGATATTTTCTTTGTTGACCTCTAGAAAGTTTTGGTGCCTCACTAATGAATAGATCTTTATCAATCTTTTGTACATCGTTAGAAGGTGTTTCACTTATATTTATTTTCATCATAGGTTTTCCCTATTAGGTATATGATAAAGTTACCATTTCTTTCTGTTTTTAAATTTATGCGTCGAGAGGGTCCCCCTTTGTTTTAAATCTTGACTGACTGCAGTCGTTTGAGGTATTCTTATCTATACGATACGCACATCGAATAAAAAATTGTAATTACTAAAAGTACAGATAAAGCCCTATCATATCTATAAATACGTTTGCGTTTCCAAACTATTGTAGATTATTAAATATTTACGCTTGATGTAAACATATTAAGAAAGATGGGGCAATTTTTTGATGCGAAAGATAAAACGTTCGTCATAACTGGAGGTGCATCGGGACTGGGAGCCGAATACGCGCAAGTGTTTCTCCAGAAAGGAGCTAAGGTATTTCTTAATTGTATCATGAGACTAGTAGATTAAGAATTTTTTTTCCATAGCCTCCAACGGTCAGAACAAACATACAATAACTAACGTTTTCACCCACTTGTCTTATAATTTCTAAGTAAGTATAATTTATGGATTAAAGTGAAAATGAAAAACAAAAGTGATAATTCCGTACGCAGTTGTTTGATGAGCAGAGCCCGCATGTTTATTAAGAAGCTCCAAAACGGTTCTGTTCAAACTTCTCCATAACTCTAACGTTATCATTACATGTATTTGTAAAGACTACTAGTTACATGGTTTACATACTACTTCTATTCTTGTACTCTTCAGGATGGGTTCGGCCTACCCTACCACCGCTCGAAAAAATAAGTAAGCGGTTTCTAATGTTAATTTATTTATTGTAGAGGCTAGCCATTCTAGATATAGCTGAGGATACTGGAAAACGTACAGCTGTGCGTCTTAATAAGCTCTACAATGAAAAAGTAGTATTTATCAAATGTGATGTGAGCAAAGAAGAAGATATAAAAAATGCATTTGATTCTGTCCTCGCTCAATTCAAGCATATTGACGTTCTTATTAATAATGCTGGTATTATGAGTGATGCTCCGCATTTGTGGAGGACCGCGTGTGACGTCAACTGGGTAAGTAATCTAATGCAATCAGGGAGCACCAAGGCGCAGGCGCTTCGAATCTATGATTTGTTTTTTCAATTATGTAATTTGATTGCACATAGTTTATTTACTTGCAGCAAGGATTAGTCTCTTTTACTCTGAAAGCTTACAAGCATATGAACACAGATGAAGGTGGAGTGGGGGGCACCATAATCAACATAGCGTCTACAGCTGGGCTAACCCAATTCCCATTCCTTCCAATATATAATGGGTCTAAACTAGCTGTTGTGCATTTTAGCCAGTGTCTTGCGGTAAGTACGATATTTGTTTTTTTAAATGCCTTTTCGCTGTGTTTAATTAGTAACTTATTTTAAATTTAAAGTTTGTGCTCTGCACAAATTGAAATTTCTTAGGGTTTTGTCTTGTAGTCTGTCATATTTGAGTCCTATTATTTTATAATTAAAATGAGAGAATACGTAAAATTTAAAAAGTAGGTAAAAAAAATACGTTTCAATTTACATTGATGGTATTCTTGTTTTCAGGCGGATTCCTTCTATGAGCGCACGGGTATAAGAGTATTGACAATGTGCCCTGGACCAACAGATACTCCTTTATTGCAAAATTTACGAACTAGAACCTATGATCCAGATCTTGGACAAAAATTCGAAGATGTGGTGGCTACTTCTAATTTCGAATATCAGAAGTAAGTAATTATGATTTTTCATATTTTTATTTATTGTAAAGTAACTAATTTATTACAAATATTAAAGAATACTGTACATACAAACCTTATAATTAAGTATTTTAAAACTAATTAAAAATAAATATATATACGGACTATTTACATGCATGCGTCATAAAATTAGTCCGCAGTAGGCGACGATTTCTCATATTTTTATGAATTTATATATCCTAAACAGAATTTGCTCCGTAGGTTCATCGTTGGTGGCTATGTTTTTGATTATGTTTGCCGTAAACGTGAGGCCGTAGGATGATTCTCGAGTCGGACAATTTGTTATTCGGTTTTTACCTGTTAGGAAATACTGGAAACATTGTCATTTATTTCCATTATTTTCTAACACTACAAATAACACACATCTACCTCGTGAGCTACTAACCCATACGAAAGAAAGGTTCAAATATTAAATTAAAAAATATTTCCTTTGTTTTCAGGGTCGAATCTGCGGTTGAAGCTTTAGTTCACATGTTTGAAAACGGTGCACCTGGAACAACTTGGCTGACTGTTGAAAATAGGCCAGCCAAAGATATTACTCCCACCATAAATCGCATTTTTAAAATACTGGATGATGAAATTTTTTTGCATTCTGTTGAATCTGGTAAACAATCTTAAGTAAATAATTGCATTATTGGAATTGCTCATTATCTTAAAAAATATTTGTGCTTTTAAAAATAAATGGTGAACAATCGCAATTAATCTGTTTCATTGCAATATTATAATAGGCATTAAATTTAATAATAATTGTAGTTTTTAATAGTAGGTATTTTTTTTTATCAAATCAAATTGCTACGTTTTATACTAAGTAACATTTTCAATGTACTTTAACAGTTGTTTTAAGTTGGATTTGTGTTGAACCTGAAGTCGAACAATGACTTGATAATAATAATTGGTATGTAAATAAAAGCATCCGTTACTATTTAATAAGATTATTTATTTACCTACTTTCTTTCCTTCTTCCTCCGCGCCTTTTCCCAACTAAGTTGAGGTCGGTTTTCAGTCAAACTACGATAATATACAATTATCTTCTTCTTCTTCTTCCGCAATTGTTGCATAGTACGTATTGTACTAGATTATTATTTATTCCGCTCTATCTCTTTTTGGTGCCAGTAATAACAGAGAAATATTACATTTTCCTATTGTTACTGGAACCAAAAATGTAGTGGGCAGTAAGGCTCAGATGATTTCTGCTCAAAGCATCTACCGACTGACCGAAAATAGTAATATTAATCCTACAGACGATAGAGTTACATTTGAATAGAGTTGGTAGCCTAGAATCTAGAAAAGGACAGCAGCTTATTTTTAAAAGAAGAAAAAAAAGGAGAAGGTTCTCAATTTGACCGTGTATATATGAGTGTACAAGGGTGGTCCCATGGCAAGGAAGTCAGGATCTGGTGATGGGATCCTGAAAATTGAGAGAAACCCTTTAAAATCGTGGGCACGAATAGTGTTTCTGTTTACTTTTCATAACTTAATCAGGTATTTGCGTTTAGCAATCATCACTTCATGAAGCTGAGCTTATGATGGAAACCATACCTTTCCTACCCAATTAGAAGTTAGAAATAAAAACAGTTTTAGTGACAGAAACCACATATTTTGCTTTGAAGATAATATATTTGATAGCGTTCTAAAGTATTTAGTATTAAAAGTATTAAAATATGGTAGTTGTCAGAGTATTAAAAGATGACGCGAGCCACAAAATTAAAAACTTTTTAACAATAAGTTAAACAAAAAAAAAAAGAAGTAAAAAGGTAAAAATAAATAAATATTTATTTATTTTTTGCTTTTTAATTTTTTTTCGTCGGTTTAATTTTTGGTTAAAAAGTTTATATATCATGTCTTTTTAAAAAATATGAACCCCATTATTGACGCTATGGAATGTAGGTTCTCACTACAATAGTAATCAATATTGTAGCGATAACCGACGCGTATTGTACAGTGGTTAAAATAATCTAAAAATCTATCTAATTATATCTACGATGACCCCATTTTTGTCAGTGATCGCTGAAATACTTTTATAGAAATAAGTATGTAGGTAATGTAGGTAGGTATAAGACTTTTTTGTTGTTGTTTGTTAACCTAGAGGTCTACATTACTATCTGATAAATATACCTACCTATCAACAAATTTAAAGAAACTATCTCTCGCAACTTCAAGCGCCGATCGTTCAATACCATTTTGTGAATTTTTTTGCTCATGTCCGGATTCGTGACTTCATTTGGACGGCCAGACCTGTCGGCATCTTCGCAGCTCTGTCTATCACGTTTAAAATCAGTTACCCAGGTGTGAATTGTACTCAATGCAGGAGCAGAATTACCTAAAACACTGTCTAGCTTGGCTTTAATTTGGGTTACTCTTTTCTTTTTTAAAACGTAAAACTTTATCACCGCACGAATTTCGTTTCTTTTACATTGTTAAGAAAATTCACGACAGAGAAAGTTCTCTCATAGAGATTCCATCAGTTCAATTAAATTTAAATTTGGCGTTCTATTTTCAAATATAATAATATGTCAGAATATAATGTTACAATTTTTTTTGCGTATCTTTTTTTTTTCAATTTCGTCGTGTCGGCCAGGTATCAATCAGCCTGGATAGCTATTATCATTTTTATTACAGCACAGATAAAGCGCTATCATATTTATAAATATGTTTGCGTTACCAAACTATTGCACATTATTATGAATTTATGCTGGATGTAAACACATTAAGAAAAATGGGGCAATTTTTTGATGCGAAAGATAAAACATTTGTTATAACTGGAGGTGCATCGGGACTGGGAGCCGAATACGCACAAGTGTTTCTTCAAAAAGGCGCTAAGGTATTTTTTTTATTGTACCGTGAGACTAAACGATGTAGAATACTTTTTTCCACCTGCTAAAACAAATAAACAACTAACGGTTTCGACTATTTTTGCTCATTTAGAAACTTTCAGTTAGTACATATTAAGTAAGTACTTCGCTAGTACATATTAAGTAAATAGTTATAATTCTCAGATGATTCAAGTCATCCAAACCATTAGGCCACGGTTTTGCTTCTATGCGATGGATTATCGTTATAGCTAAACCTTTTCCGTTATATTTCTGGAGCCGATTTTGCATCACCATGTAGAAGGTGATAATACCATATACGGTTGTTTACTGAGCAGAGCCCGCATGTCTATCGAGAAGCGCCAATATGATCCTTACACAGCGGTTCTGGTCAAACTTTTCCATTACGCTGACTTCATTATAAATACTACTAGTGACATTGTTCACACATTACTATTGTTGTACCCTTCAGAGTGGGTTCGAATCCCCAAACACTTCATCGCAAGTCAGTCCACGACGGCTTTTAATGTTAATTTATTTATTGTAGGGGATAGCCATTCTAGATATATCTGAGGATACTGGAAAAAATACAGCTGTGCGTCTTAACAAGCTCTACAATAAGAAAGTGGTATTTGTCAAATGTGATGTGAGCAAAGAAGAAGATATAAAAAATGCATTTGATTCTGTCCTCGCTCAATTCACAGAGATTGACGTTCTTATTAACAATGCTGGCATTATGAGTGATGCTCCAGATTTTTGGAGAACAGCTTGTGACGTCAATTGGGTAAGTAATCGAATGACATTAGGGAACTCCAGGGTGTGGGCGCTTTACTCAAACTGTTTATTTGCGTAATACAGGTTATACAAAGATCTTAGAAACTCATTTTGGCCGCTGTACTACCCTTTTGGGTGTGCAAATGTTTCATACAATTTAATCACACTAAACCACAACAAATTTTTAATTGTTATCGATTAATAATCAATCTTAATTCTAAATTGTATTAATTATATTAATTTTAATTATTTTACATTAGTTGTAGATACTTGAGCATCATCGAACATTTTTGGTAAATACTAGGTACAGTCAATGAAATAAATAATTGTCAACATCATTAAAAAATATCTAAAAGGAAGTCATTTATGTTATAAAACGTTTTTTCAATCAGAAACGCTTTGAGTTCACGTTTAAATTTTTTTATGTCACATATTTGTCGAATAATTTTGGGGAGTTTGTTAAACACTCTAGGAGCCATGCCGAGGACATTTTTATTAAAAAGTGCGTTTGTGTGGGGCGTTGCATGGATTCTGTCATGTTGTCTTCGACTTTTTAGGGATTGAAAATGTTCTGGATGCAATTTAATAAAAACTGCTAGCTCAAAAAAGTACAATGACGATAGAGTTAAAATGTTTAATTCCTTGAAGTGAGGTCTGCAACTGTCCGGTAATCTTAAACTACATACGGCTCTAACACATTGTTTTTGTGCTCGAAATGCATCGTCTCTCTTAACTGAGTTGCCCCAAAAGATAATTCCGTACCGTAGTGTAGCTGTGACGTAAGCATTGTAAGCAATTAGTACGACCTGTAGACTTGCTACTTTAGAGAGCATATATAATGCATACGAGAAAGAATTTAATTTTTTACATATTTCTTCTACTTGTGTTTTCCATGACAAATCTTTATCGATCCATAATCCTAAAAATTTATGATTAGTGTTATCTGTTATCTGATATATCTTGGCTCTGACTGGTATATGACTTCAGTTTTTGTCTTAGGACATATTCTAACTACTTCGGTTCTTTGTGTTCTTTTTTTTAAGTAGGAACGTATTAGACGAAGTCCGTTATCTCTTACGCCATATGCATCTAGCTTCTCCAGAAGAATTTTATGGTCTACGTGGTCAAAAGCTTTGCTCATGTCCATGTACATAGCCGACACTGGTATTTTTTTGTCCATGAAAAGTAGCACCTTATTTATCATTTCATAAATAGCGATATCTATACTCTTGTCTTTTCTAAAACCTTTCTGTTCAACTGCTAGCAATTTCTTTTTTTCAAAATAGATGTACAAACATCGGTGTATAAATTTTTCGATGACTTTAGAAAAAACAGGAATAAGAGCAACAGGTCTGTAACAGTTCATGTCCTCTTTACTCCCCTTCTTAAAAAGTGGTTTTACAATAGATGTTTTTAAATTACTAGGATATATTCCTTGTTCAATACATTATTTGAATGAATTATTTGTTTTTCTAATTTTGTAATTTGATTTTACATGGTTTCTTTACTTGCAGCAAGGACTAGTGTCTCTTACTTTGAAAGCTGTCAAGTATATGAGGAAAGATGAAGGTGGAGTGGGGGGAACCATAATCAACATAGCATCTACAGCTGGGCTATCCCGATTTCCTTTCCTTCCGATATATAATGGGTCTAAATTGGCTGTTGTGCATTTTAGCCAGTGTCTTGCGGTAAGTACGACATAATGCACGGATGACGCAATGGTTTAAGTAGTCACCTTGCCACTACGCTACACTACGTGTTGTGGGTTCAAATCCCACCATCCCCCGAAAATTTGTGTGATCCACAAATAGTTGTTTCGAGTCTGGGTGTTCTTTGTGTCCGTTGTTGAGAATGTTTGTGAAGCCGCCCCGCGACGCAGGAATATTCTTAATGCGGGGTTGAACTTAAAAAAAAAGCTTTCTCCAAAAGTATATTTTATTATTTAAATATACCAGGTAATCAAAAACAGCTGACGCTCAGGTCAACGGACGCGCGGGCGTCGAACTCGCGCTGCCTTCTGCGCCCGCGCATTCTTTCACCCGAGCGTTAACTCTTTTTGATTTATTTTTTAGCAAATTACCATTTTATTTAGCTGTACCAACACGATGGAGCGTGAAAAATGCTAAAAATAAAATAAAATAAAAAATTTTTCATCGAGATCGATTTTTTTTCTGACCTGTTTTCGTGAGCGTTTCACTAACACTCTGTATAAATTTACATTTGTTTTTTTGTTTGTTAGTATGGTGATACTTTCTTAGGTTATTTTTGATTATATTTCATTTTCTTGCGGTATCAAATGATTGAATGTGGATAATTTGAAAGTAGGTAAAATATCTATCATAGATAATGTTGTTGTTTTTAGGCGGATTCCTTCTATGAACGCACAGGCGTAAGAGTATTGACAATGTGTCCTGGACCAACAGATACTCCTTTGTTGCAAAATTTAGAAACGAAGGCGTATCATCCAGACCTTGGAAGGAAATTCGTTGATGTGGTGGGTACTGGTCAATTCGAATTTCAAAAGTAAGTAATATATCATACTTATGTCTTTATATATAAACGAAGACTGCCCCGTTGGTTTTGTGGCACACATTTTTGGTTTTTGGTGATGTTTGCCGTAATTGTGAGTTCGTAGAAATGACTCCCGAGGGTGGACAAATTATTATTAAGTATTACTTTTTTTTTCTGTTAGGAAGTCAGGAAATAGTGGAAACCAGTTGCCACGTTTCCAGTATTTCTTATCAGAATAGACTAGACAGGTAGATGCCTATTATGCTGGCATAGTATAGGTGCAATATACCTACCTCGTGAGCTACCTAACCCATAGGAAAGAAAGGTGTAGGCATGAAATAAAAAACTCTACTTTGTTTTCAGGGTCGAATCGGCGGTTGAAGCTTTAGTTCACATGTTCGAAAACGGTGAACCTGGAACAACTTGGCTTTCTTATGAAAATAAGCCAGCTAAAGATATTACTCCAGCGATAAATCGGATTTTTAAGATATTGGATGATGAAATACATTTACCTTCTGTTATCCAACAGAAGGCAACTTAATTTGGAAAACAAATTTAAGTCAATATTTTTTTGTAATTGCATTATTGCGATTAGGTGCTTAATATCTTATTAAACATGTCTGATTTAAAAAATAAATGATGTATAATCGTAATCAATCTGTTTTTTTGCCATATTATAATATAAAAAACTTTCTCAAATGTGCATTTTGAAAAGTGGAACGTGTGTGACAAATGACTTCTTGATCATTGGGATGTAAATAAAAGCATCTGATACGAACAGCCAGACATTCTGTGAAATGGATTGGTTCGTATTAGTAAGTATAGTTTTGGGGCTTCGCCAAATATCATTATTTATTTAAAACTTAGTGCACAATAGTGTACCAAGGTGGACTTAAGGCCCAGGGCTTTCTCTACCAGTAAACCTTGGGGTGATGTATTTTGAATTTTATGTTATTTAGGTCATTTGAATTTATTCATACTAATTAAGATAATCAGACACACAGAATTACACGGAATACCTACACTGTATTACATAATTATATTTTATAATTATACTAGCGGACCCGACAGACGTTGTTCTGCCGGAACGTAAAAATTCTTAAAAAATTCATTAAAATCGGTCCAGCCGTTTAGGGGGAGTTCAGTGACATACACACACACATAGAAGAAATATATATATAAAGATAGCGGACCCGACAGACGTTGTCCTGACGTAACGTTAAAAATATTATTCCTGGAACCCTATCGCAGCGCCATCTACCGGGTCCAATTGTAAATCTAAACCATTCTCGAATCCACCTGAAGACACACAAAAAAATTCATTAAAATCGGTCCAGCCGTTTAGGAGGAGTTCAGTGACATACACACGTACAGAAGAAATACATATTTAAAGATTAAAAATCCTTTGAGATGTTAGGATTTGTTCTTTACAACACAAACATTTTCCGAATCCAAAAACTAAAATATCTGTTTTTAATGCTTGTGTTTGAAGCAATGTTCAGTGCTGTAGTGTAGTGTGGTCACCTAGTTATAAAGTACATCAGCTGCGAATAGAGCAAATTCAAAGGAGATTCGTTGCACATCTAGTAGGTATTCACTAGTTTGTTACATAAACAGCTCCTTTAATATAGGGACAAATTACATCATTTTAAAATTGACAGCCTTTTGACTCGTAGACGATAGTCCAGTCCACGATATGACCTTCTTATATAAAGTACTCAGAAATGGGTTAGATTGTTCGACTTTTTTTGTCATCTGTTTACACCTTTAGAGTTCCGCGTCGAGTGCCAAGGAATGTTTCAGCATCAGCCTCTTGCAAGAACAAATTTAAAACAGTCATCCGCTTTATCCAGATTATCAAAAATGTACAATACATTGAGCCGTGACGTGATATTTTTTCACAATAGCTTATTTAACTTTGGAACAAGTGTATTGAGGTTGTTGAGAGATAGAAATTGTGTATGATAAAGAGGTTTCTTAATAATTAAGTGGTTTTGATAATTTAATTACTTCAGTACATCCTAACTTAATTTGAAAGAAAGAAAGAAAGAAAGAAAGAAAGAAAAATGTTTATTTCCAACATAGCACAGTACACATAAATAATAGGTATAAATATCAGTTTCTAATGTCCAATAGAGATTTTACACACTTAACCTAATAAAAATATGCCCTGCGCCAGGCAATTTCATATTTAATAACTTAATCACTACATATTATAAAACAAAGTCCCCCGCCGTGTCTGTCTGTCTGTCCGCGATAAACTGAAAAACTACTGAACGGATTTTCATGCAGTTTTCACTAATAGACAGAGTGATTCATGAGGAAGGTATAGGTGTATAATTTGTAACCGTGCGAAGCCGGGACGGGTTGCTAGTATTTAATAACTTAATCACTACATATTATAAAACAAAGTCCCCAGTCGCGTCTGCTGTCTGCCATTCGCGATAAAATGAAAAACTACTGACGGATTTTCATGCGGTTTTCACTAATAGACAGAGTAATTCATGAGGAAGGTTTAGGTATATAATTTGTTAAGATTTGATTGATTTGATGAAGATTTGTTAAGATACAAATATCCACATATACATAAACACGCATATACACATATGCATACTCATAAACAGACATAAACAATGCATAACAAATACGGAGGTACATAATAAATACATAATAGTACCAAGTATGTCACAATCATAAACTTAATATTTATGATTGTGACATACTTGGTACTATTAAATACCTACTACACAATTCACAAGTAGAAATATAGTGATCTTTCACTTGTTTTTTTAAATTTTGTCAACGTTTGTGCACGTCTGATGGCCAGTGGCAATTCATTCCACAGACGGACAGCCTTTACTGTAAAAGATTTGTCCATAAATTTTGTGGTATGCGTTGGCATTTTTAACCTAAGATTCTCAGACGATCTCAGGAACCTTGAATGCGTATTGTGCAAAAATTCAAAACGTTTTGTCAGATAGGGAGGGATTGAACAGAATATTGTACAGTACTGAAAGGACATAAGTATTCCGGCGAAGGGGTATGGGTAAACACTTGAGCTTAATCCAATATTCAGAGACGTGGTTATCAAGTTGGTCCTCGATGAGATCTGGATAATCATCTATATAATCAAGGAAAGGAAGAGGGAGTGATTCTGCGAGCGAAATCTTAGTGGCAACCGGAAGAAAGTTACGCAGTCTTCTGAGGGACCCTGCAGATGCAAAAAGTTTCCTATTAACCTCTTGTAATTGTGGACCCCAGGATAGTTCTTTATCAATGTATATGCCAAGGTTCTTGACGATATCTTGAATGGGAATGAGGACATCATCGCAGCGAACCTGGGGTTGACTAGACCAATCTATTTTTGTTCTCATCCTAGAAGTACCAACAACAATCGCTTGTGTTTTTACAGGATTCACTTTTAAGCCATGCTGCTTGATCCAAACACAGATCTGTTCTAGGTCTATGTTTATAATACCTATAGCTGTTGATAATTCTCCTGGAGAGGCTTGTGTATAAATTTGCAAATCATCAGCATGAAGGTGGTAAGAAGAAGAAAGTTAATTAGTTAGGATATATCCTTACAGCCTTATACCCTCGTACACTCTCGGCAGTGGCGGCCTTCGGGGGTGGCAAGCAGGGCAACCGCCCGGGGCCTCGCTCTTGCAGGGGCCCCGCGCCCTCGCACGGCGACCTAAGGAGAAAAATCTCTTTGCTGGCTCAAGTCCAAACTGCTATCTGAAACTAAGTGGGAATTCTGATTCTTTGAAAGATTTAGCGGAAAATAAACCAGATCGTCAATTGGTTACTGAATACCGTTCCATAGAAAAGTGAAGGAAATTGACATAAAAGATTTCCTATGTACAATTTTTTTAATGCATTTTTCATTAAGCATCACCATTAAATATAGGTTCAATTCACATAAAGTCCTCAAAGGACTCAAAGGACTCAAAGGATCTATCGCCCGGGGCCTCGCAATATCTAAGGCCGCCCCTGACTCTCGGGTATCCCCTGCATCTTCTATGTTCTAGTGTTAAGTTGCCTTTCCGGCGGCAAGATTAGAGGAGAAGACGATGTAAGGAGATGACATTTTTGACATGATTGACAAGGACCTAAGAGATTTTTTATATTATAATATTAAATCTATATTAGGTATTGATAGGCGTAGGTATAACACGCAATCAATTCACGTAAAATGGCCGTCCCTCGCAAGTATCATTCTGTGCTCGCCATGAATATAAACATCATGATACCCCGAGTGAAATCATGGGCAAGCATCGTGTTTACCTTAGAGAGAGTACTATAAGCATAAAAGCGCTCTGTAAAGACTCTTAAATAAATAGCTTGTTTTTTTACCTATAATCAGGTGGCTCATTATCTAAAAAAATACGGCCCACCATATTCGTACCGCGTGTTGTTATGTAACTTTAAAATTATTGCAATGACGTATAAGAAAGATTTAGAGAGTTTTGTTTAAAGAGTAGACTTTTTTAAAGACATATAAATGATATGATAGGATGGGATTGATAACGCTAATCTAAAGATTGTTATTTTAAAGGTTTATATAAATTTTATTGCTTATCATCATGATGCAAAATAATACATTGCAGCTTGATGACAAGCAAAAAATATGCAATCAGCAAAAACTAACATAATTATAGGTATTATAATTTTTGAACTTCAATAATAGATTGAATAATTCCAAAATAAAAAACGTGTTCGATTTAAAATTCACTTTATTTACATTCGTTTATTTGTATTCATTTTGTACAACGTTCCATTGATTCATTCCCTTTCAGTGATTTAAGTAAGTGTTCCATTGATTCATTCCCTTTCAGTGATTTAAGTAAGTGTTCCATTGATTCATTCCCTTTCAGTGATTTAAGTAAGTGTTCCATTGATTCATTCCCTTTCAGTGATTTAAGTAAGCGTTCCATTGATTCATTCCCTTTCAGTGATTTAAGTAAGTGTTCCATTGATTCATTCCCTTTCAGTGATTTAAGTAAATGTTCCATTGTCAGATACACTCTGTATTCTGCTTCAACGCTTGATTCTAGCAAGATTCTAATCGCTTGAGAATGAGATCTAGTTTAGTTTAGAATTACATTTAAATAATATTATTTGGAAATAAAGCGCGATTCGCTTTGACCAGATACGACATCTGTAGGTAGTTAAATTGCAGAGCATTGTTTGTGCTGCATAAATCCAACACCAATGCCCTATCAAGCAGGTATGCAGCTTCATAGGTTAAATTTCGTGTGTTGATTTACAGAATAAAAAACTGGACAAGTGAAAGTGGGTTCCGTAAGCAAACAAACTTGTATGTTATTACGTCCCATCTCGGGAATCAATTCTCGAAGATTTTTGGCAGTTTTTTCGAAAGACACACTTAACTGTAGCTCTAAAAATACTCTCCAATGCATAGATATACAATGAAGTTAACTTTCCTACCGCAAAATATAAGCTTCTATTTACAATAAATATTATTTTAACCGACTTTAAAAAAGGAGGTTCTATATTCTACTATACGTTTTATTTTTATGTATGTTCATCGATATTTCCGTTATCTATAGACCGATTTCAAAAGTTCTTTTTGTGATTGAAAGGGTATGCTCCCCAGGTGGTCTTATTGTCACCAAGTTCGGATCTGATGATGGTATCTGAGAGAAAAAGATTGAAAGTCTCAGAAATTGACAGATGTAGTGCGTTTGTAGATTTTACTGAGCAACATTGACGTTTAAAGTAATGAACGCTATTATTATTAACCGACTTAAAAAAAGGAGGGGGTTCTACTTTCAGCTGTTTGTATCTTTTTTTATAACTTATTCAATCATGTGCAGCAAGTTGCTAGACAAACTAAAAATCTTACCACCTTATCTCAATAAAGTATCGGGCTTATTAAACTAAAGTTAATAATTAATAATTAATCTGACGAACTGCAGTTTGGTAATTTACATAAGGTACAGTAAGTAATGTTGTAAATACCGTATCAGTACGTACCTTACACAAAAATGAAAAAATAAACACTTTAAAAAAAGTTAAACCGGCTTCAAAAAGCACTAAGAAAAGGCACTGAAAAGTGAAAAATAATCGATTTGTCGATCGAGCTTGTGTGACTTCAAACAGACCAGTAGGTATCTGGTGCCTTTATAACGTTACCTATTATTTTAAAAGTGTTACATGTATGTACTAACTCTTTTTAATTAAGTTTGAAATGGATTACTTTTACTTTTTATTGCTCTTTTTTAGTGCTTTTTGAAGTCGGTTTAACTTTTTTCAAAAGTGTTTTTTTCAACAAACTAACGGCGGTGTAAGAGTTTGCTTCTTATCAAAATTCATGATTCTAGGTCAATGGGAATGAAAAATGCGTACCCTACAGGTTTTGATTTGCCTACGAAATGTTCAAAGGGTTCCTTTTGGCGAATGGAACTCTAAAAAGGTCCCCCATTCGACTGATATTTTTTTGTTCATCTGACTTATATCTTTGTCCTTTATACTCAAAGTTTGATAGGGCATGAGTAGTTAGATAAAGTTTAAGAAGAGGTATCCTGCTCTGGGCAGGGCAGCTCTCACTCTAGAGGAGAAAAATGCTAATATAATCACTCTTTACACCTTTAAATCTTTCAGGTAGGTAGTTTATATAATCGTATTATAGACATTTGTATCAGAGCTTAGGTAGGTACTGTTGTAAATATTCAGCTCGTAGGTTGGTTTCAAAAAACCATGTTTTTATCTTAATACGATAAGATACCGATCGGCTACTCTAAGAGATATGTTTACTAGTAAACTACATAATCATGGTTTTACAAGAATCAGTACAGACATATCACACCGGTCTCTTTAAGAAATTTCAGCAATATTATTGACCATCAGACATTGATTTATAAAAACCTTTTTTTTATACATCAATCTTTTTTGGGCTTACTCGTTCACTCGGCAACTTCTTTCGGCAATTTCACAATATACAAACATCAAAAGTGTCTAGGGAACAAGTTCATTTTTAACTGTAAAAAATTATCCAATTAATATTTACCAAATCTAGTTGACTGGCTTCTTACTTTACTTCCTAATGTTTAACTTAACACCTTATCTCTATATTTTGTAAAAATTAAGCAAATTTGCAATTTTGGCAATTTGTGGGAAATTAACCTAAATTATATCGTCAATTAAATGGCAAAAATGAGAATTTTTTAATTTTTATTGTAAAGATAAAAATAATAATAATCTGTGTTTCCACCATTGACACGAATCTCACAATCACAGCGATTTGGCATGCTTAAAAGCAGTTCATCAAAACCACTTTGAGGAATGGCCGCCCACGTTCTTTCTAACAAGTCAAGAAGGTGTTGTGCGGTATGCACGGCATCCATATTCAGCAGTGCTCATCTTTGGACCATATCCTATGCGTGCTCAATTGGGTTGAGGTCTGGCGATTGAGCAGGCCAGGGTAGGTTGATGTGAGTATCGCAAAAGTGCGTGTTATGACTCTAGCCGTGTGTGGACGTGCATTGTCGTGCATTGTCGAAACGAATAACCCAACCGGCTTCGCAAAGGGACGATTACGTCTGAAACAATCCTCTTCGCATAAATCTGAGCATTGAGGTTGCCCCTGATCCAAATGTAATCGGTTCTTCCACCGATCCAAAAACCGGCCCAAACCATTATTGTGCCCCCTACGAATGAACTTCCTGACAAAATTTTACTTTTGTTCTTGACGTCCAGACCCGAGTACGTCTTGTATCCGGCCTCATACCGAAACGAGATTCATCGGAAAAGCAAATACATCGCCAGTCTTCTTCCTCCCAATTTCTGTGTTCGGTTGTGTGGTAGGTGAATAGATAGGTGGAACCCTCAGCGGCCTTTGGGAACTTCACGTAAACGATTTCGGATGGTTTGGTCGCTTATCAGCAAGCATGAAGAGCTGTGGACCCTCGCAACCAACATCATGGCGGTCATGGTACGATTCGAGCAGTATTTTGGATGTACTGGTCCTGTCTGCGAGTGGTGATGCGAGATCGTCCTCCATGTCACTCGGTCACGCTACCCGTCATTCGATAGCGTGTCTAGAGGCGGCTTATGACGCTCTTTGTAGCGCCAAGAGTTACAGGTACAGTACGTTGCCTGGAACTAGCTTTCAACATTCCGACGGCTCTTTTCATCTCTTCTCGTGTCAAATGATGTCGTCGCTCTTTATCGATGCATTTTTTTTTCAGTTTCGATGCAGAAATAGTAATGGTTTTGTAAAAACGTTATTAACACACTTTTATAGGAATCCTGATTGACAGTTGATTTTCTATTTTTAATCAAAATTTAAAGAATATTCTTTATTCAAATAGTGAGATTCACTAAACAGAATCAATAACGTTCCAAAAAATAATAATCCTCAATTGCGGCGATACTCTAAAACTTGATCCCTAGACATTTTTGATGTGTGTAGATATTTTTATATTTATAGTATATATCGATATCGATAGTTTTACATATTACAGAAAATAGTAATAAGTACAGATATTTCACTTCTATGCATTGTAAAAACATTTTTGTTGGTGTACTACGAATAAAGTTTATTTCTATTCTATTCTAGTCTAAATGTGTAATAGATGTTCAAATTTAGTGTCTTTTATGTAGGTTTTGAATTTGTATTTCATGCAATCGACTAAAGTAGGTACAAGCAAAGCCGGGCGTATCAAACTACAACTCAGATAGTAATAATTTACAAAACATTTGTTACAATAACAACTTAAGAAATCATTACTAAATTGAGTATTGCATTTTCTAATCTTATCAGATAATAATAATACATTTCGTCGTTTAACTTGCTACAGCAATTTATTTTCCCCAATGCTAAAACAAAATTTAACTCTGACGATAGATTATGCACTTAGGTACATATTTAGATGTATGTGAAATTACAAAATTTCTTCTTTTTTAACCTCTGACGCAATAGGGAAAGGTGATAAGTTAAACGTGTGTATCTGTATCTGTTTGTGGCATCACAGCTTCTAAAAGGATAGAACGACGATGATTTAGTTTTTTTCTGTTTGAAGGGTGACTTGGTTGAGAGTAGGGTTTCTCATTTCTCGATTTATTTCTTTTTCTCGAGTCCCGGGAATTCCCGACAAGAATTTCTAGAGAAATCTCTAGTGGTCAAGAATTTATACATTTTTCAAATACCTAACTGATAAAATTGTCAGTATATGTACAACTAATAATTATATGACTGAAAGAAAAAACAAAATAAAAATATTTTTTAAAACCTATCATTTATAAATTACTAGCAGCGCCCCGCGGTTTCACCCACGTAAGTCCCGATCCCGTGAAAACGAAACGAGAAACTTTCACATCCCACTAATCCGACTAATATTATAAATGTGAAAGTTTGGATGGATGGATGGATGGATAGATGGATGGATGTTTGTTACTCTTTCACGCCAAAACTACTAAACCGATTGCGATGAAACTTGGTGTGTAGATAGATGGAGACCTGGATTAACATATACGCTACTTTTTATCCCGATATTCCCACGGGATCGGGACTTACGCGGGTGAAACCACGGGGCGCTGCTAGTTTATAATATTAGTGGGATTATAATATTAGTGGGATTATAATATTAGTGGGATTTATTCTTGTTAAAGTTATATTTTATTGAGAGTGTTCTTAGCTATAATTCAGAAAAATATGTTCAGCCGTTTGGAGATCATCAATTCTTTTCTAATACTTGAAGGGATATGAATAACTTTTACTGGTCTTATCGATTTGAAATTCAGTATCCTGTGACTTCAATGATATACTATATCAGAATGGAATCGGCTTGATACCAAGCTCTCCACCAAATTATAGTAGAGATATCGGCTTAGAGCTCATTGGAATAATCTCAATTATTAGGATATTGATAGGAAGGTGGATTCTTTTATTACTTTCCTAGGTTTTATTTTTGACTCGGGGGTATTTTTATTTATTTTATCTATACGTAGGTACTTGTTTATTATGCTACCTGTCAACATAAACAATTTAAATGATAGAAATTTACTGACCATCTCCATGAAGTAGGTATTTAATGGTTTTACATAAAAACCCTATAAGCTAATATAATGTTAAACTGTCCAATACCTACTTATAATATTATCACAAAATCGACGTGAGCTACTGAAGACGAGGCTTCTGTGTTTTACAATAAAATTAAGTTTATAGAATTCAAATTATGTCAAGAGATGTTTAAAAGACGCAAACCAATTTAGGCCAAAAATAGCCGTTGATTATAACATCAGTTCATTGGAGAAGAACAATTTGTTTTTTAAATTTTATGTAGGAGAGCCATATGCTTCGGCACGTATGGGCCGGCTCGACTCCGCTCGTTACCACGGCCTCACAGAAAACCGGCCGTGAAGCAATTATTGCATTGCGTTTCGCCGCGTGAGTGAGGTTACCGGAGGCCCTAACCCTCCGCTCCCTTATTCCCGTCCTTCCCCTCTCCCCCCTCTTCCCACTCTTCCCCCCTCCCCCTCTTCTCCTACTCCCACCTTAAAGGGCGGCAACGAACTTGTAACTCTCGAGTTGCAGGTGCCCATGGGCGGCGATAGTCATTTTCCATCAGGTGACCCGTCTGCTCGTTTGCCCCCTATGCCATCAAAAAAAAAAAAAAAATTGCTATTTAGGAAGAGCAGTATAGAAGAATGACCCAATCACGATGCTGCTACATATCTATACCTATACATACACTTACGCCTGTATCCCCGAAGGGGTAGGTATAGCCGCATTAAACCTCACATTTGCCCACTATAAATTGGTCCTACTCACAGGGGCAAGCTTATTGCCGGGCACTTTGGGAATTTAAGTTGGAAAAATTGGGAGTACCGATATTAAAAGACTAAGATACACTGTAGTTTATCTTACCCTTTTTAATATACTATAGAAGTACTTTTAGTGTGCTATAGAAGTGCCATATAGTGTTATTTACAGTAGGTACGTTATTTGAAAATTATCATATAAATAATAACATGCCAAGTCACTGTAGCTTAGCTTCTAAAGCCTCATTGATAAACGCTGATATATTATCAACTGAATATGTATCATCAGTCTGACTGGTAAATAGACCTAAACAGTATATATATTTTATTAAAAGATCGACATGTAGCGTCTTGAGAAGATGCTTCAGCCGCTAATGGTTTGGACTTGATTAAGACTTCTTTACGAAAAGTTTAGTAACAACACTAAGATCTAAAATTCAACCAAAGCCCATGTTATTAAAACTGTTAGCGAGTACCCTCTCCACTATAGCTATACCTAAACTTTATCACATTCATTAAATATACGTAACCGCGATGTTGTTCGTCGTGATCGTTAAATATGTTATGAGATGTGCCGAAGAACTTCTTTCGCGTTTATGTCGGAAAACATCAATATTTTGCTTATAAAAGGCGATGCACCTCTTACTAAGGATTTTTTTATACAGTGTTGGCGGTGAAACAACTTGAAGCGTAAAAAAAAAAAATTTTTTGGAAATCACACGGTGTGCCTTACAGCGCTTGAAATGAGTGGACCGTCGGTTCAACTACACTTTGCCTCCAATTGTCCACCTAACAGGAAACTGTAAAAAAAACTTAACCGGCTATCTGTCAATATTTCAGCTTAGATGTAATTTTGTTGAAGATACTGTGTGGGATCTTCTTGTTCTATTACCGTATTTATAAATATAGGTATGTATAAAGGGGGCAAAATAGCTCGTTGGCATAGCCGAAAACCGGCTACCAATTACTCTGGGATCGCCAAACAACGAAAAAAAAAACTCCTGCTCCCACAATTACCTCAGAAAAGCCACTGCACTTGTTTCCCTATGCTATCCTTCGATTAAAAATCTTCCATAACGGAACGAATTTATTGTTTTGTAACCGTACACAAATAATTTTATAAGTGCATAGAGAAAACATGGGTAAGTCAATTTAGGGAAATAAATGCACAAAGGTTATTATTATAATTATATAGCAGAGAATCTTAAAACCGCGACGAAAATCAATCAAAAAGCCATCTATAATACCCACATACTTTGTAAGCTGTGCACTTTCAGAAAGTATTAAATTTAATTTCTTTTTTTGTGTTTATATTATTTAATTATTTATTTATTATTGTTATGTGAGTTTTGTTTTACAAAAAAACGAGTATTTAAAAACAACCAAGTGGATTCGTTAATATTATTTGGGCCAATAACAGAATATACCTATCAACTGTATCAACATCTATTTGTCTACAGTATAACAACAACAACAAACATATGAAAATGATTACAATGCAGTCAGCTTTGTAATGATATGTTTTTTTTCTGGAACTAGATATGGATAGAGTGTAAATGTTCCCACTTTGTTTTGTACTTTCTAAGTGTTGTGAGCACAACCAAACAGATGAACAGACACCTACAAACATTAATACCATAAATAGTAGAAATGGGTTCAGTTTGTTGTCCAGTGTAACACTCCCACCTTTTTTATACGTATATATATATAAAAAGTAAAGGTACGTAGATTGTATTATTAACTATTAAGTTATCGACGAATATTACCCTACAATTATTTACCTATATTTATATATACATAGGTACATGTATATATATTATGCAATATGTTTATGTTAAAATTTATAATCCCTCATTCAAGTATTATATACTAATAATAAATGCCTTAAAATATAAAAGACCACTTAACGTAAAAGTTTTATAGTTAGTATTACTTGGGGCCAATAGACGGCGTTGCGTGTTGCGCGATACATTTTTCTTAAAAAATTTAAATTCTTTTTTCTATGGATAGAGAGAACCGATTGCTATAAATCAAATACTAAATGCTACACCGAATTATACCCAATACTTGTGCATTAAACATTTCCACGATTGCCTCCATGCCCTCCCTAATATCGCCAATCACTTTAAGGAGTGCAGTAACAGTGCTGTGACCGCACCTGAAGCCAGATTGTAGAGGACTTAGGAGATTATTTTCAAAGACAAAATGTGAGAGCTATTTGTGTACACAAGCCTCAAGGACTTTGGATAGAAATGGAAGAATAGAAATTGGACGGAAATGGTCAGGAAGACAAGGGTTATTTTTTTTAGGCAACGGGATTATGTAAGCTTTACGCCAGAGAGAGGGGAAGGTTCCAGAGTCAAGAGAAAAGTTAATAATATGAATTATAACATGAAGAACATGATCGAGAATAGTAACAATCATCCTATGGCTAATGTCATCACAGCCCACAGCATTGGAACGGATGGACAGGATAATCTTTTTGATGTCCTCAGAAGCTACCGAAGAAAATTTAAAGTTATTGATGTTGTGTCTAGTTAGATTAGCGATACGGTCTAGGGTGAGACATTTGGTTAGATGATCCAGCTGAGTTGTAGATGAAAAATGTCGGTTGATATCATTCAAACCAATTGTCGTCTGAAATTCAGTGCGCTGTTGTTTACCAATACCCAAAGTGCTAAGAAACTTCCAGATACTGGAAGGAGATGAAGCCTCTATGTTTTGTAGAATGTGTTGGCGTTTTGTGTTGCGTATCACCTGGTTACACCGGTTCCTTGCCACTTTAAAATCATTCCACTTGTCCTCACAGCGATCCTTTCTGAATTTTTGGAAAGTCCGATCTCTCCGTCTCATCGCCATTCGTACTTCTTGCGTCATCCATGGTGCTGGCGGACGCTTTAACTTTACCCTCTTAACCGGAGCATGAATATCGTATAAATGAATGACGGTGTTATTAAAAACGTTGACTTTGTCATCCACATTGGTAGTCGCTGCCACGTTCATCCAGTCTAGTTTAGAAGCATCTGCACATATATGTTCCTAACATCCATACGTTTATTTTTTTTACGCTACGCTTACGCTTTTATTCTGTACTAAAATATTTATATTAATTTGTCGTTTTTGTTTCACTAACAAACGTATAACTCATCATGTCATCTCGGCACTATCTTAGTAGAACAATTTCTATTCAAGTAACACTCATAGAAAATCACTATAATTACACTATTTAGTTTAGCTATGTTACTTTGGTCTCTAGCTCTACATTCACACATACGGAATCAAGGACCTCAAACTTCCTCAAACTTTGACTGGAAAAAGGTAATAGTAAACTTTTGTGGAAAGTGATTTAAAAAATATTTTTTTTTTTTCACCGATCAATATCGATACCAGGATCCGATGTTTTACATCGAATATAAATATCGATATATTTTTTGAGTGTACACCCCTAGTGGATATCCAGTTCTAACAAATGAGTGATTGGATTGACATTGGACTTCCTAAATGTACCTACTATCACTTTTAATGGTTTAAAATAGGCACTTCCTTTAAGATACAGAATTAAAATTGTTGGTTCTTATTGGGATTTACAAGATTGGTTCGAAATCACTCTGATCAGTATCTATTTGTTAATTGCTTATTGAGTGAGGTATTGCAAAATTCAGATATTTCAAATAATAAGAAAAAAATCGATTTTTCCACAGAAATACTTAGATTATTTGTAGGAAAATCAATTTTGCTGAAATCGATTATTGTTTAATCACAAATACTTCTTTTTATCACTAGAGGGCGCTACAATAACATACTACACACCCTAAAACGATGTATTTACCACTGCCGTGGTCAAAAATCGCAACCAACAAAGTATATTAATTGGGACCTTCTATGGTTGGCCGGGTAAGAAACCATAGCGCGATTTGATATTTCTGAGTACAACGCCGTCTATCAACAACAATTTGAACTATACTTAAAGTTAACTTAAACAATTATTATTGAAAACATAAATTCTATTTTTTAATAATGGAATTCCCGTTATATCTTATTATTACAAACATGATGACATAGCCATTCCATTTAACAACCTATATTTTCTTATAAATATGATCATTAAATTTATATCCTAATCCTAACTAATTTTCTTAAATCCCATAGCATGTGCTAGTCGGTAATCCTTTTAGAATCTCATGAACAAAATTATCTGTTGTCGGTGAATCCTTATACATTGCCGAGTTATTGCTTATGAGGAATTACTCATGAATTTCTACATTCTTGTTCATGGTTATTACGGATAAGGAACGACAATTTAACTAATTTTGAATGTCCAAATAGAAATCCATTTGTTCCCTTAACAGGAATGACGTATAAACTCTTAAGCTTGATGAGGCTACTTATAAGGAACACTGCAATCTTATAAGTCAATTCCATATTAAATTCATGTGTTTACCAAACGCATTCAAATTTCATTCATTTTCATTCAAAGATAAGTTATATGTGGATTTACTTTTACGTTTCGATTGATTGCAAACTCTGTTGTATCTGGACAATTTTTGTTCCAGGTAGACCAGATGGAAACTATTGGAAACCCATAAGATTCCTATAGTGTTCTATAAGTTTTCAATGGACATTTTCAACAGGGATGAGAAGAATACTGGCAAAGAACTCATGGCCTCTTTTTTTAAAAGTCAGATCTTCAGGTACAATAGTATTAGTGTTACATGAAAGGTAAACAGGATGCAAGCTGTTGCCACCTGAATTTCATTTTACTGAATTTTTAAAATTTTTAATCATTACTAATTGGAAAAACTGTAATATAACCTTAAAATCGACACTATTAACTCTTTAGTACTACCCAAACCTGAAACGACTTGCTAACTTTTAATAAGCAAACACATGAATGGTAGTTAACCCAATGCTTTAAAGGATTAGGTATCGTCGCTTAGACTTTATTTTACTTTTTTATATTCTGTAAAAGTAATTATTCAAAGTGCGATGCAAATATAAAAAGTTAAATATTTTATCTGTAGACATAAAATTGGTTTGTTTGACAGTGGTTTGACATTTGTAGATTTACTGACGACATTGACGTTTATAAATATTGGACGTGGTTTGAAAAACTTGTTTTTATTTTTAATTGCATAGATATTTATGCTGGTGTTTTATAATTGTTACCAAGTTTAAATATATTCTAAAATATAATATTAAACAACTATGGATGAAGATAAGTTTGCTATGGTTGAGAAAATATTGAAAGACGTCGATAATGTTATGTCGAAAAACGCTGAGTTGTAAATATTTACTTTCTATTGGCAATTTTTCAATTAATTTTGTGTGTTATTGAGAGCATGAGTCGTAATAATGTGATATTTTCAGATGTGCTTTCGACATAGTTCCTGTGGAGTGTAATTTTCAAAATAAATCGCCTGTCCTACATTTAGAGAACTGTTTAGGATTGGAGTCTTGGTGTGTGAAACATGTTTATATGTATTGCTATTCTGAACTTATGGATAAATATTTCACAAAGCCAAAGCGTAGAATAGCCAAACCCTCGTCAATGAATTCTGAGAGGTTAACTAGATTATTAAATGTTACTATTTTATTAAATCCTGATATTACATCTTTGTGGAATAAAAGACGAGAAATGGTCATCAAGTCATTACTGGAGAAGTCAAGAGAGTTACAGTTCACAAAGCTGGTGTTGTCAAGAAAGCCAAAATGCAATGATGCCTTTGGATATAGAAGATGGATAATAGAAGCACTATTAAAAGGTAAGTGATCTAATCAAATCAAATCAATCTTTATTTGCCAACCAAGTGTACATAAATGGTCTTATTATAACAATTTATCTCAACTTAGTAGCCTCTTACGGGCATTGCAAATTTGAGAGAAAATATATTTCCTGTGAAATTCCTTCATTCATATTCTAGTTACAATTTTAGTAATTTCATTAAAATCTCTTTATCAAGGTTCTGGCAGAAGAATATGTCTAAGATTCTATTACATTTTATAAGACGATGAACTTGAAATTTAATATATGTTTTGTGTTCTTGAAAAATAGTCACTTGAGATTGGGTCATTGAAGATTAAACAGAAGATTTTAAGTATACAATACTTTGTCTCTGGAATTTCATTGAAAAATGTATCTAGGGCTGTTTAGTAGGGCTCTTTGCTGACTTTTTCCTTCTGTATTCTGTAATAGTCTGTGTCTTAATTAATATAAGTATTTTTTAACATTACACTTGAAAGGTTTAATCTATTTAAGTTTTATTTCTAGTCACAAAAGCAAGTAATTGTTAGTTACAATGAAGCAAAGTACCAAAAAATTATGTAGTAAAAATGTGTTTTTAAATAAAACCTTTTTATAATCTTACCTTCATGGCTGAGTTGATAATTAAAAGAAAAATATATGTCCAGTTTTGCTATAGACAAATAAACTTAAACATTTGTTTACTGAACAACATTATTAGAGGAATAATGTGAATAATTGTCTCAGATGCTTCAGCTATTTGTGCTAAATTAATTTACGTATTTAAACATTTGAGACATGCTGCTGATCCCAACATAATAAAAATGGTTTATCATGCACTTTGCCAATCCATAATAGAATATTGTATTTCAAGTTGGGGTGGAGCAGCAAAGAACCACTTAATTAATCTCGAGAGAGCCCAAAGAGCCGTTCTGAAGGTCTGCACATTCAAACCCTATAGATTCTCTACCAAAAGTCTCTACGAATATTGTGAAGTCCTCACGGTGCGCCAAATTTTCATACTCCAAATATTACTAAAACAACATACCTACTCTGATACAGACACAACTACAAACTCATCCACTCAAGCACGCACCAAGCGTAGATTCAAAATTCCTCAAACCACAACTTGCAAAACATCCTTTGGGCAAAAATTCTATTTCTTTCTTGGACGCTATTTATATAACAAACTTAATAAAATTCTTGAATTTCACAACAAAACCAAATATGAGTTTAAGAAACTAGCCACATCCTATCTTCAAAACCTCTCTTACGAAGAGACAGAAGCTTTTCTTCATCCCCCTTCATAAAACTTGTGAACTTCACACACACACACACACACACATCCACCTACACACACTCACACACATACATTCACATATGAACTCACCCACATATACACATACCCATACAAGCACACGTCCACACATTCACACTCATAAACACTAAAATTCTAGTATTAAAGTATTTTAATTCTATGTAGTATATAATATTACTGTAAGAATACCAGGGCAAATTGTTATCAACTTACCAAAGTGAAAATAAGCAAATTTGTGAAACTGGAAGCTAACTGGTGCTTATAACTCAGGTTTTCCTTTTTTAAGCACCAGTCGCTTAATATAAAGACCGTAGTCCGACCAATATATATTGTCATTACTCTTATTGATTTAATAAACTTTATTATTATTAAAAAAAAAAAAGTTTTATGAAGGCATACTACTGCTTACTTACTTACCTATTTTAACTAACAATTAAAGTATCTAATATGTTATCAAACTCAAATTTCAGATGAGGCTGTTCAGAGCAATTACATAGAAAATATAATTAATGATGACTTATACATCTGTGAGTTAGCTTCAGAGAAGAGTCCAAACAACTATCACAGCTGGAACCATCGAATGTGGCTTCTGAAAACTCTTAAGAGTATGAGGAAACAGATTGATTTAAATTTCATTTACGTAAAAGAATATGGCTTTTCCGAGCGATGGTCATCAAAGCATGTATCAGATTTCAGTTGCTTTCATTATCGCCAGTTCTGTATAAAAAATATTTTTACAATTAATGAAGACAGCTGGAGATCTTTTGAGAGTACTGTTGATGTTAATCTCAGGAAGAACTTTATCAGAGTACTTGCTAAAAATTTCTCTAATGATGTCATGGGTCAACCTTCAGAAGAAAAACTGCTAACCTATAGTGATGATAACATTATCAATTTGTTACTTGGTTATTCTGCTAAAAATTGTAACTGCCTGCAAAACAATGCTCATGAATTTAGAAAATTAGTAATTTTGTTCCATGAATTAGTTTTAAACAATGAACTATTAAGGTTTTATAAGTTTCATGAGACATTGTGGTATCACAGACGCTTTATAGTTCATGAGGTTGTAGCTATTATATATGATCACTTTGACTTGGTCAGGCAGAATGGTGCTCTGGTAAAGAATGTATGTAGGAAATGTAATAGGGAAGAAGTGAGACAGAAGCAGGCTAAAATTGTAAGGTATGATAGTAATAGAATATATTCCAGTTTACTTTTTAATGTGTTACTCAGTCATGAGAAAAAATTCATTGATGAGAGGAGAAATGATTCAGACAATTATGCCGATAGACATGAGAAGTATTTGAAATTTGTGGAAGGTCTCAATAGTATCATGTAATGCCATTGACAATGTTTAATCAAAGACTCCGTTGCTGATGTTTGAGTACAGATGTCCATTATTTTCTTAATCTTCTGAATATATATTAGTAGAATATATATTACTTAAGAAGAAGGAAAACAATGGATACATGTGTTTATCTGTAAGTTAAGAATTTTAACTACTCTTTTATATGTAGTGTGTATTTAAAAATCATATTTATTGCATTTTCAGGTATTTTATGACACTTCAAAAACTTAAGGAAATAAGGGATTTCTAATTAAAAATATCTAATATATTATTAGTTTGCAGTAATAGAAAATGTAGTGCAGTAGTCACTTGCTATTAATTCGCTAGAAACGCATTGTATGGCTATTATAGATAATTATTACCTATTTGGTACAGTTTATACAGGTTTTCTATATAAAACAGTCATAGCAGTTGTTTTCAAAGAATGTGTCATGATATAATTAAATTATATTAAAAGCAATAAAATTATTCATTAGTATGATTATAAAGATTAAGTTATTTAGATCAATTAATTGTATTATTTTGTTAGTTCAAAGTCATTTTATCTCATTTTAATATTGTGCGAAAGTTTTTCTCAATCACTCATTTCATCACAAACACATCACAATTTATTTAATATGTACCTGTGTAGATTGCGGGTACAGACCCACTTTTAAAGGTGAATATGCACTGATGGTTTAAACCCTAGACAGAGCTGATTAGATTTTTATTGATATGATGAATTAAGTTGCATTTTTCTAAAGCCCTACATTCAAAACGAAAATGGTTCTTTTAATCAATGTTTTTAGTCATTTTTGAATCATAGTGACAAAGAAGAATGCTACACATTCACTAAAGAGGATTGGTAAACACTAAAAAAAGTGTAAAGAAACAGGAAACTTATTACTTCCTCGAAAGTAACAGTTTGAAAGTGAGTCAGCAAATTATGCAACAATATTAATATCAATAGCACAGTTAGAAGAACACAGAGCCAGTATTTCAGGACTCAGTTCAAACACAGTCAGTTATACTCGCTCACACAAATGCTATCTTGAATCTTGCATATTAGACAAACTATATTGCGAACTAATATTGCAAAATATTGTGTGTAAGCTGAACTAAGCGGAATAGTTAGAATGGCTTATGCCACGTATTATTTACCATTTTTCGGATTTGAGTCTCGAAAATTATAATTGTTTTGTAGTGTGACACATACTGTGTTTAATATGTAATTTGACCCCTTATTAAAATAAGAAATATACACATACTATCAGTGTTCAGGCATCCTTCTAAAACAAAGAGGGTAATTTAATATTAAGCGATTTTATTTAATGGATTTACATATTAAGTTTGACTATATAATGTATACAATGTATTTACCAAATATTTTAGCTTCAGTACCAATCCGCTAAATGCCCTGCCCAATGTTTGAATAAAAGACATTTTATATCTCAATAAAAACTATCGAATATTACTGTTTGTCGTTTTTATTTTGCCATTCCATAGTTAAATATGTATTTATATTATATACGAGTAGGTTACGTTTTCTGATTTATAGCAGCGGTTTATAGCTGTGGGGATGATAAGGGTTCTTCTAAGAAGCGGTGAATCTCATAACCGGGATTGCACCAAGGTCGGAAGCCTGTGTGCTGTGTAAGGTCCCCTAGACTCCGCATGCCACAGAATTCTCGCCTGCTGTTTTAGTCATCACCTCCCCCGTGCTACACAAGGAGGTGACATGTGACATTCTGATCCCACTTGAAGATGTAGGCACACAGTAATGCTGACTAAGCACTAAGCAACCATGTTTCAAAAAAAGGGAACCTGTTGCCCTGTCGTAACCGTGCCGTACGAACGCGTTCTTGCCTCAGTTCCTCTGTATTAGTAATTTTACAAGGTTACTAAAATTGGTTACACCAATTTTAGTAAAATAATATACAAGAAGTGAACTTCCTAAATAACTTTTATTTTAAACTCGATCCAATCGAACCAGATCGTATGGTGAAAACGCAAAAAAAAAATTTACTTAGGTAAACTATAAAAAAAATGTTTAATAATAAATAACATACTAATCAATATTTCTAAAATAGGTTTTTTTTAATACCGTATTTTAATATAATGCAAGTGGCATTCGAAATTATCTAGCTAAATCAAATATTCTTCGGAATTTTCTTAAAGAACGGTTTTGGTCGGAATAGGGGGAAAGCCCCCTAAGTTGATAACCGCGCCTATAAAATGCCATTTCATTGTAGACGCAGATGCTAATGCCATCTAGTTTCGCAATCACAAATCGCCAATCAAAAAAATAAAATATAATCTTTATATAAAATTTTGTGGCACCGGTTTTAATCAAATTTTGAACACTATGTGCATTTTGGTTCAACTTGAGAGATAAGATAGTTTTTATCTCAATTTATACTTAGTCTCCATTTTTTTATTGCAAATTTCTTAGCCACAGCAACGCGTGGCCGCGGAGCTTGTAGATATTATAGAAATATATTACTTTAATTTTAGTTTCTTGGTTAGTTTCAAAAACATACAATACAGGGGTTAAAAAATTGGGAATACCCAAAAGAACAGCTATAGAAACCGTATATTCGTAATTTTTGTATGTGAAATCGCTACTTCCGATTACTTTTAATAGATGGCGCTTGTGGCGGACCTATCGTACAATATCAAATCGTTTTTTGTTTTTTCGTAAAGAAACGTGGATTTTATGAAAATCAAAATTATTTATTTCAAGTAAACCCATTGTAGGTATTTTTGAATTGTCAGGAGGAGTCAGAAAATACTTGGTTTAAGTGAATTTCGGTACACAGCGATTATTTATAATGATCTGTCATTCTAATTACCTACATTGACTTAGCACCTAAATCTAGATATATCTGACTTCAAAAATATAAAAATTATCAAAAATCTATATTGCTCTTTCGTTCGCAGCCACCTTGAGTACGCCTCACAAGTGTGGAGCTCGATCTATAATACGTACATAGACCGTCTAGAAAGCATACAACGAAAATTTTTGAGGTACATTCAATTCCGTTCAAATTAAATTGTTATTTGCCTGATTACCATAGTCAATGCAAAAAATTCCATATTCTTCCTTTAAAAGAACGACGCAAAATAGCTGATTAGACATTTCTATTCGAAATTTTCAACCGATCAGCAGATGTACCGGAGCTGGTAAACAAAATGGGCCTGGGCGTATCGGTAGGGTGGTTGCTTATGGGTAGGACAAGTTAGCTAAGAATTCATTTGATTTGTTATGACGGGGCCGCATTAAGAAGGTCTAGGGACTCTCGCCTCATTTTATGAAAGTACTTGATTTTTCCACTGGAGATCTGAAATTTGGCAATGAGGTACTTTATAGATACATACATCGGTGGATTTTGCGACAGGCCCGGATTTAGGAGATCAAAAAGCTCTCGGAAGTTTATATGAAAGTCCTCAAATAAATTGTAGATGATACGAAGTTCACCGTGTCATCTAGTCACCAATAAAAATGAAACACTCGTAGTGAACAATATGAGTAGGGGAACCAGGACAGTTTAGCTTATAACACTTAAAAATAATTTTGTAAGAATAAGACCTGTGTAATATACATATTATGGTAAGGTCAGTTCTGTCATGGTTATCAAGATGGCAGTAAGTCAGAGGAGGCGTCTTTCTGACTTACTGCTCGGCAGAGTTATCCAACTACATAATTCATTAATTTATAAAATCTGTTGATTATTTATAAAGTTCGGAGCAAGAGCTTTTAAAAAAAAAGTACAACAGATATGATGGAACTTGGACTGTATCAGGTGTACTTCGATTATACTAGGATCGAATGACGATAAAATACAGCTACTGTACCTAGTGAGTTTATTTTTTATTTGTACTAATGACTTTGATAAATGGCTGATTACCCGGCTCGCTAATTTCCGTCACGGGAATGTGGAGGTTTTCGTCATGCTCCATGAATCATAAAAAATATAAGGTTTTTTATAAATGTGTAGTGTGAAGTGAGTGAGTCCTAAAAACGCACTTCTTTAAAAGAGACAATCGATACTTCCTTTTTTAACTGCATTGATGCGCAGGAAAATCAAATTAAATTCACGTTAGAGTTTACAAATTATGTTTCAGTTGCCATTGATAAAAAAAAAATGAGAACTGGAATGAAAAAAAAATATATACCTATATATTGTTGGTACGAGATTCTCCAACTTACAACAGGTATCCCTATACATGAGCAACGTACATTCACACAGATCACACCATTTGCATGCTTTTATTCTATTATGTGCTTATTTTATTGTCTCATATTTGGCAGACAGCAGATGAGCAATGGTTACTGACGTTCTCTCAATACAGATTATCTACAGAAAATCTATACTAATACTTAAGCTATGCCAGCTTACGTAAAAAAAAAACAAACGCCTCAGATTGCGTCTGTTAGAGCTTTATTTAACTAATAAACTATTATTTCTACAATCCGTTCAAGACAATCACCAAAATCAAGGTTTTGATTAATGTCGTTTCATGAATAATAAGCGAGAAATTAATAATAAGTATCTATTTTAAATTGTTATAACTATTACATAGGCACGAACAAAAGTGGTGCGTACTTGTTGGCGAAAATAACAATGCCGACATCGGATGCTGATGATGAACATTAATATCAAAAATATCCAATAATAAAAATTAATATAATTGCATTAATGTATTCAACACTGTTGGTCCGATGCTACAAACCCAACAGTGGTTCATACAAAATTTAATATCATTTATCTACCGGTAAGGTTAGGCTTGAGCCTAAGCCCACCGGCGCCGGCTGCCACTCAGCGGCTTACTTTTCAGTATAATATATTTTAGTTTATGGGCTTACTGAGCAGGGAATACGCATCCGCCCGGACATGACATTTGGCGTTTGTAAATTGTAAGAGCATTTAAGGCATCCATATGTGCGTCGCGAGATTGACCGGTCTCTTTTAACAACTGTTATGTGAAGGCATTCTCGGAAACATCACCACTGCATATGCAACTTCTACTTCTTCTGTCCAATTAAATAAGCAGTATATTTTATAGAGATTATAAGGGTTGTTAGTGGTTCATCTGCACGGGGCAAAAGCGTCAGTAGCAATGCTGATTGCGAGCGTTCATATGCATCAATCATCTTGTCTATTTGTTTACCTTTCGCCAGGCCCTTCGCTTGCTAATAAAAGGTTTTCTCAAAAAAGTATTTTTACTATACTTACAATAGGTATTTAAAATTCTGTACGGATATAGTACAGTATTAGTATTTACTAGATTTCTCTTGCGTGGATCTCGGTTGTTGTATGCATATATTAATATAGGATACAATCCATGTGTTTGCAAACTGACTGAAGAAAGTGCAGAAGTAACAAATACTCTTACTTACAAACTTTCGTATTTATATTACTGATCGATTATAATATAAATCTGGGCATTGCTAATCTACTGATCTAGAGTCATTAAATTAAAAATATATTATGTGAATTTCATTTATGTCCGTGTACAGCGTGTGCACTACCCAGTTGTACTCACAAATAGTTTTGTATACGGGGATTAATCGAGCTAGTGATTCACAAGTAGTTTTGCATTCGGGGATTAGCCGAGCCGGTGATTAGACTACTTAATGGTGGAGCTCTATCTACGTCAATAATGTTCTACTTTGTCGTATTATAAATTTGATTTTGTAATATTTATTGATTTAAAAAAAAATGGTAAATATAATGTATATGATCCACGAGGGTGTTGGTCACATAATTGCATTGATAAGTCCCATGAATCATATATTATCATGATTCTGACCGAGATACCTCGGAGGGATGAAAAACTTATACGAAAACGGTGTGTCACTTGCTACGCGAATAAAGTGAAAGGAACCCCCTTCAAAACCAAATAAGTAAACACGGAGTGTCTAGAAGGCGCAAGCCTTACTGCTTGAATTGTTACAACGAAGCCCACTAAAACCTTAGTTGGATTTTTTTATAATTATCTAGGTACCTACTTACTTTCCTGTGAACTTTTAGCTTCTAGAAATTTTTCACGAATAAAGCCTATAAATAATAATCGTTTCCTTTGTGTTTTTTTTCTAATTTACTATTACTAATTTTTTTGTCACATTCAGGTCAATTATGAAAGAAATAAAAATAAATCACGTAACTTTTTTCTTTTTTTTGACAAAAGACTATGTACTCCCTACGTCCCCATACTAAAAATTCCATTTATCTTGCTACGTACAACAGAATAAATAAGCAAAATAACCTTTAATTTTGTTTACATATGATTCATAAACTTGTCAGTGTTGGTACAAAAAGTGTGAATCAAATGTGATTCATCGGACAGGGAACCTGTTAAGCTACCTTATGCTTACTCAAACGAACAATATCGTTGCAAATCGAATAACAAAGGCAATATTAACAAAATGAATATATATCTATTTAGCAAAATAAATCGAACACTGACAATTTGACACAGATTATTATATACATTCAGAATATTACAATAGTTCCTGTATTAATCTATTAATTCCCAATACCGTTAGGAAAGCACACATGATTAGCACAATGCAATAGTACTAGCACATAACGGGTGCATATACGCATTACGCATCGTCCTCGATATGGGTCAGGAGGCTCGCACGCGGGGAACTGCTACCGACATAACCCTCTCACATAAAAAACAGTCTCAACAAAGTACAATTAATGGAAATCAAACTTCGAAGTTTTAAAATAAAGTCGAATATTCTCTACCAGAAGCTGGTCGGTAAGACGTTGTATAACTGTGATTGTGTGACGTCATAACGGTGTCGCGCGTTCGCGGGCTCGTTCCGATCGATATTTGAATTCGGATTCGGTAGTTCTCGCAGAAGGTCGGAAAGGGCCGAGTGACGCGACGCGCCACGTGCGAGTTACGTAATGATGGTACAACTCATTGACAAGGATTATTTGTGTAACGAATGGTTTGTCGCAAACAAACAGTGGACACGGCATTGGACATCGTCCATTTTGTGCCTTAAGTATTGTAGTTTTTGTTAAACAACTGAATTTATAATTATGTAAAATTTAGTGTTGGTGGTATGTTTATAATCAAAATTTAGAATTAAGAATTAGAGCAATATATAGCACCTAATATAATAAAGCTGGAGAGTTTTTGAACGTTTGTGCACTTTTGGTACGGGGAAAAAGCACTGAACTCGTTACCGTCACGCTAATAATAGATGCACTAGAGGGCGCTAATCGAAACATTGAGTTTTGTCAGCTCCTTATTACTGTTTTCACTTCTGACGTGCAGTCCTACAACTGACAGTTTTCTTTTTCGTGTCAATAACTCCAGACCCTAAACTTCGAGAGAAAGTCCGACCCAAGGCTGGCAAAATAGCTAATGATAAAGACATGGACATATTAAAATCTAACGATAATTATTAGATTTTTATTTTATTTTTAATTATTAATATAATTTTACTAGCTTAGCTTAGCTTTTTCCCTCTGCTTCAATCGTGATAAAGTATTTTTTCATCCCTCGGTGGTAGTCCCTTTTTTTATGATGAAAGGTAGGTATTGTAAATATATCCGTTGTTGTATTCCTGGCAACGTGTATAGTATGCAAAATTTTATGATGATCGTATGTACGGTACGGTAGCGCATAAAATACTAACAAACAAACAATTAATATTGACATTTATATATTAGAGTAGATTATTAATATACTGGGAGACCGAGCTTTGCTCTGTAGCTTTTTATAAAATCGACATTTTTTTTTAATACGTTTTTACAGGAAATATAACTATGCAGTTGAACTTAAAATGCAAAACTGTATCTGTATACAAAGGACATTGCCCATTTCAGTATGAAAATCAGTTACACTTTTTTATGCTGCGTGAAATATGTATAAACTGCATTATTAAGCCTGCACTGAGTATTATCTGAAATATAAACTTATATTGTAACATAACTTGGGGATATTGAGAAATTAAATGCCAATATTAGGTTAAAAAATAACAACGATAAGTACGATAACAACAACGAGAAAATATTGTGACACTGACGTTATAGTTTTCTTTTAAAAATGTTTGTAGCATCATGTTTTTGACAGGGATACCATATAAATTAAGGCAAAACTAACACTGAAGTATACATTCACTACATAAACTACGACTACATACACGAAATAATAAGATTACTAAACTGCAATATATTTTAATGTGACATTACGAATTATTATCACGTATATTATTATTTAACCATTTTATTTTAAAACGATGTTTATTTGAATTCAACCATTAATGGTTTATTTTACTTAATGGCAACATTTCACTTAAAATAGAAACGGTCATTGATGCAAGTTTTAGTCCTTGTAAGATTTAATTTCAAACCCCAAGTTCTATAGAAGAGATTTAGGGTAGAAAAGTCACATTAAAATCAATTTTTTTTTTAACATTTGAAATAATGACGCGAACGTATGAAAGTGAAACCATGAATAGGCATCCTTCTTTCATCAAAATCGTTGGAGTCGTTTCCGAGATTCAGATTATATATTTACATATATACAAGAATTGCTCGTTTAAAGGTCTTAGATTAGATAAGCGTTTCCTGCCCCATGGTAAGCGATTACTTGTGCTCACTCCGTACAATAGTTTATGTCCCACGAGCATTGTATACGTATTTTCCTCTTCGTGGAGCAGAAACAAAGCATTATATCTTTGACCGCGGCCTTTTGTAGCGTGGAGTTGCATCAGCGATTCAGCGTTTGAGTGCTTCTAATTTAAAATCTAACTCTTTGGAAATTTACTGAACGGGAATTATATAGGAGTAACAAGTACGAAGCTATAAATACTTTTAGAAGAAATTTTAGTATATTTACATAGTTACATTTGAAATGGTAAATTTTAAACGAACCCTAAAAAAAGTAATATTCGTTTTTTTTATATACAATAGTATTAGCTAAGTAATTTGCAATAAAAAATATCGTGTTTAAGTTTTTTAAGTTAATCTTATTCTCAAGTTAATCGTGGGAGAGCCATGCTTCGGCACGCACGGGCCGACTCGACCGGAGTGATACCACGACCTCATATAAAATTGTCAGTGAAGCAACGATTGCATTGTATTTAGCCGAGCGAGTGAGGTTACCGGAGGCTCTAACCCTTCCCTCTCCCCATTTTCACCCCTCCCCCTTTTCCCTCTCTTCCTCTACTCCCACCTTAAAGGCCGGCTACGCACTCGTGACTCTTAAGTTGTAGGTACCCCCATGGGCGGCGGTAGTCACTTACCATCAGGTGACCCGTCTGCACGTTTGCCCCCTATGGCATTAAAAAAGTTGGACCAAATTGCACACAGTGTGCAAAATTTCATTCAAATCGGTTCATCGCGGACAAACAACAACACGAAATTTTTATATATTGTGTCTATAGAATTTAAAAACTTGTATATTTAAAGACATTAACTCTTCGGTCCAGAGTTAAAATCAACTGCTTTTCGTACTATGCAGAGATATTATTTCAATAAGCCATAGCAACACATTCAAAATTGAATGTTATTTGTAACAATATAATATATATAATAAAAAAATAAGGCAATCTCTTCATCTTCAGGCATAAGTTATCGCTAAATTACAAAACCAAATAAGCACGAATGTTATCGGGTTAGAAACCTGCATAAGTAAAAAGTATGAATTACCTGTGGTTTGGCACTATGTACTCGGCCCTCTTGGTCATTGTAGCTGTTAATTGTTTTACACATTCTTGAACATGGAGTTAGCACCGAGAACAGTCCTACAAAGTGGTGGAATTTACGAGGGAGTCTCTAGACTGTCTGTAGTACTTCTAAAAAAATACGCTATATCATATACCTATCTCTTATACATAAGCCATAATAAGACATTTTGTGACAAAAAAAATTGCATTTAAAAAGTGATTAATGAGCTTTATTATTAGGAATGGCATATTAATCCTTAAGGACGAAAGTTATTTCGTCTTCAGAACAATTTTATCAAAATAAACTTTGCCCTTTATAGCATGTTATTTGGACGCATAGTTAAGAAGATAATTAAAAATTTAAATAATTCAACATTCGGCTCGGGTCTACGAGTATACTAGTATTAATATATGTGTGAAGAATTTTGGAACTGGGTAAAAATAGTTGTGTTATGTTTTGTGAATTGAGCACAATCACATGAATGTATATTACTTTTTTATTTGAATGTAGAGAGAAAAACATTGATGGCCAGTAAATTTGAACACAGGGCATAGCTCTCGCTGGTACTCAAACTTTTTAACTGACTAATGACTTGAACAAACAACTACTGATTTACAAATTGACTGACATAAACGTGCTATTTTATGATTGATCTGATCTTAGCCTGTCTGCCACGTTTATAACCTAAATCCTTCTCAATGTAGTATTTTTTATGCGATCTTTTTTAACTGGCAATCTTGGAATGGAAAGCTTCGATTTTTTTTTAATGAGCTACCGGCCTCTGTTTTCTATGTGGTCCTTTTCCGTGTCGTTATACTCCTATATATAACCATAGGTATAATTTAACAAAAAATACCTTTAAAAAATCTGGTCTTATATTTATTCTCCCATGCTTCCATATTCTTGTCTCGAAATGCGATCTTGTCAGAATTGCAACGTTGAAGCAGCAGTACGTGTTCTGAAATTAGAAATAAAGGAATGCGTATATACTCCCGTGGACGAGGGCTACACTATTTGTCATGTCTCAATAATGTGCTTATAAATATTTACTACTTTCGATGCTTAAAGTCATAATTTTCTGTGAATCGACTAATCCAATCGGAAATCCCAAAGGCTGACTACTAAGCGGATGATTCTTCGTAAACATTGAGTGTTTTTTTTCCATTTTCCGTTTTTTTTTAAATTAAGAATTGTCTTGAACTAACAGCATTTTATTACGCTTACTTTGAATAATTATTTAAACTGAACTGTATACGACTTTAAATATTGTTTATCTCAAACATTTTTTTTTGTTTGCATTAATATTGGTATTTAACATAATATACAATACAATATGCACGTAGGATTGCTAAGCAAGTTTATCAGTGTTCTTCAACACACAGTACAAGCTATACAATATAATCTAATATATAAAAATCGCGTGTCACGGTGTTTGTGGTCGAACTCCTCCGGAACGGCTCAACCGATTTTAATGTTTTTTTTTGTATATTTGGTAGGTATGAGAATAGGTTGTAAAGTATTTTTCACCCTCCTGTCCCCACCCCCCAATTTTTAATCGTTAAAAAAAGGCATTGAAACGCATGCCGGGTGCAGCTTGTAATGTATAATATGTCCCAGAATATTTAAATACTATATATGTAGTTAAAAAATAGCACCAAAAATGTAATTGTTTTTAATCGTAATGTCTTTTAAAGAAATATCAGTTTAAAATCCATCTAAAGAAGTATTTATTTCTTTTTGTAATAGGGACCATGCAATTTTTTTATATTTGCTTTCTTTTTAAAGAATTACACGTAGAATAGAGAACAAGTATATTAAAAATTGAAACAATTTTTTTTTCAAAAAATCGGTTTTTTAATAATAGGTTCAGTTTGCGCGCTGAAACCCACTTGCAGTTTCGATGACGTCACTCATGTCTGTCATTGGTCACGAATACCTGCTAAGTGTTCGTTTTTTTGTTGAATTTCATAGTTTTGCATAGCTAGTTCTAACTTTCGAGATGTATGACACTATTTAAAATGGACCATCCAGAACATACATCAACATCAGGTAATCATAACAAAGTCCCCATAACGTTCTGAGAAAAGGCCGTGTTGATTCATGTTGTGTGCCAATCTGTCCATCTATTTTGGAAAACGGAAGGAAACATACACACACATATAACATTTTTTCCATGTAAAATATCTTCAAAAATATAGCAGCTACAAATATGTTTATGTATGAAACTTGAAAGTAAGTTATTTTTACCTTCTTTTTTGATGTTTTGTTGATATTTAGTCATAAGTATATGAAAATAAGCTAGATTATAATTAGCTACCTTATTAGTTACTTCAACTCAAACCTTAACAGATGAATGGAATCACTTTGATGTTTGTCGTTGGGAAAAATCATGTTAATATCATCAGTAGTAGAGAATCCAACTATCCAATCAAGTTTGAACACAGTTTATGAGTAGGCACTTATAGTTTGTTGATCTTGTCGAAAGTAGCGAAGATTACTCGCTTCACAATCTCTGTTTAACAATCCTCATAAGATTCTCTTGTTAAACTGTAATAACGGTTATCTAAAAGATGTTAAATGAAATACAAAGTTTAAACTGTGATTAAAAACATACCGCAGTAGTTAAGTCCCTTTCATTTGTACACTTGAAAAATCTGCTCTTTCGACAAAGAACGTTGGCACTAACTTTTGGCAGATTAGTGGAAACTGCTTTGATGAACTCACCTTCCATTTTTATTGAAAAATGCTATTAATATTCGAAATAAAATAATGATAATAGTCATAATAATAATAGTAATAGTCATAATAGTAAATTATTGGTGAGGGTCACTTACAGGTCAAAATACATTTGCATATAAGTGCATGACATAACAATAAAACTATAAGTATAATACGTACTACCAATTTCACAATTACTCATGATATTAATAATTATTTAAAGTAGGTTGAAACGAAAATTTATGAAAAAAAAAATGTTTACTTTAAAAAGACTTTACTTTAGACATAACATGAGTGACGTCACTAAACGTTAATTGGTGTAAAATACGTTCCGTCTCACGTTATTTCATTTCGTAATGTTTGTAAAAAAATTATATTCATTAAAATAATAACGTTGCAGTAACCCTTCTTTTATATTTTTATAACATTTTTATGACACAATTTTCGTAAATATTATATTTGCATCACTCTGTTATAGTTCTACGTACGTAGACCCACTACGAGTTATTCTTAGCTTCGTAGTACCGTACTACGCAATGTGTAGCAAACAAACATGTGGCAGTTCGTAGCACTTTACACTACAAATAAAATGCACAACATTTACCTTGGGAAACGGTATGCGTTTACCAACTGTTCCAAGTATATTTAACTCATATTTTAGTATATGAAAATGTACTGTGTGTAATGTGTGCAAATGTAGGTCAGATCTACAACACAAATGCGTTTGTGATTCATAGTGATCAGACGATGATGAACTGGAGTGTGGTCGTAGTAAAGGGTTTGATGATAGGAACGTTTAAAATTATATTTCCTTTTTACTTAATATTTGGGTATTATCCTGTTGTATTAGTTGGTGCTTAATAATAATAAAATTAGTAATGGAAAGAATTGTATAACACATGTTGCTACGAATTTGCTACGCAAAATAATCTTCATATCACCATTTCGTAGCAGTTAAATGAAATGTTTGTAACCCGTAGCACTTATAGCACAACAAAAAAGTATTTCATTCGTATTTTTTGAATTCGAATTAGGAACTTTAATCATTTTAAAAATCTTTTTAATTCTTAACGGTAAATCTTTTTTTTGTGTGGTTATTTTTCTAAACGTTTATTTCTTTGGTTTAAATATTAGTTTTCTTCTTACTGCATGTGAAATATTTTTATCATTTTTGGGGTTGTGATGTTGCGAAAGTTATTTTACACTAGACCAGTACCAGACTAGGAAATGTATGTGTGTGTATTACGGTGTAGTACATTAAACTAAGTCAAACACTTCTGTATATAATAATTATAACCTGTTGATGCATTACAAATATTGTATTCAAAATTTTTAGGTAATGTTGAGAGTAATGTCACAATACGATTCTATAGTAGTGTCCCGGAGATGACAGTGTCTCATAGACAATTGAAATAGAAATAAACCTCCTTCCTCAAGAAAAACTGCACTCTTTTTCCTGAGGAAATAAAACATTATTGTCTTTGCGTGTTCCTGGTGATTCATATTGTATTTTGGTAGCATTTGTAAACTCGACTGAATTACATAACCGCTATTTTAATATACATTTCACGTAACTTAAGTTATTTAAGGTCAACCTTGATAACTCCTTAGTTACCTTAGTAATTAAGGTTTAAAGTATACATCGCATGTTTTGAAATAATGAACTTTAGATTTCATGAACTGCAATTAATTCCAACTAAAACTCGTTACAAACTTTCTCAAAAGCTTATAATTCCTAGTGCATATGAAAACCAAAGTAACATTTGTCCATAATACCTTGAACCGTCCCTAATACTTGCGATTTTTGAACGCAGTTATATGATATACGAGTTTGTTAGCGGTTATTAGAATTGCATCTTAAAGGACTAGGCCAGTGCAATAATTGCATCAAGTTTAACCGGGCTCGATCGATGTGAGGGTATTTACCTCGCCGGGCGAAAATAATCCGGGTGCCGGTGATGTCAGAACGTGTTCAAAGCGCATGCGCCACGAGGACTAGTACCTACTAGTGAGTACAGACGAAAGCCGGGCGTCAGTCGGTCGCCGGCCGCGCGTTGAGCCGGGCGCGCGTGTGCTAGTAATGGCGCCCCGCGGCGGCCGGTGAGGCACCGGCCCCGCCGACCGCCTCGGGTCGACGGGCCAGCCAGGCCAGACGGGCGTTCGTCCCATCATGTCCTTGCTCAGCGTTACAGGTACATAGTGTTGTGTGTCCAACCGGCTCGATGGAGGCGCTAACCCGCTTTGTGTTAACATATACAAAAGTTACGCAGCAATTTGTGGTCGTTACGGACGCGTATATCATGTATTCAAATACTTGTGGTGGTCTTCTCAAAGAACTCGGACGGTAACAGCGCAATTATGTGAATTTCATGATAGGTTACATTGATGAAAGCTAAACACCACGAGGTTATATCTAAGACACGATATCTACACATAACTCATTGTTGGTAGCTATGGTTGAAGGCTTTATGTATACCAGAGAAGCTATTGTTCAAACGATATCAGATAAATTGAGTTTGATTAACGCAGTTGATATGATCGCTGATGTATTTGTTATACGTGAGCTATTTATCAACGGAGTGCTTTTTGTGATAAAGTTCAAGGCACTTGCGGTATTGAATATGAACGTCGTTAAAGACTATCGATGCACGTGTTATTAGCTAAGTAATATACGTAGTATGTACATTGGTATGGAGGTTAGATATTTATTTCCGTAACCATTAATGTTTGCCTTGATAAACCTGCGTTTTGCATCTTGATAAACCCGCGTTTTGCATCTTGATAAACCCACGTTTTGCATCTTGATAAACCCGCGTTTTGCATCTAGAATGTTACATTATCATACTATGCACTACTAGCGAATAGTGACTTTACTATGGCAAGTAGGTACGTATTAAGATGTCACCGTGTTCTTAGTAAGGCCGTGTCTTAGTGCGGTAGTTAATTCAATAGTCTTTGAGTGGAGCGCATCGGCCCATCCACGCAGGGAGCTGTGAGCAGTGCTAAGTATAGGTACACATAGTACAAAGCGATGTTCTGCCCCATTTAGTGCGGATGTAGGTCGTGATCATAACAAAATGCCTTTTCTTCAAATGAAAAAAATAGACTGACGCATCATTGCGGCAGTTTGTAGCAATTCTTTTTATGAAAGCGGCTCGTTAAGGAAAAGTATTCAGTTAAGCTTCAAAAGGACTAATTTTGAATATGGTTATTTTTAAGCTGTGAGCGCGTGTTTTAAAAGTGCAAAAGTGGTTGGAGGCTTATCAAAAAATATAAATTGTAAAGATTTTAACAGTTATGTAGGGGTGCGTGTAGTTGTTAATGAATAAATAGTATATGAAACAGGGTAACAAACAAGGGAAGGGAAAGCCAGTGTGTCACGAAATTTCTTTGTACATTAGTTTCTGATGTAAGATTGTTTTGCAACGCTATTCAATGCCAAATGTTATTATCTACAGATTTTTTTATTTTATTGCCTTCGGTATATAAATATTATTAGATGTCGTTAATATCTACGATCATTCTCATTTATAATAAAAAAATTGACATAATTACACTAATCATACCCAGCGAGAGCGATTTAAACAAATTGAGATGAATAAGAGAAAATATTATTTTAACGTTCAGGCGAATCTAAACAAAAAGTAATAATTTTCGTTGCCGTATCTTATCGTCGTATTACGCAACAAGCTACTTTATTAAATCGTTTTATATTTCATACAGCTTCAATACTTGTTTGATTTATAAACAGATGAAATTCAGTGAACTTTGATAACATCCTTAAATATTCGTTCGCGTTGATTCGTTTTAAAGTGAACAATGTAATGTCTCCTACTTGTCAAGATACTGAAATCCCTTTACAAAATGCTCTTCAAGTAATATATTAGCCAAGTCAATATGATTTTATTATTTGTAATTTTTGGGATATGTGCTATGTATGCCATCCGCCTTTTAATCATTTCTAAATCTCACATTATACTCATTAATTTAATTAATGTATTGCAGTTACCATATCTTCATTATTCATATAGAAACCGGATATAAACTGCAAGTATCCACGAGTAATTTTGAATCTCTACCACCATCAGATAGTCTCGGTCTAAACATTATTTAATATAAGATTCACAATCGTAATCCAATACATTAATAATTTCTTAATTAGCCACATTTAAGCGTGTGTGTAAGCATTAGCGTGAATGTGATATGGATTGTGACAAACTATGTCATGTTTCATTTTCAGGGTAATTAATCTCGGCCCACGAAATTAAAATTTTATAGACTTCAAAAAGCTTTTGATACAGCTCCAGTGGTTTCAGTAGCGTCCAGTTTTATATCTAACAGCACTAACATTTCTATACTTACACAAGTTACCAGATAGACAATAAACCAGCTAGTAGAATGGATTTCTAATAAATTTTTTTTTTGTTACTCTCTATGGTTCTTAATAAATCTGGTAATATGTATAATTTGGAATGCCACAGGGTTCTCTTGTAGAACCAAGTCTAGATGTAAAATTACCACACGATGGCCTACGGTCTAGATACAAACATACAAACTAACTTTTCCATAAATGGCAAATAGTTAACAATATTTTTTATTTCAACTTGTCTTCCTAATTTTAAACGTATATTGTGGTTTTTAAAAATTATGCAATACCAAGATAGATTTTATATTTCAGTCAAACGAACGTCATATAATTTTATAAGCCTCTTCGTGTTAATCGAAATTTTGCGACATAAGCTTCCCAAAGGACCCGTACAGTGAGATACTTGATCCCTGAAAAGTTGGGAAAACTATAAAAGAACATATCGACTAACTAGAAGTACAAATATCTATCAAGGTTTTGTCAACACTTTAAAGGTCTGTTGTTGACATGTGTTAGATTTTAATGTAAACAATGAAAGAGATGATTTTACTAATGGTGATGAACAAGCTCAAGACTGGTAAGCGGTTACCGGTGCCTACTAGCCACGCGCGCGTCGTGAATCTAGTCACCATCATCAGCAGCAAAAAACCTGTAATGTTGTCTAACCTCGGTATCCTGTAGAGTAGTACTAGAATTTGAGCTTTAATTTTACGGTGTCGCACGACTTTTTCCTTCAATACAGACTTTGCAAAATCGTAATTAAAGTCTATGGAAAATACACCGCATGACAGCATGTTAGTTAGTCTTTACCAGTCTTAAAGGGACAGAAAATACAAAATAACACGCAATTATTGATGATAATAAACGCAGGTGTGTATGGATGTTACAAGCATTCAAGCAAAGCACTAACTAATTATGTTTGAATCATGATTTAGACAACCTTCTGATTGCGATGTTGTCCCTTATGACTCAATTTATCAATATGTGTGTGTTAATCGACGTCTAGCCTCTTAGAAGAAACTTAATTATGTATGAAGATGGAGTTGAATTATTGGTCCAAGCTTGCTATACACATATATTACTTAACTAATGAATAATGATAAGTTGTTGTTGTCATGTATTATTTAAATAGATATGTTATGTGTTACGGGCTACTGTTGACAAGTTACGAATGAAAGGGACGTAACTGACAAAAAAATTGCATTTATCAATATTTTCCATTACTGCCTTTAATTGAAACATTAATGGACAATACTGTAACAAAACAATATATGCATATGTTACAGTCAATACGGTCTTACTTAATCGGTCAAAAGTACTTTTAACTGAAAAAAAACAAACAAAAATAGTTTTGACTGAACAGATTCGTCAAAAGTAGTTTTATCTGTAAATCATTGGTTGATAGTGTTTTGAGTGCATATTTTTAGTTAAATATGGTTTGGACTGAGGCTCTTGGTCAAAAGTAGTTTTAACCGCTGAAAGACACAGATAGCGTCACTTAAAATCACTTTTAAGTTATTAGAGTGTAATTCAAAATATAATTTACCTACCTAAAAACCACTTTTAACCAGCTCCATTAGGCAAAACTACTTTTGACTCTAATTTCAGTCAAAAGTACTATTGACCGCCGGCTCTCGTCTTAAGTACTTTTGACTGATTCTGTTAGTTTAAAATTGTTTTGACTGGTTAAGAGTTTCGACTTGCACATTGATATTTGACTGCAACATATTATTGGTTTAGTTTGCTAAGACTGCAGTATCATTATATTCATACGTGAAGAGATTTTTTGTACCCCTTTTTAAGAACATTTGGCGAACGTAGTAACGTGAATGTTGGAATATTTACAGTTTATATATAAAAGAAGTGCAGAAAGCTAAAAATTTTAAACAATATGTCTTACAACTTTAAAAATTACGGGAAACCGGCTTAATGAAATTACACGCGTCCAGGATATTTGAATACCTGTCATGGTAAGTAAGTCTATACAATGACAGCTCAAGTTATGCTGGCCAATGAAAAAACCATGGTCGTAATTCGACCACCACGTGATCTCTAGTAAATTACAAATACAAACACTCCAATGACCGGCAATTGGTACTGGATCGTAAGCCTGTGGATCAGCCCAGCTTACCACATTGCAACAGGTCTCTATGGGATTTCCCCCAAAAGTCAAGGATTAATCGCACTCATACCCGCGCCGCGAATCTCTTTATAGAAATCAGATGATATTCTTGAAGCCTGAAATTTAACGAAATGTTGTTAAGACGAGGTTTACTTTTTAGGAAACTATCGATCAATACGATATTCTGTTTATCGTGTGTAGAATTTTAATAATGGTTTTTGTTTGGCATGTTTTACCATTAGCATTGCATCATTATTCATATTAAAAAATTGACATATGTCTAGTTCGAAAGGTTTTATTGAATAATCGATATTTAAAGTTACTTCTGGTTATATCTGTCAACTATACAAAACAATCATATGATATAATAAAAAAAAAACATTGAATAAAAATAGGAACACAATTTGGGACCATCTTAACAGCCATTTTATATCTTTGCGTTGTATTATATATATGTTGTATTATATTTATAAATAAGATTGAATACATGTATGTTAAACGCATGTATTCAATTTTAATTCAGTACTATAATATAAGTAGCTTTTTCTATCTCTCTCATACAGTCTCTTTTTCTGAGAGCACTCAACCTGTTTATACTCGTATTAAATATTGTGTTTATTTAAAAACCCATTTCATCTTTCGTTAACAAATGTGTACTCAATTAAATTTCAGAAAATATGTAAAACGATGAAAACAGTAGCTTACGTACACACAGCGCTTTTTTAATTGTAGTAGTTCAATATTCTCTGAGTAAAATGTAGGAAACAACGAATAATAAACGTCTAAGCTATATTTTCAAACGGTATCGTAAGATATGTTTTTTGTTTATTTTTCCAATTGAGACATACGGCATCTACTAGTATTTTTCTTTCCAATAACTTATAGCTTCAAAAGCACCGAAGCACACGACGTCAAATGTCGCCATACGATGTGAGGGAAAAAATTAACTTTAAAAAATCTAGGGCTATTAGTAATAACTTAATCATCATGTTACAATAAAAACTTTCGTGAGTGATATTCATGTTTATTAGAGATTATACGGTTTTACTCACGTTTGTATTTCGGGGATGCCCGACAAGTTTCGGACCCGACGGGGGCCCTTTTTCAAGCCGCGACGGTGTCAGGCGTCACACTGTGTGAAGTGTAAAACCGTATAATCTCTAATAAACTTAATCATCGTCATATTATTATGAAAATATCGTAATAAATTGAATGGCCAAGGTGACCATTATATTTATTACAAAGTACAATATATAATACATTATATAAAGTACAATAATCTTCGTTGGATCTTCATCGTACAAGAGTCTGAAATCAAACAACAGAGAACGTTTCATTTCATCACAAAAATTATTATTATAGATTTAGTTTGCTAAGGCTGCAGTATCATTATATTAATACGTGAAGAGAATTATTTGTACCACTTTTTAATGAAATTTCGCGAACGCAGTAACGTGAATTTTAGAATATTTATAGTTTATAAATAGAAAAATTTTAGTCATTTTAGTTAGTAGTCAGTTTATATATAATAAAATCTATATATAATAAAGAAGGTTTAAATTATTTTAAACTATCGTGATCTGTACAAAAATAAAAAAAAATCGGCACTTATCGGGTTTAGCAGTTGAACTAAATTAATACGTAATGACGTAATTAAAAATAAAGGTATTTATTTACTTAAAGTAGTAAAGGCGATTGACACCCAGTTGCTTGTATTAAAGAAAGGTTCCTTTATTTTCCCAGCAGAAGGAAGAATCCTCGTATTGGCTGACTTTACAAGTATTCACAAGACAGTAAAAACAGCTTTTGGCTTTTAATCTTTTAAACGAAATAAGAATTAAAAATTCCCTAGAACGTTCGACGCAGTACGCGCGCCTATGTCATAACGTGGAGACGTAATGGCATAATTTACTTCCAAAACTTCGATAACTTTGCGTACTATTAGGTACTAAAACTTTGATATGTACCTATTGAACACATTTACATCCAGACGGATTTGTATTTTGATTCTACTTCTATGTACTGATATAATATATGTAGAAGAAAATCAATCAAAGCCAAGCGTTTTTAGCTAGGATCATCATGCATTCACATCCTCTCTTAAGGACGCATTCAATAATTTTTGTGTTTTGACACACATATGAACACAATCTATTATTATATACATATTTTATATGTATATAATAATAGATTGTGTTCATATCAAAATCATATTTAAAAAAAATCTAAAACGACATACTTTTGTTGTGATTGTAAAGGCTCGTTTTAGATAAGATTCGTTGGCAAATATTCCTGATCTTTTTTAAATCTTAGTAAATTTTCTGACAAATTCGTCAATAGTCAGATAGGTCAATGGAATACTAACTAATCTTACTTCTTACTAATATTATAAGGGCGAAATTTTTTGCGCCTATGAGTCTAAATGCGGAAACAGCATACCAATTGCTCATGGAAAATTGGGTAAATCTGTATCAAACAACTTTAATACGTGAAGAGTATTCGTTGTACCCTGTTTTTGCGAACGGAGGAATGTGAAATTTGATTAAGAATACTTAAAGTTTACAGGAGAAGAAGTGTAGAAAACAAAGGCTAACATTTTGATACAATATGATTGTGTTGTAAATTGCAAAATAATTTGAAAACGGCTACACGTCAAGCTACACATGGTCGAAATTCTACCACTTGGCGTTCTTTGGTTGGAATAATTACAATTATTTTCAATGATGGTCATGCACTATTGGCACTCTTGTAATCTGTCCAAGCTAAGTGTTTGTATTAGTAGTGAGCATTGTATAGTTAGCCTGGAGCTTTAGCCTTTGTGCTACCGCCTGGTATTGTAATTACGTGCGCAAAGTTTTACTGAAGTCCAGCAGCCAGTAAAAAGTTAGTTAGAAGTTTTGCATAACATTTTTTTCCTAGTTGCTCCACTTTGAATATCAAGTATAAGGTAGAAATATAAAACGCACACTTTTAATTTCCAGTTCGCTATAGAAATTGCAAGTAAATATTAATAATATTTTAAATCAGAATACTTTAGACTGAAGATTGTTTGATTTGTATTTAATAATAGTTATATATATTATGCAATATCATTTCAAATGTCAGAATTTTCAAATTTTGAACTGATGCATTTTCCTACCTACTCCTTTTTTTATAGGTTTGAAACGGTTTGGGTTAAATAATAATTATCGTACGTGGAGATGGACCTACAGCACTCGGTGCAGTGGCAGTTGGCAAGGTGACTGACCCTTAAACTATCATGTCATCACTGTTATATAGATAGATATCATAGATAAGTAGTTACAGATTAAGATGGTTACAAATGGTAAAAAAAGAAAACAAGTCTTCTTTATGCCGTGTGACGTTCCACTATTTTAGGTAAATTAAGTAGAGGTGGTACTTTAAGGTTAGCTTTTCGTCCTCGACCTTACATCGAAAACGCAGATTAGATATTCTACTTACTAAATACTCAATTTTGTTGACCGAAGCCGTTTGCGTGTTCGAACAACATTTTCGCATCAATATCGATAATTTATATATATTTTACTGATTGTAATATACAATAGTACGATAAGAAATAATATTTGGTTGATGGAAGTATCTATTGATAATGAGTAGAGCGGGTCTTACATTAATGTAGTAATATCAATCAGCTAATGTAAGCTATACATTATTAAGTAATGGTAATGCATAATACTGTGATAGGATGAGTCCTCAATCGGCTTGCTTCTTATTACGTAGGAGAACTTCCTACCTAAAAAGCAAAAGAAAACTCAATAGATCTTAGAATCGATGCCTCGGACATCGATTCTAAGATCTCAGCAAGAAGGCCTTACATACTGGCCACCAAAGCTTTTTTCTCTGGAGAACTTATTTTCATAAAATTGTTTTAGTTCCTTTGGGAGATTATGTCGCTCTTAGGGTTGGGCCATATATCGGGCGACACGACGTTAGGAGTTTGGAATCTACTAGTTAATATATGTACTTAGAAGATGTCACATAGCGCCCTCAGGCTCGGTGCTAGTACATTATAACCGCTCACGCCGTGTGCCCCAATCTTTACGGACATAAATTCTTACTAGGATATAAGTTTGTGGAGTAAATAAGCTAGTGTATATATACTAGTGTCGCATATAGCAGACTTTGCGAGACTCGTCTACCTAGCGTTCTCATATTGACATATTACATTAACTGCTATTCATGGCTCAATTCATTAGCAGTAGCGTTTTTACTGTAGAGATATATTATCGTACGTTCTTATCGCTGATCACAATTTATATAGCTTCTCTCCAACAACCTTTGGGTGTGAGAACCCGGTCGTCTTTAAGTTGGAATAAAACATTATCCCATCCAACTATTAACAATTTATTGTGCCAGCACAATTTATCGACATTTGTAATATGACTGTGGTACTTCAACGTAAGCTCTTTACTTCTGCTATAGTAAACTCTGTCCACTCTTTTAGTACATTCTAAATATATATAAATCTTCAGAATATTATCACCCAATCTCTTCCTATCTCATTCTCAATACTCCTTCTATAACTCCTCTTAAGGACGTTTTATCTCCATCCTATGGTTGCCTGTAAGAGATTGCCTTGTGCGATAAGGCCATCAATTGTACAAATCATTTACAGTTTTAAGTAATCTATTGTTTTATTTACCTGGTGTACAATAAAGAGATGTTATTATTACTACATATGTAAGCCCAAAGTCAAGATTATCTACGTTAATTACCAGTTAGGTATTAAAAATATATACATGACGTTTTTATCTCCTGCCACAGTGTAGTAGTTAAGGAATCAAAACCGGTATGTGATAAGGTTGACAAAATCTTACATATATTTAACCCAAAAAATAAACTTGTACTTTCACTTGGTTGTTAGGGATCTGTAAGAGGAAATCTTTGTAAACGTCAGGCAACTTTCACTGAAGTTTGACGTTGACAGAGAGTTTTTTCATCTCTTGATCGTTAAATATAGCTGGTAGGTTGTGCTAAATTTTTCAAGTGTATCAAATTAGAAATACTTTTATTGGAAGATTTAATAAAAAAATTTAAGGTGCGAATTCTTAATAGGTATTGGCAATATATTTCTAATTGGCTAAACAGCACGCAGCCCGCGAGGTTGTCAGTAGTAAAAGATCTTAGGTACAATTTTATTAGAACGCAAATGCGTTACTATTGCTTTTTTATTGTTGGTTCTAATGGCGGTTACCCTACTACTATCTATCCATGTGTGTAATGGAATCTTGTAACTTTATTTTTAACTGTTTGCAGTTTCAGCGAATTTGCTCGTTCATACAACACGGTAACGTGAAAACAAGCGGGATATTGTTTTTATAAAATTTTCACTACAAAAATTTAAAAAAATTAAAAAAACATTACTAAGGGACGTTTGCTGAAGGAATAAATTAAACCTTTTAGTTTTTTAGGGATATTTGAGGACTTGTACCGCGAGCATTCTTTATATTTGTAAATATGTGAATGAACTAGAATCACACTAGAAACTGAAATATGACTTTAACTTCCTGTAACATAGTGTATGTATATTTACAAATAATTCAGTATATTATTTAAACGGAACGACTTTGTATGCATCAGAAATGCGCATATTACACTTTTATACAAATTTTACACTTTTTGCTAAGTCCACTTCGAAGTTGCTGGCAGCAGTAACTTTAATAATTAAGTTTGTCGAAATGACCCAAAGAAGTCGCATACCTAATCTGATTTACAAATTCAATCTCTTCGGAAGGGCACGGGCTTAAGATTTTTTTAACAAATTCGTAGAACTTTTTCGCACGTTATAATTTGACATTGGTCTTTGCTGAGATTAGGCTGTCAAATCAGGTTGAAGTCCAAAATCGGTTTTCTTTCTTTTTTTATATAATACTAGCTTTTGCTCCGCTCGCGTTAGAGTTTTTTTCTATCTATCGGGAACAATACTTTTTTTTGATAACAACGTGTATGCAAAATATCATGATCGGAGAACAAACGATCTCATTTATTTTTTAGTTGAATTTATTTTGTCTTCTAAGTCGGTGGTTAGATTTCCTCTAAGCCGGACAGATGATTTAATTTCAATAGCTGTGCTTTGCTCGTGACGCACTTATACAAAAAATTAAAAGTATGATGATTTTTTTAAGCTCGTGCTTATAAGTATATATTGTTTACATACATCTATTTTTACGTTGTTGGTTATAGTTTAGCAGGCGCTTAACATCATTTACATAATGGTAATACCCATAAACTTAGTATACTTTACGCTAGTTTACTAACTTTATGGTAATACCATAAATTCTAATAACAATGTAATAGACATCCTGTTTGAAATATTGACGTCACTTTTTTTTTGAACATGTTTATTTTTTTTTGGAATATTCCCTCTGGTATTCAAGATTTACAACGACTAAAATACGCTAATATTATAATTTATTGTAGCTAGGACATGAGCTGCCTCAAACTTTTTTCTTATATGTAGCTCCTTAGAATGCATAAATATAATATATAGGTGCGCAAGAATATCTTAAAAATATCGAATATTTTTGTACATAAAGTCTTCGCTTGAAGGGTTTTTTTTGAGGGGTCACTTTCATATTGTTATCGCTGAAATATTAGAACTTAAACGTTAGTTCCACGAAATAATAATACAGCCACATTATCTTATCTGTCTGCACATTTATTTTAGACTTATCATGTTTCTTCGTATAAAGGGTAAAGTTTGTAATTAATTATTTTCGAAATACCATTTAAAAGGAGATATAATATTCTGTTGACATTAAATTAAAGAGAAAAGTAGAAACATATCACCATGGTGTGATTTTTTTTTCCGACATCAAAATCCTTATTACATACTGAGTCTAAATGTAAAAATACTATACTATTATGTATATTATAATGGAATACATAAATTATGTAACTTTCTTTATAGATCTAAATGTCTCTTTGAATCAACTTGGGTTTCTTGTATAAGGTTGCCTGGCGTGGTGTGCCCATGGTGTGGTTTTTGTCGATTCGATTCCGATAAACCGACCCACTGAAAACCACGGGTGTGGTGGCTTCCAGACGTTAGAAAACAGTTTCTTGTATAAGAGTAGGAAGTCTAAAAAACTCCTCGCGATGCAGTAGTTGACGGTAGTTGCTTTTCTCTAGTTTTGAAACACCTTCGGACTTTTATTCTGCAGAGACGTTTCCCTCCGTTTCTATCGGGCGGGTAGGTTCGCTGTTTCTGAATTCTCCCGCACCATGATTGGTCTAGATCTATAATTAAAGAGTCCTGACTCGTAAAGAACTTTTGGACCTTTGAGGCAGACAACCTCTGTGAAAAAGTAATCTTTTTTTATGGTAGGTATAGGAAGTAAACGAGCAGACGGGTCACCTGATGGTAAATGACTACCGCCGCCGATGAGCACCTGCAACCCAAGAGTAACAAGTGCGTTGCCGGCCTTTAAAGTGGGAGTAGGGGAAGGGAGGAATAGAGAGCGAGGAGGGGAGAGAGGGAGAGGGAAGGGTTAGGACCTCCGGTAACCTCACTCACTCAACGAAAAGCAATGCAAATATTGCTTCACTGCCGGTTTTTTTTGAGGCCGTGGTATCACTCCGGTCGAGCCGGCCCATACGTGCCGAAGCATGGCTCTCCCACGATAAAGGACAGGGACGGACGGGTGTCCTGTCTCTTGACAGTTTAATTGATAGACACGTTCTGCTACAGACTGAAAGACTGAAGTTCTGATGTTCATGTGTATGTTGTTTTCTAACGTGTGTTGTGGATTCGATTTCTACACGGGACAAGAATTTGTGTGATCCACAAGTAGTTATCCCGAGTCTGGTTGTTTTTTGTGTTCGTTCAATGTTTGTGAAGTCCCCTGCTACACAGGACTCATTCCTAGTGTGGGAGTAGTTTTTTTAATTAAAATAAAAAATAAATTAAGTACACTATAAAAATTCATACCTTCTAAAAACTATTGATGTAATTAATAAAGAAACGTATTAATTACCGTTTCTTGTTATACACCTACAGTCCTTTTAACTACGAAATGTGCTAAAGTATTCCCTCACATTTCGCTCTCCTTCTACATTTTATACCACCCCGAAGAAAACAGGTGTACTCGGAGAACTATGTCAAGATGAGGCATTTTTTTATCGTGCTGGGGCAAGTGTGAAACTCGGCACTTGATGGGATTCCTTCACCTAATAAATAATAAATAACGACGTCGGTTTTAGTTAAGACGTTAATTGGAACGGCGATTGCTTTTGGCCTACTAATAGATTGTAATAAACGCACAGAGAAAATCTTTCTTATTGCCTGTAGTTTTCCCAACAGTATGTAAACAGTTTCTCTTACTTAAAATCCGTAAAAAAATTGTTTTAAAAGTGTATATTATAACTGCTTCGACACTTTTCTCAACTAGCCGTATTTCTATGTTCAACAACATTGTACATTTTGGTGTTATAATTAAATAAAATTTATTTGAATCAGTAAAAACAAATAAAGTATTTGAATGTGGCCCAAGAGCTTGTCAACATGATGGATGTGGATTTTGCATCGTTGTATCGATAGTCATTTCGGCCCATGAGCTAATCCATAAGAGCTTCCACCAACACCTTCAAATTTATAGGCTCACGTTATATATAATATAATAATATATATATAAAATTCTTTTGGAGCTAGTCATAATAATAAGGCATAATAATAGCCGTATTCAATGCGCGAAAGAGTCGTATTACAGAATCTTACATAACCCTCAAAATTTTAATTTCTTTTCGGCAAAAGTATGAATTTTAGAACCTAGTACCGAATAAACTCAATCAAGAATCGTCTGATTTGTCACTGGTGTATCGACTTACTGTTTCATAAATCAATTGAATATTCTATGGTCAATTTCTATTCAAGCGTTGGTAGTTTCGTTTGAATTGAGTTTGAGGATAGTTACGTTATAATTTAAAAGCCTAAATTCTTTACTGAAACAATAATTAAGTAAACACAATTTCTGCGGAATTCCGGGTTTTAATTAAATACGGCCCTAAATCATGCCACGTCAAAGTTTCATTAAGAGTGGGACTTTTTTAAATTTCAATAAAAAAACAATAATTAAAATCAGTTTACAATTGTTGTAGAAATCGCATAACACATTATAAAGACGAATAAAGAATCACGGTGGAAAATCATCCTAAATATTTTTTTATTTGTAGTTTTGTTGCTATAGAAATACGTTTGCAATTATTTTGAAATCTATTGCGTTCCAATTTCATCATAAAAAATTGGATATTTCAAATCTTCCTCTCAAATTTCTAACACTATTGAATGGAACGAAACGTGACTTCAAATCACTCGCCTTGCACTACTTTTTCGTTATACGCGTCTAGCGCCATTTGAAAATACATTTTGTCATGTGCAGTTTCTGATTGTATTTTAGCAAATTGGAACAATACAATAGTTTCATTTTTTTCCAGTAAGGTAATGACATATAAAATCGTTTTGAAGAAAAAAAATACACGCATATTTCCTACAACATTGTGTTAGTCCAAAGAGCTTGCATTTAAAAGGTTAGTAAGTCGACCATTTTCTTATTTGCCTGGGACGTTCTGTATATAAGTAGGTATATATGTATATACATTAGCCGTTTCAAATTCCGTACAAGTTGTATATAGCGATGAGGAAAACGGGTTGCCGTGGCATTCGTTGGTGTGGGACGCCAGCAATTTCGTACCGTTTGCGAATGAATGTGAATATTTAAACTTACATATATTTCGGTACTCGTCGAATACGTGCCCTGACGTTAGGGGGGTTTTTGTAACGAAGTAATTCAATCAAAAGGTGGTTAAGGGGTGTTGGCAAAGACTGTTTCACAGATGGGCGACCACTTACAAAAGTGGCATAGTTGATGGAGGAAAGGATAATTTGCGCAATTAAGTTTACATCATATTGGACCTATCCTGCACTTGTAATTAGGTTAGTCCTCTTAACAAAGCTATAGTCAGTTAAGTAAAATATATACTTACATATATATATATATAGCGGGAAAAATGGTGCTTATCAATTTAATTATTCCAACAAAACTCAAATATTTTAAAAAGTTCCAAATTTCAAGACATATTTGACAGCAGATTTCTGTTCGACTTGGACTTCTACTCTACAAAAAACAATATTTAAGCAGATAAGCAGGACGATTGGCGTAGTAGTAGTCTATTTTCACAATGTGACGTAAGAGAGACAAAACTATTAGTCGCAGTACGAAAAGTTAGCCCAAGTCAGACTCACCCGTGCGTATATTAACATGCACGGGTGACTCTTCCGACTTAGGCTACTGTAGGTATCTACATATGTATGTAGGTATACTTTCTTAAAGTCTACGTCGTATGTGTAGAATTACCCAAGGGACATAAGTCGGAATTAAAAGTTTGAGTGAACTCTCTAAGCAGGTGTTACTTAGTAACAAGATATGTACCTAGATATATATTAGTCTCATATCTTTTCAAGAAGCTTTCCAGCTTCCATCGTACCCCTGTGGTGTTATTATAGGCCCGGATCACGAAATCCTTTAAGCCGATGTACTCGATTAGGTAAATGAATGTCAGTTGCTAGTGGAAATCACAATCTTTGGTTCCAACAGGCTTCCACCTTGAGTATTTGCAAAATGTTACCTAATGTAAGAGTAATGACTCCTTGAAGGTAATCAATAATTAAGAATAGAGATGATTTTTTGACTTAATAAACAGTGTCATGACCACCAAGTTGAGGACCTGGAGTGGTGGACTTTATTTACTGACATAAATTTCCAATCAAGACTTTTCAAAATTAACATGCTTATTAGAAATGAGTTGTACTTTATTTTAACGTTTATTAAAAACATGTGGGGACACCTAGATACCAAAACATTTCCTTATCGTTTTTGAAAGCTTATAAAGTTTGATATCGTGTAGTAGACAAGCAAAGTAGATAATACCTTAAGTCCCCTTACTGAGAAACACGAACTTCCGTGCTCAACATTGGGAGAGTTTCAACACAAGGCTGGGATCATTTTCTGGACGGGGACAGATGTCAGAAAAGCGCGTGCGACATCACGAAAATACTGTGAGTGTTTATACGTACCGATAATCACTTACTGTCAGACAGGCATTGTGCTTGTTTTGCACAGTCAGCGTCTATTATCTCTAAGCAAGGTTAACCTTAACAAAACACTTCATACAGACATAAAAATAGATCATAAGCAAGTTATATTACGTATTATGTATGACATGTAATTAAATTATGTCGTACAGGTAGATGTGAAACCTCAATGTAAAGTTACATGACTGTGGTACCGATTCAGAAAAAGTAATTCCGAACAATATAATTATATATACAAGTTGTTTCAGAACGTGAGCGACAAGTAGATTGTGTTGCCTCTACCTGTCCCCTTTGTGTATCGAAATTGTTTTTTTTTTGTTTGCACATATATACGGTATTGAAGAATCTTATTTGTATTCAGAGTTTAGTAGTTTTTTTGTCGATTAGACATCAGTTGGGGTTAAAAATATAATTGAATTTAGGTTCATTTGTAAAAAAATATAATATACGAGTAGGTTACGAGTATAGACGACAGTCATCATCGAAAAGGTTAGGCCAGCCAAATATGACACGATCTTAAAGTTTAAAATTTGAAATTAGTGCGTTCATGATTAAAAACGATATACTTAGTATATAAAATTCAAAAAGTTATTTTCTTGCCATATTTATACCAAAAGTATAATGACGCACTAGATTCTATTACCACATCTGGTTTTAAACGCCTGTACAGATATTTCTAAAGCAAATAAGTTATGTAATTAAAAATAAATAATTCCAATTATTATTATATGAACGTCACATTCAGAAGTTCAGTATCATTAATCAAAATATGAAGTTTAATACAAGAAACTGTTTCAATAAATCCTAATGGGCGTTTATCTTCTGACCTCCGACCTTTAATCTGTAGAGGGACGCTTAATGTCATACAGCCTACGCATCAGCACGCCTGTAGCTACAAGAATTGCTGCTATAATCTTCCTAACGCTATTTTTATAAAAAATATTGATAAGGAGATATTAGATTGGGAAATAAATTTATTGTAACACCGTCTTTAGAATAACTAGAATACATACGATTATGTGTACATCACGAAACGTTCTTACCAGAGTGTACTAGAAAGGCAACTTAAACGAGGGAAGCTCTTCCGTTTAGATGTCTTGAAAGTATTTAATGTCGCATATATTTATGTAATGGTCACTCCATTATATAAACATGCTCAATCATATAAATAGTGGGAGAGCCATGCTTCGGCACGTATGGGCCGGCTCGACCGTAGAGAAAACCGGCAGTGCAATGCTTGCATTGTTTTTCGCCGAGTGAGTGAGGTTACCGGAGGCCCTAACCCTTCCTCTTTCCCCCCTCTCCTTCTCTTACTCCCTGTCCCCCTCTCCCTCCCTTACTCCCTGTCCCCCTCTTCCCCCTTCTCCTACTCTCACCTTAAAGGCCGGTAACGCACTTGTGACTCTTGAGTTGCAGGTGTCTATGGGCGGCGATAGTTACATACCATCAGGTGACCCGTCTGCTCGTTTGCCCCATATTCCAAAAAAAAAATGCAGCATTAAATAAGGCCCCATAATAATAATCCTGGCAACACTAACCTGTAAGCGTCATATTATCTTACAGAAAATATTTTATCGATAAACATATTGTATACATCGCAATAAATTGTAAAATAAATACAAAACAAATATTTGGAAACGGATTCCTAAAATATATAAAAAAAACACAACCCAACAACATGCAAAAGTTCAAAAGAAAAAATTTCAAAGAAAATGACAGATGTCATATAAGACAATAGCCCGATAATAAAATAATATGCATTACCATAAAATATAATGCTTACAAGATATCAAGCCAGACAGAGGACTGCACAACAAATATCCCCGGACTCGTCGCACAGCTCCGCTTCACAGCTGCCAATACAGATCGGCAAACAGCGAGGCTTCGAGCTCAAGCTCCAGCGACGAGTATTTCTCCCCGCCGACGTCGCCAACACCTGTGCGTCGCCAACACCTGTGCGTCGGCAGGGGAGAGGCCGGCCACCGTCCTGCTTAGGACCCCGAGGACCACTGACCTCGAATAGGGCCTCCGCTGCCGGTGGTGATGTGCGCCGCATGAAATGGACTTATTCAATGAATGAAAACGTCATGCGGGCATATTATCGGGCTACAGAGTTGGGAACTAACCTTACTGCGTACCGTGTTCGATTACTGCCTCTGTTTCAGGAGCTTGAACCAGCTGTCAACGTATCAGCACAACGACTCTCGGATCAGGTACGGGCTGTATACAGCGCTGTCACCTGCTGGCTGATACCGTACTTGAGAGGCTATGCTCTGACGTACGGAATAGATTTGTTATCCCTTCTTCATCGCAAGTTGTGGGTTTGGTGACCAATCACACACCACAATTGGCACCGCAATTACATGTTGATGAAATTGTGGATAGTGAAGCTATATCTGTAAGTACCCAATACAACGAAAGGTTAAGGAGCGCCTTGGAGGATGCGATTCTGGAATACCGGTTTGTGAACTACAGTAATAGACCCCATTTATCCCGTTTGCCCATTCATAGACGAAATATAGCGCTGGTGTGTGCCTTGGATTCGTTATTGCCTGACTATTTAGACAATAGCGAAGATCTTAGTGATACACACTCTATTCTCTACTGTGCGGCTGTCGCAGTATGTCGAGTAGCTGGAGTACATTTCTCTGTAAATACCGCTACTACTCGACCCAAGCCTGCTGTGCCAGCCTGGCAGTGCAGAATCGAGCGTCGTATTGCTGAGGCTTCTTGGGGACTGACATTAGTCCTCAACAATATATGTCATGTGTCACAGAGCGCATAGACTTTCTAAAGCAGAAAGTTTATGCATGGGCAAATAGGATTCGAAGATACAAAAAGCGAACAGATCGGTATAATCAGAATCGTATGTTCCAAAGAAATGAGAGGTGGGTTTACAGAAAATGGGAACAATCGGATCCCTGTGTGAGTGACGGGCATTTCCCAGATGATGATGTTACAAATGCATTTTGGCGTAATATCTGGTCGGTGCCTGTCACTCATTCAGAAGGTGATTGGATACGAGATGTCGGGCGCTCATGCGAGTCTATACAAGTAATGGAACCAATTTCCATAGCCACAAGTGACGTAAGTTGTGCAGTCCAGTCATTATCAAACTGGAAATCGGCTGGACCAGACGGACTGCACAACTTTTGGCTTAAATGGTTCCGAAGCTCGCATGCTCGTTTGGCATCTCAGTTCCAAGCAGCACTGGACTCCGGCTCGTTACCCCAATTTTTGACAACTGGCGTAACCCACTTACTCTATAAGTCTGGTAGTGCCATGGATCCCAAAAATTATAGACCAATTACATGCCTACCAACTATGTATAAGCTTCTAACATCTATTCTGAGACTCAAAATTACTACACATTTAAATAAAAATTCGATCATATCTATTTCTCAGAATGGATGTAGAAGCGGGACCCGTGGCACTAAAGAGCTTCTTATCATAGATATGGCCATTAGCCAACAAGTACGTCGTCACCGTAAGAATCTGGCGACATGTTGGATAGACTATAAGAAGGCTTTTGAGATAAATACATGGCTTTTGAGAGTGCTAGAGTTGTACAAAATTGATACAACTCTTTGCACTTTTTTGAAGTCATGTATGGGGCAGTGGAGAACGGCACTTCGCTATCCAGGATGCCGGCAGATTGCGGCAAACGATGTACCAATAAAGATCGAGCGGGGTATATTTCAAGGTGATAGTTTGAGTCCCTTGTGGTTCTGCCTGGCTTTGAATCCTCTCAGTACGCTGTTAGAGGGTTCAGGACTAGGCTATAGGTTGCAGAAAGACGATCGAGCTATATCTCACCTTCTGTACATGGACGATTTGAAACTTATTGCCCCCACTAATTTGCAATTGACAGCGTTACTGAAGGTGACTGAAAACTTTAGTAACTCTATCAAGATGGAATTTGGTGTGGACAAGTGTGCAGTCATGCATGTAAAGAAAGGCGTGATAGTAGAATCTGAAGGAGTCGAACTTTCAGATTCAACAAAACTCAGATCTCTGTCTGCCACTGAAAGCTACAAGTATCTAGGTATATCACAGTCATTAGGAATACCTGAATCTCATATGAAACAAGCGCTGCAGGAGCGCTTCTTTGGCCGCCTGAAAAAAGTACTTAAAAGTCTTTTATCAGGGGGTAACAAAATGCGTGCCTGCAACGGTTGGGTCATGCCGGTTCTGATGTATTCCTTTGGTATACTTAGATGGACTCAGACCGAATTAGATGCCCTTGATAGGAGAGTCCGTACACTGCTGACTGCATCCCGAATGCACCACCCACGTTCATCGGTAATGAGGTTGTATATCCCGCGAAAGTTTGGGGGTCGTGGACTCTTAAACATTAAGACCCTACACAATCGCGAGATATACAACCTTAGAGAATATTTTCTTCATACTGATGTGGGAGTGCATCGTAATGTGGTCACAGTGGACAACGGACTCACTCCGCTCGCTCTGGCGCAAGCCTGTAGTACTTAGTACTAATGATCGCAGGGAGGTATGGAAGGGCAAAGAACTTCATGGTCGTTTTTATCGGGCCTTCAATGGGCCTGATATAGACTTTAAAGCCTTTACATCTTGGCTACGGTTCGGTGATCTTTTCGGAGAAACCGAAGGTTTTGTCTTTCCAATTATGGACGAAGTTGTTATGACGAATAACTATCGGAAATATATTCTGAAAGATGGTACGGTGGACATCTGTCGGGCATGCCACTGTCCCGGTGAATCTATCAGGCATATTATTTCTGGATGTTCTCGTCTTGCCAACGGGGAATATTTGCATAGACACAATCAAGTGGCCAGGATTGTACATCAACAACTTGCCCTTAAATACAATCTTGTGAATTCAGAAGTGCCATATTACAGGTATGTGCCCGACCCAGTTCTCGAAAATGGTCGTGCCACATTGTATTGGGATCGATCTATCATCACTGACAGAACTATTGTTGCCAATAAGCCTGATATAGTGGTGATAGACCGATTAGAGCGCCGCGCAATGATTATCGATATCGCTGTTCCTCATGACGGGAACCTCGTGAAAGTTGAAAATGAAAAACAATTAAAATATTTGGATTTGTCTCACGAGGTTGTGGATATGTGGGATGTTGATTCGGCGATCATTGTTCTGATTGTCATATCTGCTCATGGATTAATAGCCAAGAGCCTCGATCAACACCTTAAGAGGCTCGCGTTAGACGGCTGGAACAAGGGACTGATGCAGAAAGCAGTTCTCCTCGACACGGCCCGTATGGTGAGGAGGTTCCTGTCTTTGGAGCCCTAACCACCGGTGTCTTGGTCCCTGTACCCGATGTCGGTGGTCTACTATTTTTTATATTTTTAAATATATATTTTGTTTTATACATATTTAAAAATGTAATTTATAAGTTTCAAGTTTAATAAAGAGAAATAATAATAATTTTATTCAAACAAGCCTTTAGGATTGCGTACGATTATGTGTGGAAGTGTGAGAATCAAACACCTTTTCGAATACTTTTAAAGATAAATCCTTAAGCTGTTGTAACTTTTAAACTTTCTTCTTCCACGATATACAACGCAATAGTACGGGTATGAACATACCGGGTTGCACTACCCTTGGTGATCGGCTGACACAGCGAGGTTGGCCCTCTGTCGTCAAGACCATGAGGTAGAAATTTCTTTATAATCCCGCACATTTCGGAGATTTTCCTTCCACCATGCATCGTCATCCGCAATTCTTACGGTGTCCGTATTCTGAAAGCAAACCGATTTTAGCACTGGATTCAACATTGCAGAATTAAACCCATCTTCCCCATTTAAACTTTCTTTAATTCTTAATTTGAATGACTTCACGTGTTGTATGTCGGGAAATAAAGTCTTAAATAAAAGTGACGCTTGGTGGAGTAATCTGTAATCGTTGATTAGCTTGTCTGTCAGTTTTTCACACCAGCGAAATGTTGTCTAGTTGAATCGTATTTCTTTGTTTTTCAGTAGGTCTATCACGACATTCATCATTGGAACATCGGAGAAAAACGTAATTTGAACAAAAGGCGTAAGTTTTTTGTCTACAAGTTGTTCCAATAAAGACGCAAGGTGTTTAACAAGATCGTAAGTAGGAGAATAACAATTGTCTAAGAGAGTCTAAGAATTCATCTTTGGCGTCCCAAGCGTAACAGCATACTAGGCGGTCCGTATGCTTGTGTTTGCAAACTTACTTGTATAAAAAAGTATGATCCATTTGGGAGCTACGATGGCACAGATAACACAAAAGGCCTGGCCTGAACACCAAAGGAGAATGAGATGACTGACTGATCAGTCAGTATCAGAATAACACTTCACTCTTTTAAAGTTAGTTTTAGTTCTTAAGCTTAGTTTAAAATAGTCATCGTTATAAATAGTTAACTATTACTGACTGCGCTGCGCTGTCCATGTGGATTATTACTTTTTACATTTAAGCATAAGTAAAAAATGTATTAATATTATATATCGCTTTTCGTACATGTGCTTCTAAGAAAATGAGTAAATAAATAATAACTACGGTGGTCTTTGATCTACTTAACAAACGTATTTGGCAAGCAAAACGTTATTATTAAAGTACATTTTGAACATTAAAGTGTTGTAACCTATTTATCCGTAGACAATCAGAACTGATGCGCGAAATCCACTGACCCATTTGGCTTTGAAATAAAACGTACGGGAAACACAAAGCACTATAAAGAAAGAAGGCTTTAGAAATGAAGCGATGAGTCAACATCTCTTATACTATACAAACAACGGACTATTTTGTTGTACTTTTTCTGCCTAATGTCTGCAAAGCGTGGACCGAAGAACTAAGTTTTTTTTTTTCAAAGCCATGAAGGATGATAGTTCAAGCGTAATTCTTTTGTTAATTTAAGTTTGGTTACGAGTCGGCTTATTATTTTTCATTGAACAATTAAAGATAGTAATGTTATTTTATATGTAACTGCGGGTCCTAAAACAGTAGGGTGTCGCTGCAAATTTGTAATCGGTATAATTTTCAATTTATGAACGAAATAGAGAATGAAAGTGTAATAGACAGACGATAAGAAGTTCGTCCACTATCAGGACATATGTAATTCGTGAACCGTGGCTAAACTGAACTAACGTGCTAAGCCTAAAGGCTAAAGTGAACTGTGACAGTTTGACAATTATTTTGTGATAGTGTAGCTCAATCGCTCAAAATATTATTCTGTATCAATATATTTTTTTATCTGCTTGTTTTAATTTTGATGATAGACTTGGATGATAGAACTTAAAAAAAACTTTAAACCTCTTTGTTCATGTTGGCACATATAACAGAAAGTTACTCCGATGTGATATTCCACATATTTGAATTTGGAACAGTAAAAAAACTTTTGACTAAACTTTTTGCCTCGTACAACCAATCTGTGGTACAAATTATCGCCTGCAGTATTTCCGGACCAATACGACCCCCAAACCTTCAAGAAAAGAGCGTATGTGCACCTCAAAGTACGATGCACTTGTGAGTCTTGAGCTGCAGGTGTATATGGGTGACGGTAGTCACTTACCATCAGGTGACCCGTCTGCTCGTTTGTCCCCTATACCATATAAAAAATAAGTCGAGGGAAGCCGCAGGTAAAGGATGGTTGTGTATATTTGAGGCCCTATTGATCGCTTCCTATTTCAAAGGGTAAGTTAAGTCTCAGGCTTTTATATATTTGCATGACAACGCAGAATTATGTGTCTATAATCAGAAATATGTAGTTTTGGTTGAAATATGGAAAGATTTCTTCAATGTCAGTAGTAATTTAGCACTATTGAAGAATTTTTGAATGTGTATGGATTTATAAAACAGTTTAACAAGAGTGTTATGAAGTTTTAATCTTTAAATATGTTTTGATTCGGTTGAATGTTTTATGTCAAAATACTTTTTTTATGGTGAGGAACTATATCTATTTTGCATATTTAGAGCAATACATCATTAAAACTATTACTTCCTTTTATAGACTTATTGCTTTGTTTTCTATAAAAGATTGTAATGAATACAACTGTACTCAGAAAGGCATGCCCTATTATTTGCAAAATCATTACATTTTTAAAGCCATGTCTTAATTTGGAACTGTCTTGTTGATACTTATATTTGAGTGCGATTGTGACATTTTGGTAAGTGCAACTTGTTACCAGCAGAAAAACACTTGCTACACTGAGCTTTCTTCGCGCGCTGAATCTTGAAACTTTTGCCAGACAGCCTACCAAAATTCCGACAATCCGACGGTAATTTGGCCTGCAGTGTAAAAAACAAAGATTACAGTCAATTAACGTTAGGAATGCCATTCCTCATATCATCCCGTAGCTGGTACCTCCATGTTGGAGATTAAAATTACTCAGCAGCTAGTCCAATGTTAAATTATGGCTGGCCATAATATATATTCATAAGTTTAGACAGCTGGACGGATAACAACGGTTATTACCGTTGTTATTCATCCAGAGTGCGCCTGAATTGTGTTCAGTATCGCTTCTTTTGATCCATTGCTACAGAAGATCGCACACTTGTACCTGGATCACTGACTTCACTCTGTAAAGAGTGCTGCGGAATACATATTTTTATTACAAAAAAAGGCTACAATTAGTTTGAGACAAACGTCTATCTTTGATATCGGGATCAGAATAGTGGTGATAAAATTGGGTCATGAGACATGCTGAGTGTGCAGCATGGAAGTGTATGATGTGCAAGAAAAGGCATCAGACATCTCCATTCAAATAACAGCTCCATGTTAACATATAAGATGGGTTTAATCCGTTTGCCATCTGTTGCACTATATATTATATTTGTTCTAATATGGCGACCTCATAAACACAGATCCGAATAGACTAGACGATAGATATCTAAGTACATTAGAACATATGATAAAGGGTAATATTACACTATGGTATTACAACGATGTTTGCGACTTTGTCGCGTGTAAACATTTGTAGTCAATATAATTGTGTAGTTTAGCAACAGTTTGCTCAGTTTGCCGCGGGTGGTATAGCAACACCGTTCTGGCTTAACAAAACATATAGCACTGTAATGTAAACACAGTACGCATTAAATATGCATATATCATGTGTATGGTTTGTGTTAAGGACCAAAGTCACTGTACGATCTCGCTATCGTACATACAAATCGTTTTTACTTTTTACATATAGATAATTTTGTGCACACATTGCGACCTACTCTTGGCTGCGCGTTGTTATTATTATAAATACATTATGAGTTAGTACGCTACCAACTATTATACCTACAAGCACAATCAAGGAAAGATTATTATTCACATAAGACATTATTCTATAAATTTTAATATACCTTTACTAGAATATACTATTTACGTTTGGCTGTCTTTCCTGCGTACTCAATTAACTACTAACTTAACTACTTAACAACTATCTTACAGTGTACAAGCTAACTGGCCTGTACAGTCACATAAAGTCGAATTCTTCAGAGTTTTCTAGTACTCATGTGACAAGTAGTAGGTGTAGCATTTTGTTTATTTCATGATATTCTTTTAAATAATACTTAAAATCGTCTTTTTTCACTATAGATTATAGATCGAAAGTAAAAGAAAAAATATAAAATCGTGTTGCAAATAAGCAAGATCGCTATCTGCCAGTGTCGATCTATAACCGCCCGTTTCCAAATAGTTGAGCCTTGTGAGAAGAAATCAAACTTACGGCCACTCTTTTAAATCACTGTGCAATGTGAAATATGATACAGCACTGTATGTTATTAAGATAAAGCTATAAAAGTATGGATATTAAAAACCGAACAAAATTTAAAGTTTGAAAAAAAAACACCAAAAAAGACAGACAGTAGTAGTTTTAACAGTTACCTTTTTATTTTAAACTTGCATCCTTAATTATCTCACAAAATCAGAATACTTTACGCAATATCTTCTGTAACAAGTATGACTAAAATGGGCGGCGGTGGTGGGAGCGTAACGGCTTAGGCATTGGACTCGCGATCAAGAGAGTGTCGGATTTAACCCGCCCCAGTACACTACACACTACTCTGCAATACGTTACTCATAATACAAGCATTTCGCTAAGCTGGAGGTGTAAAAAAGAGTACTTGTTTTAAATTATACTTTACTTTTTATAAACAAGAAAAACTTAAATTTGGTTCTCCAGCCTTGTATAATTTTAAAAAATTCCACGGCAAATGCAGAGAAAATAGGGCTGTGACTTACGCACAGGCGTATTCAAGAGAGGTGCTAAAAGGGTGTGTTAATATGAACGTTCCTATTGTTTTTGAAGTTTCCTCCTTAAGAATCGATTTTCATATAAGCCCTCTATGTGATACGAAGAAAGAGAGAGAGAGGGACAAAGGAAAAGAGAGAGAGAGAGTGACAGATAGAGAGTGTGTGTCAGAGAGAGAGAGAGAGAGATAGCGACGCATGTAAGTATTATACATACTTACATGCGTCGCTATTTCTCTCTATCACTACATATTACAAACAAAAGTCAAAAGTCTGTCTGTCTGTCTGTTCACGATAAACCGAAAAACTACGGAACGGATTTTCATGCGGTTTTCACTTATAGACAGAGTGATTCATGACGAAGGTTTAGGTGTATGATTTGTTAAAATTTTGTGTAAATTGATTGAAATATGTTGATGATTGTTGAAGATGTCTCTGCTACCCGTGCGAAGCCGGGGCGGGTTGCTAATATATATACATATATACTGGGCATCATCTACATATTTTATGTTCTATATGTAAACTGCAATGGTGCGTCGGCGCTGACATACCTACACACTTTTTGCAGTGAAAACTTTTTTAGGCATGATGGGCACTTTTGGTACGTTGAAAAAGCACTGAACTTACGTGACCGCCGATGTGTATATGTATATACACACATATATATATATGAAGCGCAGTCCTACAACTGACAGACTGACTTTTTTATTAAATACAAGCGTTCTAAGGTGGTATTGACTTATTAGGTTTATATATCTACAATATTGGCCAGAGATTCAATAAGTATTGCTCGTTGAAGGGAGGCCTAGTTAGTTTGAGTGCAACGTAAGTTAATATCACAAACAAATATGGTTTAACCTTCGTCCCGCGTAAAACCGTCCTTAATTTATATATATAGAGTGAAAATAAATTCGTGTGATTCCTTCAATCAATATAATTACCTCATATAGAATGGTCTGATCGGTTTGTGTTGTAGTAAAATCAAAATATTTTAAGTGCGTTAGTCTCTTGCATGTCACAAGCTTATTTTATTCCAAACACATTCCTGTACAGGAGTCTACAGTTGTTTGTTTACATTTCACTGTTTTTTACATCTGCATTTTGGCTGTGGCTCTATCAATTCGAAATCTGGTTTGTCATTCAGGTATTCATTGTCTCAATTTTCAATCCATGAACTATATCTATAGATATCACGTTATTCGTAGCTCCGTTGCTTCCTTGCCACGACCAACGAACAACCCACACACAAGATTGCCGCATGGATTTTATGGTAACAAAATAAAAAGCTTAGAGATAAACCCTATTTTTAATAAAAATTTCAGCTCTTATAAACTTTTGCGTTCCATGATATGCAATAAGGGGCGTTAACGGTATGGCCGAATTAGTCAGCCTCTGACGGCCTTTGTACCTAACCAGGGCAAAATGTTTGAAACATACGCAAACTATCGGGTTAATTCCCATTAATATAATCGTATAACTAATTAACTATACGTATTTCTGTGTGTGTGTAACTTACCCCGACTCGGTATAACATGAATAGATAATTACTTTGCGCCAGTAAACCATTCACTGATTATTTAGACGAGTTTATCTATAAAGTTATATGAATAACTAGCAACCCGCCCCGGCTTCGCACGGGTACAAATTATACACTTAAACCTTCCTCATGAATCACTCTGTCTATTAGTGAAAACCGCATGAAAATCCGTTCAATAGTTTTTCAGTTTATCACGAACAGACAGACAGACGCGGCGTTTGTTTTATAATATGTAGTGAAAATTTTTATAATACCTATGATTTTTTTTCATCATTAGCTCAGCTACATGATATGATGATGATTCTAACCGCTAAAACCTCATAAAGTAATGAAAAGTAAACAGAAACACTATTCGTTCCTACAATTTTCGAGGGTTTCTCTCAATGTTATCAGGATCCTATCATCAGATCCTGACTTTCTTGACATGGGACCACCCTTGAGGTACCCTATCTAACAAAAAAGAATAATCAAAATCGGTCCGGCCCGCCAGCCGCTCTGCTCCCGCTTTTTAAATCTCTGATATCTTCTAAGATATTTATTTTAATAATATGCTGTAAAGGGCAACTTTAATGATACATGAAATGCACAACGTATCTAATGTATTTAATTGGAAAAGGAATAATACTGTATTGTTTAAAATAGTTTGATAAATAACCCATATTTTTTTTGTAATATGTAAAAGATAAAAATGGTTACCGTGGGTTATACTTAGGAGATAAACATAAACCATGGCGGACTTTTTTATTGATCTTTTTAAGATATACAATTCCGTAGTACATTAATTTGATCTATCTCGTATGGTTTAGCCAGCGTTTGCAATGTAAGCGCACAAAAATATGTTTGTTACGACATGACATTACAAATCTTTAAATTTCTCGACTTTTCTCTACAACAATATGCATGTATACTACATATAAACCTTCCTCTTGAATCACTCTCTCCATTGGTGAAAACCACATGAAAATCCGTTCAGTAGTTTTTCCGTTTATCGCGAACAGACGGACTTTGTTTCATAATATGTAGTGATAATTGTTATTTGCCTCGCTAGATTAAATCTGTAATATCTTCGAAAATATTAATTTAACTTGCATGCTGTAAAGGGCCATATTGATCTATATTAAATGTACAATGTATTTAAGGTATTTAATTGGATAAGGATTAATGCAGTATTGCTTAAAATCGCTTAGTGAATAAGCCATTATTTATCGTAAAAAGTAAAGGATATAAAATGTTTATTGTGGGTTATCCCTAAGAGATAGACATATACCATCGCAGACTTTTTTGTAGACATTTTTCAGGTGTACAATACTGTAGTACATTATTTTGATCTATCTCGTAGGGTTCAGCCAACGTTTGCAATATAAGCGCAAAAAAATGTGTTTATTTACGACATCACATTAGAAACCTCTAAAATTATCAGTGTTTCTCTACTATATTATGCATGTATTATACATATAAACCTTCCCCTTGAATTACTCTATCTATTAAAAAAAACTGCATCAAAATCCGTTGCGTAGTTTTAAAAATCTAAGCATACATAGGGACAGACGGACAGCGGAAAGCGACTTTGTTTTATACTATATAGTGATGCTTAATAGGTATAATGAGAACCTATTACTTCTAACAAATATATATAAAATAAAATGTGATAGTCTCTAAGGACGGTTGTTGCTGAGGTTTGTTTGACGACCTCTGTAGCGCGGCAGTACAGCAGATTACACCGTAAGAGGTCGCAAAATATTATAATTGTGAAAGTTTGTGAGGATGTATGGATGTTTGTTACTCTTTCAAGCGAAAACTACTGGACCGATTGCGAATAAACTTGGTATGTAGATAGCTGAAGACCTGGATTAACACATAGGCTACTTTTTATTCCGATATTCCCACGGCACCTTGACTTACACGGGTCAAACCGCGGGTGGAACTGTTGAACTGGCTGGACAAAATATATGTTTCCTGGATTATTATACAAGTAACGAGAATCTAGCACCCGTGGATTCGTTGCCGAATACTATTTTTATTTAAAAACAAAACGTTCCTTCTTCAAATTCTAATTACATACGACTGCGTAGATAAAAACAGTTTTCCTTTAAAGCAAGATAACGTTATGTGTGTTAGGTTATTTATAATTATATTCAAATGGGTCTCAAGTTTCAGGCTATACACATTTTTGACCACAGAGTAGTCTTTACTTTGGCACGTGAAAATGTAATCTAGAAGGTTGGTTAGTTTTTGTTTCCAAGCCTATTCGGGTTGGAATTCAAGGACTGACTGACTGCAAGAGTGAGACGAGCCTCTAGAGGGTTCTATTACCATTTAATTCAAGCTACTATTACACGGCCCAACCGTGTGGTTATTTGTCATCGGAATGTTACAGGAATTCTTTAACAATATCCAAATATTAATCCAATTTTAGGCCACAGATGCAGTTTGACTCCAACAAAATAATCCTAAAAGGAATTTAACATTTTCGCAATGCGTGTGTGACAAACCCCTTCTGTTCACACATCTCTAGTCTGTAAAGTCGCTATTTTCTGACTCTAAATTTTACCTTTAAAATTACGTAATATTTATAAATTATGTTATCAATAGTAGAATATTTAGGTTTGTTTGAAGTAGGGCTATTTTTTAACTCCCGACGCAAAAAGAGGGGTGTTATAAGTTTGACGTTGATGTCTGTGTGTGTGTGTGTCTGTCTGTGGCATCGTAGCTCTCAAACGGATGGATTTCGATGCGGTTTTTTTCATTTGAAAGCCAGCTTCCTTGCGGTGGTTCTTAGCTATGTTTGGTTAATATCGGTCCAGCAGTGTAAGAGTATCAACTCTTTTCCAAAATTATGTAAAGCATTTTGTAATCGTTGAAGGGATTTTCGAGTCGGAGGTGTTTTAAATTTATTGTTTTTAATCATGAAGGTCGTAAAATATAATTTGATTTATTTTTGGCCTTATTTTACACTTTCAAGCTGATTGTAAACTATCGATAGAACATGGTAAAAATTTGAAGGTACTTATATTGTGGACTGTGTTAAGCTTTAGTGCCGCACTCTATTAAAATCTTAATTGCGTTCGACTTTAGTAACTCTAATTAGCACCATATATTTTTATTTAATCATGTAGGAACATGCAAACTGTGTATATTATTATTCAGTATCGATTTTTAGTTAATTCAGTGTTAGGCAGCTATGGCGAAATACTGATAGGAACATGTCATATTAACTACATGAAGAGGTTTGACGTAGTCGAGGCGCGCACTCGATTCAGTGCGCAATGTTCTGTGGGCTGTGGTACTTCAAAGAGTTGATATGGGTTGATAGCAATCGCAGTGATAAATGGAAAAGTACTGCATATTATGATAGTGCAATTATGCATTAAAGAGACTATTCTTTCGTGGGATGGTATTTTGTTTATTTTTATGCTACTTAGATACTAGGGGCTTTCAATTTAAGTAGTGTGTGCTAATTTAATTATCTCAGTTGCTAATAACACTATTTCAGAGTATAAATATAAATTTCACATAGGTATGATCATTATTTTTTTTAGTTATCCTGAGTGAAAGACAATCAGATTGACTGACGCCAGAATGATAAAAAAAATTGAGTACAGCGCTGTCATACGATTTTTCACTAAGCAGGGAAAAGTCAAAAATTATTCACGAAGAGATGGTCACTGTTTCCCAATACTGTGGTCCGTCATTATTAAACTTTAAAAAGTGGTCAAGTAAATTTTAAAGGAGCAGGGGAAGCCTTGAAGCCTACCCTTACTCGAGTGGCTCACTGAAGAAAATTTAATAACTTTGAGAAAATTGCACTTGAAGTACCTGAATAAAAATCATGAGGTTAGTAGACATCATTTACCTATCCGTGGGTACCATTCCCGCTGGCGTTCATGATCATTTTAATCTTTCAAAGATCAGTGCAAGTTGAATGTCTAGCGTGTCGCCAAGAAACGAGTGCAACTGCTGCAAGGAGTTTTTAGAGCTCTATGTTGAAAATCCAGCGAGTGTTTTCGACCGAACATATATTGGAGATGAGACATAGGGTCATCACTATGGCCCTGAGAACAAACAAGATCCATGCAGTGGTATTAAAAAGGTGCAGAGCAATCAAAGAAGTTTAAAGTCAACCCATCAGCCGGATAAATCGTTTTTTGGGACTCTAAAGGAATTTTATTGAGCGAGTATACTAAAAAGCGTGAAGGAATAACGGCGGCATTATACGCGGTCGCTGCGCAGTTTAAAGGAAGCAATTAGAGGAAAAAAGCGAGGAAAACTTACAGGGTTTTGCTGCTATACGGAAACGAGAAAGTGGCTTCGAAGAAATTAATCATCTTCCTTACAGTCTAGATCTGGCCCCTAGTGACTATTACCTATTTCTGAATTTGAAGAAAGATGTGCGAGGAAAGAACTAAAGGAAGCAATTTATACCGACTTTGAAGAGAAACTTGAAGAGTGAACAAACTTAGAGATACGTCATAACATACAACAGGTACAAACAACAAAATTTTTAGGACTTAACATAGATGAGGGTCTGGATTTTCATATAGAAACACTATGTGCAAAAATAAATAAGCATTCGTATGCTCTTCACATGCAATCAAAAAAGCACTGGCTTTTTTCGACTGTTATAACAGCATACTACGGCTACGTCTTTCCAACTCTGACTTACGGTGTCATATTTTGGGGTAATTCCTCGAATGTCGAAAGTGTTTTCAAGGCACGGAAGAAGTGCGTAAGAGTTATATGCAAATTAAAAATCATTGACAGTTGCAGAATTTACTTTGGAGAATTAAAAATTTTAACTTTGCCCTGTAAATATATTTTGGAAACTTTGCTGTTTGTGAGAAAAAATATACAACTAAACAGTCATCTCAATAGTAAAAGACATCATTTAGAAATATCTTCTCCCACAAATAGTACAGCATATCTCAATAAGAGCATATTTTGCATGGCTACAAGAATATATAACGGCCTACCGAAGTCTATACTGCAAATAAAAAGTATAAACGTGTTCAAAACTAAAATTAGGGATTCTTTACACGAAAACTGTTGTTACTCTATTGAAAAATATGTGGTGTATATGATAAAACAATATAAATAATGTTGATAAATCTTTATTTTATAAGCTATGACATGTTTTGATTATATTATACTTGACGGAGGGGTATGATCGTTATCCTCAAAAGGGCCCATAATTTCTTACTTTCTAACTGCGGACGTTGATGGGTAATGTTGGAGCAACGAAACAATATAGTTCACTCGATTAAATTATAATGTCCAATGAATTTACAATGTAGATTATTACAAAACACGACTATAGCTAGATACATATATCGCTAGGAACGCGTGACGGTTTCAATATTCGACCGCTTTGTCCGACTGCCGCACAAGAAGTGACGGGCGCGCCGCTCGGCCTTTAAACATTGACTCCGTTAAGCGCCGACAGGTGGTACTGGCGTTGCGGATATGACGTAATTACGACATATTTATATTTTGTTGTTATTTTTTCATTTATTGATTATTATAGACTGAACGAGCTAGTTTATTATTGTATCTTGGCACTATATCATTATTGTTTTCTAATTTATAGTTATTAAAATAATTCAAAATGTAACTAATTTAAGATGTAACTTTTGCATGCCGTGAGGCCAAATGTAGTGATACTATTACTGTGCACACTATGTTTGGTACATATTCCTACATTCTGCAAGATAATAAATAAATATTTTTTACACGGTTTAGAGAAACTTATTTCCCGATCTAACAAGTGTATTAAGGTTGGAGGGAATTAATTACATTGAAAAATATATATCTTCCAAAAATTTCCGACTTTTCCTTCATGCCTCTACCGAGAAGATATTGAACGTCCCTCGTGATCGTAAACAAGTACAGCTCGTAGGGTAGGCGGTTATTGGTGCTTATAAAAAATTTATATATTTGAACTCGTTATTCTCTTAGAAGTTTTGAGTCAGTACTAAAAACGCTGTAAGTACGTACAGTTTAATATACGCAAAGGTCAGCAAGCTATTTCCAATAACAGTTTGTGCAGCTATTATCAATAACAAAAAACTATAACTGCTACATGTCGTGTCATGTAAATTGATTTTTTTTGTTCTGTAAATTGATTTCAATTTAGTTTAATAGCACTAGTACTTGTTGTAATCTACAGCTATGCATTTATTATGTGGAGTTATTGAAACTTTCATTTTATTACATTCCACACTTATATGGTTACAATTGACGTCACTAAAACTTGAGTCAGGGCAATCTAGTGTAAACTAAGTTTTTATTTATTTTCTGGCTTGGAATCTTAGAATATACCAACATGTTCATGAATCGCGTAGTTAAAAAATCGATATTCCTCATACCATCGATCTAGCAATGTTTTTTAGGACTTAACATCGATATTTTTGTATAAACAACGAAGTTTATCTAGCAACGATGAATAAAGATCACCCCTAGTTTGCCATATAATACATATTCATAATGCTATATAATATCAGTCAGGCACCTGCAACCGACGCGGCAGGACGCCTCACCCCTAGATAAAGGGCCCTAGTCGAGTCCGAAACTAGTCGGGCATCCCCGAAATATAAACGTGAGTAAAACCGTATATCCTAAATTCCTAATTTATATATATTACATAAATACATGTCTGAGTGTATACTCACGCCAGTATCCCAGAAACGGCGTAGAAAGAGGCGTGTTAAACACCCATTTTTTGCCAAGGGGCCATTCATAAATTACGTCAAAGGAATTTCATGATTTTTGGACCTCCCGTCCTTCTCACATGTGATCACATTTGTCTGACTAAACCTGGTGTGACGTCACATATTTTGCAATTTTACACCCAAAACTGAAAAGAGCAGTAATAAAAGTGTAGTGGCGGGTGTAGTCTTTAATTGACAGGTAATGTTTTGTGTTTAATACTTTAGCTTTTGACATGTGACGTCACGAAACTTATGACCCCTTCCACCTCTTGTCACACAATGTCACATTTTGTTGACTCCCTCCCCCCTTAACGTGTGACGTAATTTATGGATGGTCCCCAACTATAATTTGGGTCCACTAAAAATATTATAACTAAATTGCAACAAATATGTAACGTAAATTATGCTGATTTGTTGCGAATAGTCGGACCGGCAGTGAATTTAATGTTGATACAATAAAACTAATTATGTCAATAGCGATAAGGTCTATCAATGTTTGCACAATATTCAAAGTCAATCGCTTAGCGTGTGAAGGTAAAATGGCGATAAAATGTTCCTCTTTATTGACCTAATAACTATTATTATGTGCAATTACGAGTAACCGAAGTTTGACTAATTTAGGTTATAAAAACAGCTGATAATGTAGTTTTAATGACCTCCTAATTATTTTTTAAATTTTCATTTTACAGGTAATAATTTGTGTCTAGATTTGATTTTTTTTTGCAATAAATTTCGTCATAAGGCGACATCTTTGTGAATAAAAATACTAAAGACCAAGTGCAGGTAGGTATTTACCGATATTTGTAACTCACGGAGGCGTGGCTGAGCTCACACTAATTCGCCCAAGACCACGATCGCAGCGATTAGGTGAAAACATCCGAGTAACTAATATTATCGCGATTAATTCCCGATTTACACATCTAGTGATTAGTTTACAATAAAATCTGTCGTGAGTGGTATAATGACGCAGAAGGTCACTTGACCCATTGATAAAGGGCCCCCGTCGGGTTCGAAACTAGTCGGGCATCGCTGAAATACACACGTGAATAAAACCGTATATCCTTTATAAATATCTAGTGATTACACAAATAACATAAGTCCCAAAAGTTTAAAAACAAGTTTTGTAAAATAATGCATATATTTTGGTATGTTTCAGGAAAAAACAGTAATTGCCCTTAATACAGATTAATTTCGTGAACAAAACTATCGTGTACCATGTAAATGTGATGCACAACTATTACATTTACACACACGTTGCGAAACAAACAATTGTTGCAACGATTGACACCATGAAAAACCTTTGGGATAATTATCTCGAGTTATTTTCTAGTGGGTAAATTACGTCGATAAGGGCTTCGGATAAAGGCAGTGGTGTTTCTATCAATATTTGTTCATTATAATGTAAATTGTACATCCCACGTTGGGTAGTGGGAAATGCTATTTGACATTAAATATACCCTTTTTACGTCCTGTGATTGTCCATGGGTGATTGTAGGCGTTATTAAATGAAATATGAGATAAAACAGAATTGACCTTCGTGCCTAACCACGTATGTATTTGTAGGTGTATTTAGGTATTTGATTCTCATTAATATCCGACTTAAAAGCACAAGCACAAGACAGACAGTCTGCTCACGACTAAACCGCTGAACCTATTTTTAACTAATTTTAAGTGGTAGATAGGAAAATGGGAACATAGGGTACTTTTTGTCAGAAAAATAAAACTTGAAGGTGGTAAAATAGGGGATGAAGTATGGGACATCAATCTTTTCTCAAGTTTGTTGATATTAAAATGCATCATATTGATATTTTTATTACCGCGGGTGAGTCATGATTTACACCTTTTGTAAACCTTATAAAAAAGGACCTTTAATTTGAATGCTTTATAACTTGGTGCTAATAATTGGCAGCAAGTGTGTCAATAAATACATATACATTAGCGCTACTTTATTTTATTTTAAATCCTGTTTTGATGTTAACAAATTAATTTTTAATAACGTAAAATAAATGTGGCACGTAAAATAGATGTTTTATTACGGGATAATTGAGGTGATTAAATTTGTTTTCAGTACGAATAAAAAACCTTTTTGAAATCTAAAACTGACTACATCTCATTAATCTACGTAAAAAATTGGCTCGTTCCAGTATCGCGCAACCTTTGGCGAATCACGTCCTGACTATTAAGAGACTCGAAGGGGGCGATATGACGGGTTATCAATATAAGGCGTGCCACCTCGTCTCGTCCGCTCCCTATGCACGATTTCTCTAACATCCTTGAACATGTTGTGAGTGGAATTAAACGACTTGTACCTATGTATATTGACAACGATTGTTCTCTGAAGTTGGGACTGATTTCTATGATTGTTTCTTTTGTATTCTTGATTTGTTTTTCATTCAACTCCTAAACAAAAATAATTGTTTTTAACCGACTTAAAAAAAGGAGGAGGTTCTCTGTTTCGACTGTTTTTTTTAAATGTTTGTTACCTCAGAACTTTCGACTGGGTGAACCGATGATTCTTTTTTTATTTGAAAGCTGGTGCTTCCCGTGTGGTCCCATTTCAATTTGTTCCAGTTCTGACAATGGCATCCATGAGAAAACCATTTATAAGTCTTTTATGGAATAGTTTTTTTTTGTTGAAGTCGATTTTTTTTTAAAGAATTATTGTGTAAGTACATGTTAGGTGACATTTTCTACTCTCTAAGTACTCTACATCTGTAAGTAGCTCATAAGATTTCATATTTTAGGTTGATTAAACTCTGTTTTTTTAAACTTGTTTGGTAGTAGGTTAATATCTTAATGATACATCTGATGTTGTTCGGCGTGCCTTCGAAAAAATCTATTCACTGTCTACGTAACAACACAGCAAACATACGTTAGGCCATACAAAAATATAAGTAATATATTATTTTTAGAAAACATTCTGAATAAATTAGGAGTCTATGGTCTATCTATGTACAGATAAAAATGGAGTCTTATTCGATATAAGATTCCTTTGCCATAAAATATTGAAAAGAAATGAGAACGTTACCAGTGCTTTTTACCTTGCTGTGACTAAGCTTTATTAAAAACTAGCTCCACCCGGCATGCGTTGCAATGGCATTTTTTTTAATATAGATTTTTTGGGCCAGGGACCCTCGCGGGCTTCCCCAGAACACCATCCCAAAGTTTCATCACAATCTTATCAATGGGTTCGGAACGCATAGAGGACAAACAAACAAACATGGATTTATATATATATATAGACTAGTCATTGCCGGCGACTTCGTTCGCGTGGAAATTTTGGTGACATCCATCCTACGGGAACCATACATTTAACGGTGGGAGAGCCATGCTTCGGCACGTATGGGCCGGCTCGACCGGAGTGATAACACGGCCTTACAGAAAACCGGCAGTGAAGCAATGTTTCATTGCTTTTCGCCGAGTGAGTGAGGTTACCGGAGGCCCTAACCCTTCCCTCTCCTCCCCTTCAGTCTCTTCCCCTTTGTCCTACTCCCACCGTAAAGGCCGGTAACGCACTTGTGACTCTTGAGTTGCAGGTGCCCATGGGCGGCGGTAGTCACTTACCATCAGGTGACTCGTCTGCTCCGCTGCCACTGTATTATTAAAAAAAAGAAAAACATTTTTTCCGGGAGATTAAGTAGCTTATGGGCTATTCCAGACCCGTTATTGCGTGAAAGAGTAACAATTACCCATCCAATCACTCATCCATCCAACCATCCATTCTCAAAAACTTTCGCCTTTGTAATATTAGTAAGAAGTTATTATTTCTTTTTATTATTTACTTATTATTTATTACTATTTATTTATTTGAATAAAGATTAAACTAAATGTTGGAACGATTTCTATTCGTTTCGAAGTTGAACTCATTAATTATAAAACTGACATTTATTGTTATTTTACATTTAAATCATTACTCAGAAAGCCTACAAATACAAGTTCAATAAAGATGTAATTATCGAGAGCTTGAATTAATTGCTTTACAGATAATAATTATATAAACATATATTTATACCTACCTTAAAACCTTATTAAACAGTGCGACTGCGTGGATTACTTTCGCTATTATTCTCAGATTTAATCTATGTCTAGACCAAATTATTTAATTTGGTAATACTTGGATATATTTCATTCTTGATTACTTAACATCTCAATAGAATACTTAAAATAAATGCCCGCTTAAACTTTTAAACAACAATGAGACCATGTTTTAAGAAATAATACATCTATACGGAACTGCAGAATACAATACACTAATATTTAATATCTTCATTTTTATTTCATTCTGAATAATTAAATCTAATTATTTAATTTTCATTCGATTTTTGATTATAGATTTATTAGTGAGTAAAGGTTTTCCAAACAGCGGGCGGGTCAGGGCAGTTGTAATGTACTAGCTATGGCGCTGACCGAGCGCCTAGCGCGACGGCGCTGTGTGACATCTTCTATATTAACTAGTACATTACAAACTGATCACGTCACGTCGCCGTCCCGCGTCGATCACGTCGCGTCACAGTAACCTTGAGGGAGAGGTACAGCCGATATACGCTGTCTTTCACACCTCAAGCTAAGCATAGTGCTGTTATATTTTCGATCATCTGGCAGGTGAAAAATTCCACCAAATTGCTATACTATACCACCTATATTACTCTCCCAAAATCAAAGTGCCTCAAGAATATTGTTTTGAAATGTTTAAAAAACCATTTTGCAAGAGTCTGGTTAACATTTAGACCCGATGAATTGATCTGCCTTTTTATTTTTCAGTTCCTTAAATTTCTAACTTTAAGATAAAAAAATTTCAAAATGCCTCTAGAAGATTTTTTTAATAAAAATAAAACCCTTTAAAAAATTCAAGGTTTCGTAAGGGGCCGCTTTATTATTTAGGGGTATTTTGAGGACTATTATAAAAAAATTATAGTGCCTCAAGAACCTACCCTAAATTGTTCACCAGCTCTCGGACTATTATAAAGACAGTTACACGGTCAAATCATAAGAAATTATATTACCAAACATATAAACTATAAAATTATTTTTCTTCTTTTTGTTCGTTTTGATTTAACACATACAGAAGAAGTTAAGACAATCTGTCAGTCTGATTGTTTGACTAATATAAAGGGTCGTAATAGCTTATTACAACTTATCCTATTATATTATTATAACTTTTTATTGTATTATTTTAATATTTTGTATTAATATAATATATTATTATATTGTTTTAAGCTGTTGTTGTCTAACACTGTTATCGGTCATAATTTTCTATCTCAAACAATGTCAGTAGTTTTTAGGCTGTGTTTTTTCGTCTCAATAACTGGACACTTGTATGTAGTAATTGTGACGCTATCGGTGTAAGCGCCGAATGCAGCTGTCGTTTAAATATGAAGTAAGAGAATTGAAATACAAAACAATAATAACTGCACGTACCCTGGCGTATTCATAATCCCTTTGAGGCAGATTAAATCAGTCACTTTCAAAGGGATTTACATACATATTAATGTACATAAATAGCAGTAGAAGAAACAGTGGTAATAACCACTTTGGTTCTTAACTTCCAATCCTATTTGTATTAACTTATCTATAGGGAGTTTTATTTCAAATAGTAAAAACAAGTTCAATAATATAAAACACAAGAGATTATAACAAAAAATAGTATAAACAAACAATTAAGAGAGCGTTATTTTGAGTGTTTAAAGGAATTTTACCGACGTAAGTTAGAAAGATATATAGATAAGGATGTCTACAAGTAAATGCGCAAATATATGTTTTCAGTTTATTATAGTTGTGTTGTGTTTTCTGAATGTGAGTATGTGGGAGAGCCATGCTTCAGCACGTATGGGCCGGCTCGACTCCGCTCGATACCACGGCCTCACAGAAAACCGGCAGTGAAACAATGCTTGCATTGCTTTTCGCCACGTGAGTGAGGTTACCGGAGGCCCTAACCCTTCCCTCTCCCCTATTCCCGTCCTTTCCCTCTCCTCCCCTCTAATCCCCCTCTCCCCCTCTTCCCCTATTCCCACCTTAAGGCAACGCACTTGTCCCGTCTGCTCGTTTGCCCCCTATACCATAAAAAAAAAATAGGCTCTATAAAGTATGATCACTCTATGATGTTTAAAAAACACAATTTCTATACCTTGATTTTTTTTATGGTAAAGGGGGCGAACGAGCAGACGGGTCACCTGATGGTTAGTGACTACCGTCACCTATGGACACATGCAACTCAAGAGTCACATGTGCGTTGCCGGCCTTTGAGGTGGGAGTACGCTCTTTTCTTGAAGGTTTGAAGGTCGTATCGGTCCCGAAATACCACAGGCGACAATTTGTCACAGAGATTGGTTGTGTGATGCAAAAAGTTAAGATGTGTCCATGCTTAATTCTTTTGAAATATACAGTTTATTGTGCAGGATAACTATTTGAAATATTAATGTCATCATCAGTTTATACACTTAAAACTTAATTATGGCTAGTTTGATGAAATGTATCCAGGTATTGCACTAATGAGATAATTTGACATCATAATACAATGATTGTATCGTGACAAGCTTTTCTCACTTCTCACGTCACGTGACTACCATTATAATCTGATTTCTATTACAACTAAGTCCTTGTGTAGGGTTATTAATATCAAGCATACCGCCGCGTTCACACTTAACCACGCTCATTCACGATAACATCCAACTTATTGGAGTAGTGTACGGCTAGATTAAATTCCGTTTTAACTTTAGTTGGCGCCGGCGTCGATAAGTTTGGCAAGAAACAGTGTTTATACGTAATAAGTATGATTATCAACACATACACTATTTATTAAAGATAATAAGGTTGGTATGTAAGTGTGTATTTCAGGGATGGTTTACGGCCCGACAAGGATCCTTTACCTTCCCCCTCAGTGTCTAGCACTGGATGGATATCTATTCTTCCAGCGATTTATCAGCCGTTGGGAGGGGGCGGATGAGATGCGTTTCTGTAACATTGTGGTACACACTCCCACTATCCCACCCTCCCCACTCTCCCCACTCTCCCCACTCTCCCCACTCTCCCCACTTTCCCTTCCTAGATTCCCTCCCTACCTCCAACCCTCTCACTCTCTCCCTCTCTCTCTCACTCCCTCCCTCCCTCCCTCTCTCTCTCACTCCCGCCCTCCCTCCCTCCCTCCCTCTCTGACGCTGTACATGTAAATATAAGAAACTCACCTCCGTCTTAAGAATTTTCGATCTCGTCATAAAAATATTTTTTTTGAAGTGAAAACTTCTTTAGCGTACACATTTTCCATACATTTTCGATCAGTTTTTACTCGGACACATTTTCCGTACATTTTTGATTAGGTTGCACGTAACCATATTACACTCGGACATATTTTACATACATTTTCGATCAGGATCCACGTGAACCTGAATTCTGACGAAAGTTTAACATTTTTTATCCATCTCAAAAAGTGCCCAACGCCGCTAACGAAGTTTTCATTTCAAAAAGCACTTTTCCCGAGAGATAGAACAATAAATTGAACGCGTGTGAAATACCACTTAAATAAATATGAATCCCACTTACGGGATTTTTATGCTAACGGCTGCAATGCTGTATATAGTTTTAGAGACATTCTTAACTGTGATATTAGTATGATTTTTACACGCTTTATATTAGCTTCACTTGTATGTATGTTTGTTTGTATGTTTGTAACCGACTCCTTTGGGCACGATTTTGACCCACTTTAAACGGCCAGATTTCATTCAAATTTTGCACACCTGTCAAAGACCGATGACAATGCAATAATTCGATTAATTTTTATTTTTTAGTTGATATTTCTATAAAAGCGTGTTTTTTTGTTTTTTTAAACTATAATGATTAATATTCTAAATGTGAAAGTAACTCTGTTTGTTACTCTTTCACGACTAAACGACTGAACGGATCGTAGTAAAATTTGGCAAGGAGATAGATTATGTCCTTCGGAAGGATATATTATGCTACATTTTATTCCAAAAAAAAATATGGTTCTACGATTCTTTATATATATGGTTATGCATAATCCCACTAATATTATAAATGTGAAAGTATGGATGGATGGATGGATGGATGTTTGTTGCTCTTTCACGCAGAAACCACTGAACCGATTGCGATAAAACTTGGCATGTAGATAGCTGGAGACCTGGATTAACGCATAGCTACCTTTTATCCCGATATTCCCACGGGATCATGACTTATGCGGGTAAAACCGCGGGGCGCTGCTAGTTAATTATAAATAAAAATATTATTTTCACTATACTTTTAAGTCAGAGATCTCAATTTTACGTATAGTGTTATATATACAACCTACCTACCTGTATACAACTTATAAACTTTTTCTAAAAGTTTATTTAACTAGTGAATTAAAGTATTAAGAAGTAAATATAAGTTTGTGTGCAATTCGAAAATATATATTTCATATCGAAATATAAAGTGATTTAATAATTATTTATTTTAACTTTTTTTTTAATAATTCTAAATTTAAACTAATAAATTAATGTACTAGTAGCAGTATTGTGTGTAGACACCCTTCAATAAATATTAATATTTTCCCCAGACCACAAGTGCCCAACGTGCCTAAAGAAGTTTTCACTTCAAAAATCCACTTTCTAGACTAACAATTACAGCCTAAGCCTCACTTCAATATTGTAGCTTGTGTATTAAAAAGTATTTATAAAGTAATAATTTATCTAAATAAAATATACGACTATCTTTATATTGTAGAGTATGGCTACATATACTTTTTGGTTCACCGGCGGTCTCAGAAATAGCCTTAAAATGTACGAGTATGTACGAGTAGGTGTTATCTCCGTTTCAGTCATACAGCATTCTTCATTAAAATGTCTCTTTTTAATGATTATATTCATTAGACCTTGTCTGGTTGCTGTATCGTCCAACAAGAGATCATTAAGCCTGATTATCATAAAATAATACCGCCAAAGAGTATCTAATGAGGTAAAACCACTCTTTCATTTTTGGTAAATGGTATTCTAAATAGAAATTAATTGGATGGCTTTCAAAATAAATGTTTGTCAAAGATTTTCTCCAATTAACTATAATATTATGGGAAAATATTGGAGCTCCACTGTCAAATCCACCCCTAGAATCATTTGAATATTGGAAATGAAATGTTGTATTATTCGCTCTCGGAGTTTGTACTTGAACAGACATTTTAGTAAACTGTATGGATTTCTACATAAAAATAATTATAATTATCTATTTGATATCTATTTAAAATATTTTTATGTTCAGTAATTGAAACAATAGTCCCGTTTTATAAACTGGCGCACTGCTGGGAATGGGAGGCCATTCTCTTATTTACTCATCTTAACATATCATGAAAGTATACGTTTAGATCATCGTATACTGCACTGGCCTTCGAGAAGATTATTCAGAACTCTCAGATATGCTAGTTTCTTCATCGTAAAAAAAATTCTAATACGCACAAAAACCTCGAAATAAATAACATGTAATAAATTTATTTCCATGAATTTTTATGTATGTATATCAAGACTGCACGAAAGGCGCAATGGTTTGGGTGGTCGCCTCGTTGTCCGTTCAAATTCCACACGGAACAAACATTTGTGTGATCCACAAATAGCTGCCGAGTCTGGGTGTTCTTTGTGTCCGTTGTTTAAATGTTTGTGAAGCCCCCCGTGACATAGGGCAATACATAAGAAGCCTTCTTAAAAAAAAATTGTCATTGTTATACATGGTAATGTATTCTATATTAAGGACTAGTTTATAAATATACGTACATACACAACCTGTGATAATGTATTTATATATGGGAAAGATGCCAATATATTCTATAATTGGATTTTTCCGTGCAAAGTGCCACAGTGCGGATTCGTTATATACGTTCCGTCCAACGTAACAGCAATTTAAATATATATACAAATTAGAACATCTTTGTATACTTGCCAATATTTATTCTTCATGTTAAATACTTTTATGGTATTATTTGGCACACTGAAGGGACATTTTAAGGTATGTAATCATCTGTCAATAATAAAATTAGATAGGGTTCTATTTTATCCCTATTTAATAAAGTTAATTAACTTAGGTCCGTTTGTCAGCTACATTTAGGATTAATTTTGAATTGAGGATTTGCAATATTGATTACCTGACTGGTGTAGTTTGTGGCTTGTACAGGTAGCTGCGAATTGAGCTCAAACCATACTCATAAATTTTGTATACGTCTACGGTTCGATTCTGTTCGTCTTCAAATCTGATTATCAAAGTCTAACCCTCTATATATATGACGGATAATACACTTATAGATACTTTTTATTGTTCCATGATATAATTATGTACATATGCGGGAATTAAACAATAAAGTAACAAAGAAAAGTTAAATGTCCATAAATATTATGCACATAATATACGGGAATTAACGTGATCACGAAATAGGTATTATATACCTTTGAATTGCCTGATGTTTAGACCAGGTTGCAATGGCCGTGGTCACAGGCTAACTGCCGTGACAGTCAGCTTGTTGCCTGTCAGGCCTGCCTATTTCGTGATCGGTTAATTCCCGTATATGTACATAATGTTTATAGACATTATTTAACTTTTCTTTGTTACACTTTAAACTCAGAATAGGTAAACTATATGTATAGCTGTAATACCTTAGTTCCGATATAATTAGGTATAATGTGATAATCTTACTATTCTGAAATAAATATTTAGAAAAATAAATCACTGCAAATAATTAGATAGTTTACGTATGAACTATTAATCAATATATTCAAACTGCAATTAGAAAAAGAAAAATACGGTTTTTAACCTTTCTTTCTTCCTTTTCTTATAAGGCATAGTCTCTGTATATTAATTGTCAGCTTGTACACGAAGGAGCTTCGAGGAAAAGAAGTAATAGGCATGGCAAGGGCAGAAAGGGTCTATTCCCTATGAATACTTTCAAATATGTTTGTAGGACAATTTGAAGCAGAAGCAACTTCGGTCAGGACAAAATTACTACAAAATATAATCCAATCCTATTACATACTAAATAGGAGAAGACTGGAGTGAAGTCTATTTGTAAACCGGGGATCGTTGCCTCATTCGCTCACATACTCACCCTATCTCATTTTTTTATTTAAATTATACTAGCAACGTCGGTCACACATTACTAGTATTCTTGTAAACCCCTCCAGCTAAGCTAAATGCTGGTGTTAGGAGTGGGTTCAAGTCGGTAGTGCACTGGGTGGGGTTCGAACCCGCAACCACTTGATCGCAAGTCCAACGTTTTAGCTATTACGCTACCGCCGCTTAAATTCATTCAATATAAATCCTTAATCAGACATTATCATTTTGTCTTTCGAAATTTCTTTTTATAGTCCTTAAACCGGTAGTTCTTTCTCGATATAATGCAAGACTGTGAACTGTGAGTCACCATTACTAAAGTTACTGGTTGGTAATTACAAAATATAAAAGACAGCATAAAAATATCACACAAAGCTTCTCAGCCGTAAATTTCATATTAATGACGTCACTCAGTGAAAATACAGGGCCAAGGGCACTCACGGCATCGCATACATTTCAATATCGTCCCTGAGTAAGGACAACGATGATAACGTACATACGTAATATGCAAACACGCATGCTCGAAGCGCATGTAGTGGAACGACCTTGTGGCATGGAGTATCAGTTTTATAGTACAAGTTACAATATTTCAGAGTTAGAGAATTAAGGCATAGTTAAACCTTTGAACCCCAACAGCCTTGGACGGCCGGATTAATGGATAATTAGCAGTTGCTAATGTGACCCCATGATACCATGAACCCATGATACCAAAGGGATTTATAGATTAGGTATGCGGAGGAACGGGTATTGTGTCCCTTCAACACAAAGGGAGGATCCTATAACCAGGCTAGCTGATCATGCCTGGCGGGCCAAGGCCCAAAGATTGATGTTGGGAAGTTGTGTAATGCAAGGATGTAGACATCGCGCAAAGAAGTTAGTAGTTACTACGCAATTCAGCTCGTCTTCGCTAGATGAAGTTGGAGTATTTTTTTTGCTGTACGTAGAAGTTGCCACAAGGTACAATCGCCTATCACTTGGACCACGCTCAATAATAGACTGTCTCATTTACACTACATCGGTTCTGTTAATGTGATTAATGTGCACTTCTAAGCACGAGTTAAGTTCTAGGTTAAACAATTAATTAATGATTAATTTGAATATCAAACTTTTAGTACTCAATCTCGAAAATATTTTAAAACTATAGTGATTATAATTATGTATATGTACGAGAATTAACTCGATCACGGAATAGGTATTACATACATTTGAATTGCCTGACGTGTCTGAGTCAGCCAGTGACCACGGCCAATGCAACCTAGTCAAAACGTCAGGCAATTCAAAAGTACGTATGTACGGGAATTAACGCGATCACAACACACACACGACACAATAATTATTTCATGGAACTCTAAGTTTAAAAGTTAGTATAGTTATCTTCTGATCTTATAGAAAATAGATACGAGATAAGTTAATTAGTGAAATAAATACAAAGAAACCTAACTTTAAAAGAAAAATACAAGCAAGTTAGGCTAACTTTTTTGTATTTTTCTATTATATTAATCATTTTTAGAGCTTAGATAGTTATTTAATAAATGATTACTTCAACATTTTAGTGACATTTTAGAATTTTGGTATTTGATGTTTTACACTCACTCGATAAAACAATAATAGTATTCGAAAACTAACAACCCGACTGGTTTCCCCACTATTCCCAATTTCTCCCACCAAATATGTTGGGATGTCCCGATCTGGGCTGCACCAATCAGAATCAACATGCAAATTAATTACCTTTATGTTCTATAAACATCAGAACAATATACAATACTATTCATAAATCGTTTTACACTCATAAGATTTTATTTTAATCGTGGGAGAGCCATGCTTCGGCACGTATGGGCCGGTTCGACCGGAGTGATACCACGGCCTCACAGAAAACCGGCAGTCAAGCAATGTTTGTATTGCTTTTCGCCGAGCGAATGAGGTTACCGGAGGGCCTAACCCTTCCCTCCCCCCTCTTCCCCTCTTCGACTTTTCCCCTAACCCTACATTAAAGGGCGGCAACGCACTTGTGTTGCAGGTACGGGCGGCGGTAGTCATTTACCATCAGGTGACTCATTTGCTCGTTTGCCCCCTGTACTATAAAAAAAATTGACACTAGTCATGGGACTGCCGACAGAAGTGAAAACTTAAACGAAATGACGGACTTAAAACGTCACATTAGCAGGTTGTTCATATTAATTAATAAGGAGCTCACAGAACTCAATGTTTAGATTAGCGCCCTCTAGTGGATCTATATATGTATTATTATTTATATTAATATTCTAATTTTACTACTATTATAAATGCAAAAGTTTGGATGAATGGATGGTTGTTACTCGATCACACCAAACATGGATTAAAATCTGGAATAGCACATAGGCTATTTTTATCCTGGAATAAATGTACGGTTCCTGTGGGATAGACACACATACACATCAAAATTTCCATGCAAACGAAGTCGCTAGTAATCTAATACGCTTATGACCGTCTTGGAGATCGTAAGTTGTTTGCCACTTTAGTTAGGTGAAAGTAATATATAACGTGTAACAGGTTGTTTAAGTTTAACTTCCGTAAAGTAAGTAGCGACAAATTTAAAGTTTTTCATCAAACAGTCTAAACTTTGAAATAAGTTTCCCTATTTACCTCGTAGTTACTTTTCATGCAATTTAGCTACGAAGCTTCTACGGCGTAGCAGTCGCTACGTATAAGCTACATGATGCAATATTTACACAAATTTATTCGGTTATTTTTACAAAAATGGTATAGTAATGAGTTGCCGATTTCACTACAAATGTACGTCCATTTCAATTTCGTAAACGCAATTATTTATTTGATATGGAATTAGAACACACTAGATTTCTGTTCAAATTGGGGACGAGCGAGTAGTCTGTACTGTCAGTCCTTGTTTTATTACAAGAGTCTCGCGTCTTAGAGAGGTTAAAGCTGGCAACTTGGTGTCTATAGGTTAATCTATACTAATATTATAAATCTGAAGAGTTTATTTGTTTGTTTGGTTGAAAGCGCTAATCTCATGAAGATTTTTTCAATTCGAACCAGTAGGGTTCGAATTGAAAAAATCTTTTAGTGTTGGATAGCCCATTTATCGAGGAAGGCTATAGGCTATATAACATTACGCTACGACCAATAGGAGCGGAGCATCGATGACAAATGTTCCAAAAACGAAAAATTTATCTCTCCTTCTTATGTGACGCAGACGAAGTTACGCGGGTCAGCTAGTATTAACATGTACTTAGAATTACTTGCCTAAGTAGGTGTGTAAAAAAATTATACAAGCCTATAGTTAGACAGCACTGCTAGTTTACTGCTCGATTTATGGCAGCTCTATGGGGATTAGAGTTGGCCACTTGGTGTTAAAGGCGTTTTTGTAGGCATCTATAATCATATAATCGTGTGATTGTTTGACATCGTAGTTATATTAAACGCGTGAGGTCTGTGGGACACCCGGTTGAAACGAATTTCCTTTTGTTATATAGGTATAAATATATTTAATGGACTGAATAAATATCAAAATATAGTAAATATTGCTAAACCTCGAAATTGAAATTGCGCCATCTGTGAAAGTTGCCCGAACTATGAATAATTAGTATACTATAATTACAGCAGTATCGCGCAGAATCAACAGACAGCAGAACTTTTTTTCCGTCACCGAGCGTCTGAAATGTAATGTGCGACAAGGAATGTTGTTTCAAAAAAATCAAGGAGTAAATAAATTTCTTCTCGAATCAGAGTTCTACGACAAAGGCAATACTAACACCCCTGACACATATGACTGTAGAAAAATCGTCCATCCAAAGAGACTAGAAGTTTAAGCTATTATGTATAATATCCGGTCAGCCATAAAGGAGTACTTAATTTGGTAGTTTTAGAATTTGTGAAAAGCTAGTATATTATATTTTGCAAAACCAATCACTTTTCTAAAGAAAGTCTGCCTTTATGACCAAGTCTCAAATTTACCTCATGTTTACAATGTTATTCCAGCTTCCACTCCGGTTTTATGGTCAGTCTAAATTCATGAAATCCAACACGCGATATTGAATATTTTACTGTAGGAACTTCGACCTTATTGCTACTTCATTAAGAAAAATAATAACTTATTATAAAATCGTTTTTCGATATTGACTATTGACAAATTCTATTTTGTTTTGTTAACCTGTCTAAGTTAAAGATTTATTAGGAATACCAATGTATGAGCAAAAAACTTTTCCCATTTGGATTGCAAACTATTTTTCGCAAATTTTCATTTTCCAAAAACATTTGCCAATTAATTAATAAGCAAATTCTTTTTTCCCAAGTAATTGATTAACAAATAATTACTTGGTCATGTCACCGCATTAAAAAAACTGAGTATAAAATTTCGAAGCAGTTCGTTTTTGGCGCTTCGCCGCCCGCTGCCGCTGCTCGGTCGGCTCGCGCTGTTGGGGTCGCAGTTCTAACCTAACCTACTTTTCTATAAAATGTTTGCTTAATAAACATATGATTTAATAAAACTTGACCAAGTAAATGATGCCAAATGATAATTGAAGCAAGCGAATAAAATGCGACATTAAAATTTGCTAAATATTCATTTGGTAAATGAAACTAGGCCGATAAGTTTTTTGGGAAGTAAAATTTGACCAAAAATATTTTGTTCAAAGGGCAGTACACCGGTTTATCATCATGTAAGTCGTGACTTTTATTTACACCATGAAAGTGTCAAACGAACTTGCTACCTTGGAGATGATGATGACTGGTCATGACTAGCGTAACCACAGACTATCTAAAACTAATTAAAGCTATGTTTTATATTTTTTAGAGTATTTTCAGCATATACAATATATACATATTGTATCAGGTGGTGAGGCACATCCGATTTCTTTCCAATCGGAGCTGTTTATGTAATCCAGAACCTCTACTTTACTTTACAGAAGAACACAGATCTTTTTCAATTTATGAACATTCAAAAAATCATAGGTATGAAAACAATGTATTTATAAAAACCTTGAAATAAATGTCAGTTTTTAAATATCTTTACTACAGAAGACTAATAGTATTATGCTTCTATCTGAATAAGGTCGTTATAAACAGAAATATGAAGTCATTAATTTCATCTTATGCTGATGATAGCATAGCACTTATTATGACTGATCATAATAGGTGTATTGTTTTAATGATGCTGATGATGATAATGATGAAGACTTCGTTGGATAAGTAAATTTGGACGAAGAAATTACTAAACAGAAAAAAATAGTAGGTGTGATTTCATAAACAAAAATATATTTTTAAACTGGCAGCATTGGCCGCGTGGCCGTATGGCCCTGAGCGGGAATGCAGAGGTCGATGCCGAAACGCCCTTCTCCCCAGCCCTTCAAGGTCTCGGCCACTTGCGTACACTTACGTCATAGCTAGGGATGTTCCCTCGCTATGTATATTACTTTCTAAATTATGTAAAGATTAGGCTTTAAATTTTGGGTAATGACATCCCTAAAGAACACAAATTTGGTAACATCGTTGAGGATCAAAAAGGGTGTACTTTAAATGTTATTAAAAGAATTACCATAGCATAAAGTTAAGATTCTAGATTTTGTGGGATTATGCTTATGATTTATGTAGATAACGACTTCCTCCTTTCGATGCATAAGTTTTTGCACTGTATAATCTAGAAATAAAAATAAAGATTTACAGTTAAGACCCATTTTTAACTTTATCAACCGAATTCCTTAATTATCTTTTGGTACCTATATATGACAAGCTCTAGCTGAACTATGAAAAAACATTTGGAACATTTTCTGTTATAAAAGTTTAGTCACAGCTGTACAATTCACGACTGTATAAGAGTTGAAAGAAATAAACATGTTAATTAAACAACGTTTTTCTCAGATTTACAATAATGCAACAATGTTGAGTGGAAAACAGAAACATGCAAGTTCATAATGTATGTTTTTCTTAAATTTTCGATAATGACTATGGTCCAATTTACCATACAGGTCCATATTATTGTTTAATATAATTATTCTTCTCTTACTAGATCGAGTGATACCCACACATTTATAATGTTTGGGTATCACATCACATCCTTTTGTTTTCCCTTTTTTTCGTAATTTTTGATTGTTTCATAATCCGATCATCAGTTTAGTGATTTATTAGTGTGGATGGGCAGCGGTGATTAAGGAATGTGGGGGTGGTTTGCTCGCTCCGGCCGCCATCGTAACTGCTACAACTTGCTTTGTTGGTGTGCTACCCATATTTTGTCATCTAAATTTAGGGCGAGTTTATTGCGCCTACTGAGCAAGTTTCCAATCTCTGCGTTGCTACCAAGAATTTTGCAACAAATAAAAACAAATTTAAAACCCAGACCTCACCATCGCAAGCAAACATAAGCATAAGCTTATGCCCGAGATTGACAAGGTCTAAACTTTTTTGGATAAATTTTTAGGAAGTAACTTACTTTCCATTTTTGATTTTCCTTTGGATAAAAGTAAGTAGGTATATAGATGATTTCAGGACACAATAGGAAAATATTGGGTAATAGATAAATAGATTGGGTATATGAAGAACAGTGTTGAAAAAAAACTGGATAAGTGCAAGTCTGACTCGTGCACCGAGGGCTCGGTATATAACTACTTGCATGTAGATAATACTATCTACATGCAAGTAGTTATATACCGAATCAGTTATCATCGAGATGGACATACGTCCATCTCGAAAATCGATTTTCGAGGACTATTGCCCGTTTTTTCCAAAAGACAAACTTAACTTTGCCGTTCTTATTAATGTACGTCATAGTCAATTTTCCAAGCGCAAAACATAAGTTTACTAGCGACCCGCCCCGGCTTTCACGGGTACAAATTATACACCTAAACCTTCCTCATGAATCACTCTGTATATTAGTGAAAACCGCATGAAAATCCGTTCAGTAGTTTTTTAGTTTATCGCAAACAGACAGACAGAGAGTTTTATAATATGTAGTGAAAATCGCAAAAAATATTTTTGTTTATGCGATATACTTGTAGCAACAAATTAACGACTGTGAGATTTTGCTGATCAATTTTCATGATTCTAGGTCAATGGGAAGTATCATAGAGTTTGATTTACCTATACTACGATGTACACGATATGCCTGTTTCTAAACAACTATCATCTATATATTTTTAAGCAAATTTCGCGGACGGAGGAATGTAAAATTTGTAATACTTAAAGTATATATGTAAAAGACGTGCAGAAAGAAGAAAAGAAAGAAGCTAAAGTTCTATTTTTTATTTTTATTTATTTATTTGGCATAACAAACAGTAGTACAATATTAAATTATATACATTATAATTTAGTACAAATGTGCTAATTATACTACCAACAGCATTATCCACTTGTTACTATACACAATGTTATAGAAAAATGGTGCATGCTACGCGATATAAAAAAATAAAGAATAGAATCAAATAATTCATAATAAACACGTTAATTAATTAGGTATATTTGTACAATAAAAAAATGGACAAATGCGATATATGTCTAATTAATTTTTATAAATTAAGAATAATATGTATTATGGAAATAAAGAACCTGATTTGGAAGCAGTTATATTATTCAAAGTTTCTAGTAAATATTTTCTATATTTGATTGCAGAATGCATGAAGATATCTGTACCGTTAAAATAGGTATTGTAATTATCTACAAGTTGTCGTAGGGGTGTTCTTAAGCCTGCGTTTGTTTTAGGAACATGATTAGTAGTAATCGCTAAGAGACGATGCGGCCGAGCCTGCCTTCGCATTACTGTTCTGGGGACAATGTAACATAATCTATTTGATAATTCCAGACAGTCATATTTGTTATGAATAATGCCATGCAAGAATATAGTTCCAAGAAGGAGCCTCCTGTCTTCCAATGACGACAAATTGTATTTCAGGAGTAGATAATCATATGCCTGATAGCCGTGGCAACATCTATAATGAAGTGTTCGCAAGAATTTTTTTTGGACATTTTCCAATGCATCGATGTATTTACTATAATATGGATTCCAGATCATGGTAGCAAACTCGAGACAAGATCTTACTAGCGTTATATAAAGGTATCTACTAGCGTTATATAGGTTTTAATCAATATGTTATATGTTTTTAAAAATTATGCCAAAACGGATATATAAAAAGGTCAAAAGTTCAGTATATATGTTGACCTGTCTTGTTGTACAGAAAGTATGCAATATAAGTAAATACAATGACAGTTCAAGTTATACTGGTCAACGATATAAAACAAAAAAAATGATTTATGGTCGAAATTCGACCACCAGGTGATCAGGAGTCGATGAACTAGAGTTTCCACAAAACATCTGTGGTGTCATTATGCGTCGCCAATCCCTCCTCGTATGGAGCTCTGGTCAATCTACTATCCACCTGAAAGAAATAGATCCTCCTATCCTATGTCCTATCTAATAGCGGTTTACTATAGAATCAAAATCAGAATCAATTAAAAAAATTGCAAAAAAAGTGCTTTTGAATGTCAGGAGTGGGCGTCAGTCGGAATAAGTCGGGAGCATGAGTGCATGACATACTCAGAACTGCAACTGCAATTCACAATTCAGAACTGAACGTGGAATGGAGGTACTACTACAGTCGGGTGGTAACAATTCAACACCAGCAGAAATTTGCTGATCCCTTCTTTAATAAGAAAATGTAGTCTTAAGATTAATGACACTACACATCTCTCAAACAGCACCTACAACCTACTGTTCAACAGTAGGTTGAACATTGATCTGTTTGTCTGTCATGCAATCACGATATTGGGATAATTGCCGAGTTACACAATCTCGTCACTGGCCACATGACGGAATGCAGGAAATAGCTTCAACAGCTTTAGACGGAACTGTCAATTACGTCACATGCCAAATCGATGTCAATACTACAATACAATTTTCTTTTTGCTAACCTGAAGCTTCGATCATTTGTGATTCCAGGACGATAAACGGTACCATTCTTTAGGGCTTACATTTTATTGATTTCACCCGCTTTATATATTATTCTAGAATATTGTAAGTAAGGTGATGGTTTTGAATCTTTCAGAAGTTGGAAAGGTTCATCACTCTTTGCTTGTTAATATTTATATTATGAATTATCCATGTTCTATATCAATATAAAGAAATTGAGTACTGTCATACTGAGTCATGATTAATATATCAGTCATGATATACGTTGATGTTGTTTAAAATGTATTGCTTTCACGGAATAATAAAAAACAAAGGGAATTGGAATATTCTTAGTTTTCAGTGGACCAATTAAATACACACTTGTAAATGAACTAGTAAATTCTTTAGATTTTTGGTTTATGCGTCTCGCTTCTCTTTTTCTTAGATCTTAATAAAAAGTTTTGATTTGTTCTTCTATATTTTTCTTATTGTATATATCATTCTAACTTAATTTTAATTTTAAGAAGGTCTAGAAGTATATCAATATATTTTAAACACCTGAAAATTTGGATTCAATATTACTTACTGTGTTACAAAGTGTAGGGTGGTGTATACTACCCGGGATTCTATTTGCCTTGAACTTTGTTGTGGACTTCTATTGTTCTTGTTGCCTTCAAACAAAACTTAAGTGTGGCTACTGTTTATACTAACTTTTAAACTTTCATATTCCATGATACATATAATTATTTATTTAATTCCCGTTAAATAATTTTATGGATACTATATTTTGATGTTGGTCTGTTAGCCTTGGTGTTTAACCGACTTAAAAAGAAAGAGGTTATCATTTCTATACGCGATATATTTTCTCTGTGTAAGCCAGATTTTGATTATTCTCTCTTATTGAAAATAGGATTGAATTAGTCTGTAGGGTAGCCCCATAATAAATTCAAAACTGGTGAAGGTAAAAATTTCAAAATAAGTTATTATAATTGTCGTCGCCACATCAAAAACTCTTATTTATTTTATTAAAATTAGGGACAAACTATAATAGATGATAATACAGTTCACTATTTAATAAGAATAAGTTAATAGACATTATTTTGACTGGTTATACCGGTAACGCAATGGTATTGGTCGATTGATAAATATTAATGAATAGTGGGGTTATAAAAAGGGTAGCAATAAGTTCAGAACATTGTCTTGAGTGAGAATAGTGGTACGAACAACTTGTCAGTTACTGTTAGTTAGTGATTTTCATATTTTATATCAGTGGTTGTGAGACTGTTTCTAACAAAATTTCAAAAGGCATGACCTTTTTTAAGATACTTAAATTATATTACAATTATATACATAGGGTACTTTATATATATAAGCAGAATAACTGCTAATGTACCCTATATTCCTAAATCTATAAATTTTAATTGTAGCAAACTATATATGACATGATATACTATTGCAATATTGGTGAAAGACCATTCCATTCGATAAAAAGTTAAAAAAAGATTTGATTTCCGGCCACGACCTTCGTCATATGTGAACGAACAGAAATAAAACTCATTTGGAATGACTGATCGTATATTGTGTGATGATTTCTCGGCAATTAGGCCACAGTAGCCTTTTTTACGGCGGCAAGTATTTTGGTGGAAGTGCTTAAAATTCCTGGCAACCCCAAATTGTTTTACTGTCGGAAGTTGCGCTTGGAATGTCGCGTTAAAAGTTTGTTTAAGAGAGATATCCATTGTTTTACTCTGAGTATTCTGTAAGGTTTTCTTGGCCAAGGGATAGTACTCGTGTCATGTTATGTCATACATATTACACCACGTACATAAAATTAATAAGCGACTCAAATAACGCTGAATAAATACTCATATTTTTATTTTCTAAATTAATTATTAGATACCTACATATATTTTTAAGGGCATACATTTATATATTCTGATTTTGTTACTTAAACCTTGGAAAGAAAACTCATAAAAGAATAGTTCAACGACCTAAAGGAAATGCCAAGCAGCATGACCTAAGCAGCGGTAAGCCATAAAAAATAAAACCATAAAATAATAGTTCTAAGTAATAGTATCAGAAACTTTATAGAATATCTGTTGCCGTGTAATAAAGGCATAATTCCGCACAGGCAACCCCGGTATCCGCTACGTTGGCAAGCCGCCATTAACTTCTATCCATATTACGAAAACTTGCGATAAAACTACAAGTTTGACATTAAACCTTAATGTTACTTGTTTAAGGTTCCAATTTTACTGCACGTATTGTACCAACGGGCGAATCTTTTTTGTTCGAATCTCTTTTTTGCTTGACAATTCTAGATGTTATGTTTTCAATTAAGGATTGGTATTAAAGTGTGTGAATGCATGTGAATCATGTTCGTACAAATATAATACAGCTACAGCTGGAACTGAAATATAACCGTGACACGTTGTTTGTTAGCGATGAACTCCTAAAATAATGAACCGATTGAAATTTTTGTTGATTGAGAGATAAGATAATTTTTATCTCAATTTATAGTTACAATATTTTTTTATTGCAAATTACTTAGCGCTTGCAACGCGTGGCCGAGTAACTAGTCGGGGGGAGTGACCATTATTGAACCGGCGCTTAAATTGGACCAGTTCTGTATTTGTATATACAGAAATATAGAAGTGGTCCAATTTAAATGCCGGTTCAATATTGGTTATTCTCCCCGATATATTTATTGATTGGTTTTCTGATTAGACCGAAAGAATATGGGTATATTGTCTTAAGTATTATCTGTGAAATGGGCAAGATTCTGGACTCTACTGATCGAAAGCAGTAATCAATTTTATTTGTATTTAAGACATAGTATAGTCTAAAGATCATTTCACATAATATGAGAAGCAATTTATTTCATTTACTCAAAATTATTTGTTAATGTTGTTTTATGGACATTACGGGTAAATAACTGATTTGACATCGTTAAACGGCGCTAACTTATGAATATGAAAATGCATATGACACTAATAAGATAACAAGGCAATGAGAGCTACACCTTATTGCATCGTTATCTTAATAGGCTCATATATATTTTTTCATATCAGTCATTCAGTCATGCCAGTTTCACTTCTTAAAACTTACAAATTTCTATTTTTAAGAAGGCCTTGTATTTGGATTCAACTTTTACTTGTTAATAAAATGTTTTCTAGTAACATACCTTAATTAAGTGCATCACAAGTTACCTATTACTATACAGTTATAGTCCATCAAAGGTTGTCTGTAAGAGATCACAGACTGCGATAAGACCGCCCATTGTACTGCTACTTAATATTGTATGTTACGTATGTGTCCTATTTTTTGGTGTACAATAAAGTATACTCTATCTATCTATCTATCTATTAAGGGATGATATTGTGTCCTAGAATGATAGGATCTCGACCAACAAGCGAAGGCTGATCGGTAGCAACAGATGGTCTTCGAATCCAGCAAGGAAGACCTCATAGCTACTGGAGCCCCGGGACACATCGTGTTACGTTATAAAATTATTTCAAACTTTATTTTGGAACACATAAATTAAGAGACATAGTGAGAAATAGTTGGAGATCTTGAATTAAAATTCTGTGTGTAATTAATAATAGAGGCTGTGTAAGTCATGGTCTCTGTAATTAATTCAAGTACAAAAATCGGACATACAACACTGCCTACAAAGTTGGACAACAGATCATCAAGATAGAAAGATTAATGAAACGTGGTAGCCGCGAGGATATAATTAATGTACTCTGTAACTTTCTGGAAACTTCGCGAAACACTCGCGTTTCTGGAATATTTCTTGTCTATGGTGATATTTTGTGGATTGTATTAAAGTAACTAGATTAGATGTTTAACGAATCATTGTTGTAAGGCATTGTTCCTCAACCTGGAGACCGCGGTCTTGTCCGACGCGGACAAAACGAATATTTTAAGTGAAAATTACGAAAGCATAGAGAGATGCGGTCGAGTGATTGATTTTATATCTCTCTATCAGTTTAGTGACTCACTCGAATTGATACAAATGTGATATTTTATTACATATAAGTCATTATAATTTATTGTTTAAATTGGTTACCATTTTGTGACATTTTTCTTGGCATCGCTAGAGTTTATTAGAATTTATAACCACTGAATGTAAGGGCCGGGTATTACTTGCCTTCTTGGTATTATAAAAAAAGTTAAACTCTTGTTTTTTTTTTTGTAAACAGCGCTACAGAAATATCCTTAGAAATTAGGGACATTTAGAGAGACTCGTATTATTTACGAGCCCTTTTATTATACTGATTGTACGAGTTACATACGAAACCCGAAATATAGACAAGAGCCCCTGAACTCTATGAATTATAAATTTTAATAGTTATATCATGTCACAATAAGAGAAAAGGGTTAATGTTCTAGAAGGGCGTAGAAGATTAAACAACAGTTATTTATTTATTTGGTTTCTTATGGAATTCGAATATAAATATGCGAAAGTGAGTTTGTTTGTTTGTTTACGCTGTCATGTCTTAACTACTAATGCCGCGTTCCAATAAACAAGAAACGCTTCGTTTTGCTTACGGACGGTAACATTTCGTTGAATTTTCAATGAAAATTTTACCGTCCGTAAGCAAAACGAATCGTTTCTTGTTTATTGGAACGCGGCATAAACCGATCAACATGTAATTTTGTATACGAGTTGCCAGGATTACAGAAAAGGCCATAGACGCTTCATCTAAAAAAAAAGTACTGTTCTCGAGGGATAGACAAAATAACTTGTACGCGAGTGGAGGCGCGAGCGATGGCTAATATTCTATACTAGCTGCGCCCCGTGGTTTCAACCGCGTAAGTCCCGGTGCCGTGGGAATATCGGGATAAAAGTAATCTATGTGTTAATCCAGGTCTCTAGCTATTTACATGCCAAGTTTCATCGCAATCGGTTCAGTAGTTTTTGCGTGAAAGAGTAACAAACATTCATACATTCACACATTCAAACATCCTCACACACTTTCACGTTTATAATATTTGTAGGATATAGTCTCGTGTGAAAACAATTTTTTACAGTTTCAACAGCGTTTATAGTCGCTGCTTTATTCCTAAGGGATCACCCTTGTTACATGTTACATGGCCTATACTATTCCTCATGAATCTATCTGTAATATTTCAAATCTTACTGATAGTTCCAGAGATTGGCGCGTTTAAACAACCAAACAATTAGTAAAGGTAAAAGGATTGGCCTTTCAACTCACCTAATGGAAAGTGGCGATGAAGATGAAGGTGGTATACACCTAACCAAAAGAAACCTATTCAGCCTACTCTTGAACGTTTCAGGATTACAATTGTTTCGAAAAATAGAAGCAGACGGTTCATTCCAGTCCTTGGCGATTCGAATCATAAAGGGGCTGTCAAAGCATTTAGTTCGACTTTATGGTGTGTCGACAATGAAAAGAACTTAAGTCGGCGTCTAGTAGTCCAATGAAGGTAAGGTGAGGGTTCAATTAAATCAAATAGAGCTTTCGCACATTTACCAATGTTTGCGCAATGTGTGCAGTTTGGTCTAACTTAAAGATAGAATTGTTTATTTTTTATTTTATTGCAAAATTACCTAGCCACGGCAACGCGTGCCCGGGTAGCTAGTTATCTATACATGTTGTTGTATTTGTTTTACTAAAAGTTTTCTAGTGGAAGCGAGCAAAAAACCTTTTTTTAAACGTTTCTTTAAAGAAGCTCGCACTACAAGGATTTTTAACTAAAACTAATTGACCGAAATGATTAATTTGACGCATATTTTTGAGCTAATTCTGATTAGTGTAATTACTTGGTATATTGTCATGTCTGATGATTATTTATATTGTTAATTTTTCTTCACAGGGTGACAGTTGCGAAGACAGTTATTGACTGTGAGTACTGTGTTTTTTGCAGATGTTATAATTCCGGGACTTCTAACAAAAATCTTAATCCCAGGAATTAATTAATACAACAAAATTATCACGAAAGTTTTAAACTAATTCATCCTATTCGGATATCCCCGACGAGGCTGTTTACCCTTATGAAATTAGATTAATATGTGATTATAATTTTTATGATTCATTCTGTCCTCTGGTAGTTTTGTAATAACCTGTATTTATACACCTAGTGTGTGTCAAGACCGATAGTAATAAACTTTTTGATGTAGCAGTGAAAAGTTTGTTCCTGATTGTTTATTAAAACTCTTCGGCGCTCTACCAATAAATATAAGACACCACGTGGTACGTGTTTTTATAGCACAAGATGTACGACGTACGTACATTTATACAATCCCACACGTATTTTTGTATTCTACCACTTACGCTTACACCAAAATTCACACAAGTACATCCCTATCATCCACATTCAGCCACTTATTCTACAACGTACGCATTTGCATTTTTATACATATTACCTTCACCGAAATTACATTCTATTCTCACTCATTTCATTAAGGATCTCACTTTGTTATGGAAGGCTGCCTCTTATAACAGGTCCAAGTATGGTTATTCTTACTAGTTAGTAATAGGTCATTTTTAAGTTAAATTTAAGTATTATATTTGTATGTGGAAGAATAACATAATCTTAATTATTTATTTATTTAGAGAAACAAGCAGTTAAACAATTATAACAATATTATGACCGCGAACAAGCTGGTTTCGTGATACATTATATCTGAGCTTAATATACCTAATGGCAGATGAAGAGTAATAACTTTAAGTACTCTTTAATTTGGCGCTAAAAAGCGCCATTGTTAATTATATTTCTCCATTGTTATATAGCAGGGCAATAAATTGAAAAAAGAAAAACACATGTAATGAATTTAACTTGTACTGTAAAACTTTTCTGCTTGCAATTTGCAAATAAATGTGAGCATTTTTTTTAGTGTAGCTTGTTTTTTACAGCCATCGGAGACTTAAGTATTTTTCAAAGATTTCAAATTAGCAGCTCCACGCGTTCCTAAGACAGTGTTTTGATAAACAGCCAAACAGACAGACAACGAAGTGATTGTGAAGGTTTAAGGGTCCCTATGAGGTACGAACCATAAAAGACACGATTGATTCCGAAATATAAATGATGTCCACCAATGTTCGCTTAGCGACTGAGTTCAACAAGTTATGTATTGACGGAGACATGGAGTTTGTTCAGTATGAAAATAACGGTTGCCATCTAATCATAAACCTGAATGTCGGCACATATTTGTCAGTATGTACAATTGTACATATTTGCATAGTGTATATCGTTAAATGAGCGAGGCTTCCATAAATAAATCGGTTAATCGATTTAGTGGATATTGCGATATTATATATGTGAGTGGGCGTGATTGAGAGTCAACATTAGAAAAGAACACAATTATGCATTTCACATATTATGAAAGCATGCATTTGCACATAATATAACAATAATACTTTTATACAGCTAAGTGAGTAAACGAGTAAACAGTCAGTCTGATGATAAGTGGTTAGCAGTATTTCTATCTTCTTATATATAAAAATGTTTGTTCGTATTTTTTGCACTGACGTACCGTTCATCGGATCATCATGAAATCTTTCATACACATTGCCAAGAATACAGCAAAAGACATAGGGTACCTATCAACCACATCCTTGCGTAGTTATCAAAACAATACTACTCTTGTAGTATCGCTAGTTAACCGTCGTTTCTTGTAGGGTTTTCTGCAGGTGATCTCGAGACGGGCGGGATGATAAATAGAAAGTATTCAATATATTTTAAACATGTGTATAAAGATAACTATCCCACTATATGAATACTAAAACTTCAAACTTCATCCATAAGGTTTGACAGCGTCTAGTACAATATTCATAAGGGGATATTTTTCTCTGCTAAACAAATGCATCGGCGTGGTTATAAATGTTTTTTCTTCTCTTTCTTATTCTTTTTCATTAAATATTTTGGTCATACTTTTAAAAACACTTATTAAAAGATTTATTTTAACCCTGAGCGTATTAAATAAACTTTTTATTTAGTACGCTCTGAGACCAAGTGCGTTCTTATTAAAACGATAGGATCATGCGCAATACTTGGCTTTCGTTATTGCCACAATTTCTTGGCGGCCCACGAAAAACAAACAAATCGTTGTCATTTATGTCTCGTTGCTTATTCATGTTTTATTCCTACGAGCATGACTTACCCGGATTATTTTATGATATTGAAAAAAATATTTTACGGATTGAACCACAAGCACACTTCACACAACCACCTTCACTTTGTGTTACAATTTAGTACCTAGGCATAGCTTTACTACCATATATATATTGTGTATGTAAATTCCACATACGTACTGACTATACGTAAATAAGATAGTCATAATAACGCACTCGACAAATTAGCATTTTCTGACTAACATTTTTTAGTAAAAGAAAATATTTAAGCATTGGCTTATACTTGGTATTTTCTGATTAGCTTGTGAATAGTTCATATTGTTACTATATTTTTACACGTTTGACCCGTATATCTACCTATGTTACAGAATGCTTCAATTTAATTTTAACCAACTTCAAGGCGTTCGATTAACTAACATTTGCACACGTTTCAAGGAGTAATACAATACAAGGCTAAAAAAAACCGGACAAGTGCGAGTCTGACTCGCATACCGAGGATTCCGTAAACTTGCATGTAGACAGAACGTCCATCTCGGGTATCGATTCTCAAAAACTTTTGCCCGTCTTTTTCGAAAGACAAACTTGACTTTGCGGTTGCGATTTACGACAAACTTAACAATCCAACCGCAAAATATAAGTTTGTAATCACAAAAACTATTTTTTTATGTGACAATAAATTAACGACTTTCGCAATTTTTCCTTTATTTGTGCTATAAAATATTGTTTCATGCCAAATTTCAAGATTATAGGTGGACTGGAAGTACTCTTTAGGTTTTGATTCCCTTGCGAGTAGTTGCGAGTTTGAAAATATGCGGCTTAAATTGCTGTTTCTTTTGATTGCGTCGGCTTAGAAGTTTGATTTTTCACAGCTCTAAGGGACAGTAGACTTGAGTATTTGATATAAATTCCAGCTTGATACCTCCACGCGTTTCTGAGAAAAAGGATCGTGACAGACAGACAGACACTCGGACGGACGGACAACAAAGTGATCCTATAAGGGTTCTGTTTTTTCCTTTCGAGGTACGGAACCCTAAAAATTAATAATATTTTATTAAAACTAAAAAAGCTTGCTTGTTTCATTGAAAAAACGTGGTGTGCTTGATATCAAATACTTCATTGGTAGCTATTAATAAAAGTAGAGTTATTATAAAAATAACGTAAAAAGCACCCGGGTTTTGTTTTAACTATATTTATTATTATTATTAGTCTCGCATCCCACATCTTGTTTTATGAGGTTTTAGTTTAATTAAAAAAAAAATCAATAGGCATTTCTAGTGCAACATATTTACAAATATATTTGATAACCTTGCTTATTCCTTCCATCTTCTTTGGCCATTAATAAGTGAGCACTGGCGTTACTATGATAGTGAAAATAAATTTCACAATATAATTTATTTTGTGATATCAATTTTATCGTTGTAATGGAAATTATTATTTAAAAAAAGTACGTAATGACATTTTTTATTCTTTAATTTTATATGGCATTAAAAATATGTATTGTACCACCTCTAGAACCATCTTTATCGACTACAGTTCACGCAATTCAAATCGGTGAAGCAGCTGCCAAAAACGTTGCTATATATATAAAAAAAACATAAAATATAAACAGAGTGAAGTCTTGTTATTTAATGTACGAGTACCTATCGACTCATCTAATGATCTCTTTACATTTTGTAAAGCGCAACTGTTACGCAGTACTCAGTACTAGGTCTTTATTGATTAAACTGCGGATGATGAATAGCTGGTACATTGTACATATTGCTTTGCACTTTCATCCCAACAAAGTATAGATAGGCCATAAAGTAACTTAACAAAAGTGTTTCGGTAGCAAAAATATTTTTAACTGTATTTGGCTTCATAGCCATGTTTATCATAACAAGTTAAATGAAAATACAAAAGTAACAATAAAGTAGGTAGTGTTAATTTTAGAAAATTTAGTACGTAATTTACATGCTTTAGACCTCTTTGTATTACGTTATTCGGTATTTGGAATTATTCTCCGGTAATATCGTGTGCACAGTGCCTAATGACCTCGGAACACGCAACAATGAGTTATTTTAGAATTTTTTTTTCGAGAGCACTTATTCAGCTATTTCTGTAGTAGTTATCTTCATAAAAATCAGAAATGCATTTTCAGGAATAATCTATTAATCCTGGAAATGCTTCTCTGATTTTTTTTTTTTAATTTTTTACTGTCTCTGATTTTCCGAATGTAAAGTGCAGGAACAGCAAAACACAATTTCAAAAATAGGGCCCTTATTTTTTGAGCTGTAAGTGCTTTTTTTCTTTAATCGGGCTTTTACAAAGCAGTACGTGCTTTGACTAGTTTTGGATCCAACGTCATTCATCAAATACGTCCAAAAGTGGTCTGACTTTTCATATATTATATACATAGATATATTATATGTCAGTTTAGCCTATCACTACATATTATTAAACAAAGTCCTCCGCCGTTTGTTAACGTTTTGTGTAAATTGGTTGAAATATGATGATGATTGTTGAAGATGTCTCTACTACCCGTGCGAAGCAGGGGCGGGTTGCTAGTATTAGATAAAAATAAACCTGCGAATATCTACTTTTTGTGACTTTAATACATAAACAAACAAAAGCTGTATATTCACGGTTTGGCATCCCCGCAATATAAAGTTACCAAAACGGAATCAAAAAAATCTCACACGAAAATGTTTGTCAAAAAAACTTTGTACATGCCATAGTTAACGAGAAAATATGTTCAATTAAAGCAACTGTTGTACGCTGCCGCAAATACTCCTGTACGTTAGGTAATAAATGGATGACAATATTGCTTTAAGTCATTCAACTCTTTTCTGTACAAAAGCTATATAAGTACCGCACGTTTTTAGGGTTCTGCTCCTCAAAAGGAAAAAAAGGAACATTTATAGGATCACTTTGTTGTCCGTCTGTCTGTCTGTCTATCAAGACCTTTTTCTCAGGAACCCGTAGATGCATCAAGTTGAAATTAATACCATATACATACCATATAGTCTGCGGTCTCTTGAAGCTGGAAAAAAAATCAAGCTTCTAAGTCAACGCAATCATAAGATATGGCTACTTAAGTCTCATATTTGATCAAATTTGAACATTTCGGTTCGGTTCGGTTAATCAAAACCTATAGGGTACTTCCCATTGACCTAGAATCATGAAATTTGGTAAGAAGCAAGGTCTTTCAACACAAGTAAAGGAAAAAATCCGAAAGTTGTTAATTTGTTGTTATATCTGTCTGTCTGTCTGGGTGTCTGTCAAGACCCTTTTCCTCAGAAATCCGTGAAGGCATCAAGTTGAAATTAACATCAAATACTTATGTTAGCAGTGTCTTGAAGCGGTAAAAAAAAAAAAATTGGTTGCCTGTAAAGTCGGTATACGGGCGAAAGTTTTACGTGACAACGACTTTGAGTGGTAAAATAATAACCATGCCCGAGTGGAAGGGACGCGTGCCTCTCACTCGCTCTCATTGTGAGCGCATAACGTGAGCGGAGCGTAACGCAGTTTCTTGAAGTGTCACCCGGCAAACCAATTTATAAGACGTTGTCACGTCAAAAAATCAAGCTCCTAAGTCAACGCAATCAAAAGATACGGTCATTTCAGTGATTGTCACGAAAACTTGGAAATGGAAGAAATATTTTTTTACACCTTTCTTTAATATGAAGTCTTCTAAAACGTACTCCAACAGTTTATTAAAAAGTGTTAAGACTGACTTTATATTTTTTTTTGGTTTGTAGCAACATTTTAATTTATTCTTGTATTGTCTTTATTTTCTACTAATGAGCATGTTCAAGCATCCATGGTGTTCTTGAAATCTTAATTCTCGAAGTTTCGCAACACGCACTGGATCATCGTGGTGGACTATGTATGTCATAGTCCACCACCATCTCAAGCTGAAATTAATTTGTAAGCTTCCTTTTAACCAATCAATGGGATGGATGAAAAAACAGAGCTGATGTCTTTTTTGCCATGACCTAATTACTTTTCATTGCTGCAAGGTACAAAGACATGTCAAAATAGGCCATAACATTATTATTTCCAAGACTTTATCTTTTCATTTAATACATATTAAATACCGTTTTCTAGCATTCATGCTAACCGTTTAGGCAAAAGGTAATTCTAAACCTTTAACTTCATCACCGATTTAATTTCCCTTTTTTAGATATCTTGACACAATTCGATTCGAAATAACCCTTTAAATGTTTGTGTTATCTCTTTGAGATGGCATTTAATCTAGCTGTCGCAGAAATAAGACCATTTATTTTATAATTATCAAGATTTCATTTCGTTAATGCATTCAATGTGTATTAGTATATATGTATATAACACATAACTGCGATGCCGATAGTGCGACTGTAAAGCTGACAAATATATTAATGCACTACATTACGAACTTTTTTAAGAATCATGAAGTTGGTCTAAAAGTTTATATTTTATGCCGATTTATCTAAAAACTATGTGTTAATCTATTGACTGGATTGTCACATAAATCTAATTATTTAATAATAAGTAGTGAAGAACAGTACATTTCTGGTGAGAATAACTACCGGTCTATAGTTTGGGCATTTAACTTGTAAGAAACAGTCTATATAAACTATGAAAATCACTAACTAACAATAACTGCCAAGTTGTTCGTACCTCTATTCGCACTCAAGTCAATGTTCTGAACTTATTCCTACCCTTTTTATAACCCCACTATCCATTAATATTTATCAATCGACCAATACCATTGTTTGTTTGTCCCTATTTTTAATAAAATAAATAAGAGTTTTTGATGTGGCGACGACAAACTCAGTTTACCGATTTAGAAGAAAATTATCCAAAATATATTCTTTTACGCTGATCCAATTCCTTGACTAAGACAAAGGGTCAATATTATTGTTATATATCCATAGAGTATTATTTCGTCTACACAGTTAGAAATATTAAATTGAAAAATAACAAGGACTTTAAGGGGTAAAATCAGCAATTTTATGTTAATGTCCTTTTAAGCATCTGAAATAATATCAAAAATAAACTTGCGGGTAGTAAATAGAACTAAAACTAAAGTGAAACAAAAATAAAGTATCAATAACGTAGGCCGACACTCTGTTATTTCAAACTATTGCATTACTAATGAGTGTCTAAACGGAATTCGAGTCTATTTAGTGAGATATCTCATATATTATTGAACCAATTCTAATAATAACTTGGATGATGACCGTCTCTATTTCCTGCAATCCTATTTCTTGTTAAGCGATTTAGAATTTCGCACTAACGAAACCGATTCGTATTAAGTTTTTTTAGCTACTTACATACATTTTAAGAAGTACTAAACAAGAAATACAATGAACTAGCTGGACTATTGCATGACTAATATGACTATTTCCGTTGCCTTCTGTCGACGTTTTTAAAAAGAATTAAGGGATATTATTTAGGTTCCTTATTTGGCTTCAAAAATGTTTGCTTTTTATGTAGAAGGATTTCAATCATTTAGAATAGAATATTACCGGATTAAAAATAATAACTGTTCTTTGTCTAAGCGTCATGAAGGTGTCTCACGTTTATGTTTTTTTTAACAGAACAGGTGCGACCGTATATTGGGTAATTCATATTTTATTACAGATTAAATAGAAGGCAAAGACGTGACAGTAATATTTTCTTTATATTGGCTGGTAATAATTTGTTCTTATGTTACTTGGTATGATATTGGAGATATACGACACACTTGTTCATCAGTTGTCTTTAAGTGTTCATTATTTGTTTCATATACTGACGATTATTGGTTCTATTGATAAACAATAACAAAACATCATGAACTTGATTTAACGAGGCAGCCGAGGTGATCATGACATTTCAACATCTCGATATAAACCTGTTGTATTTGGGCTCATTGGATTTGTTTTTAAAAATACATGTAGATAAGTTCGTCGAACTTAAAACACGGTTTCAACTCTCTTTTCGATTTTTTTAAGTTTAACTTCTTGCTAATATTTTATTAATATTGTTTTATTGAACAATATGAAACAATACTAAATATAATACACATTTGTACATTACGAATACAGTATAGAAAGTTTTAATGAATATATAAATAAGTTTATGTCACGTATACGACACCGACAAGAGTAGATAGGTTATTCGTAGCATTTTAAAAAGTGTTTTTTTTTTTAATTCACTGCAACCGTAAACCATGTCTTTAATTTCGGTTCTTTAAAAAAAACATTTTGTGCGAGCTTTAAACATTCGAAATATTCGAATGTGAGCCAAAACCTTTTTTAATGTGACCTCTTTACTACACAAATTTTGCCGTTTCGCGTTCATTCTGAGAAACGTACATTACATGATATATGCATAACTGTTTTATTATGTATAACATTATATTGTCTTTGTATAACAATAGGAAGACAAATTTTGCAAAGAGCACTTCATTTGCTTTGAAAATTAATAGAATTTTCTCCGAATTGAAAAGTATTCGACATGGTTGCGTCCTTTTGTATCTATCTTAGGTGGTCATTGCCAATGAATTAGTTCATTATTCTTGTAATTAACTGTTATAGGATTGGGTATTATTGCTTACTACTGCTAAATCAACATATTTGTATATGTTGATTTACATACTGCGTGTATGACAAATTATGTTTTTAAAACAGCTTTAAACGTAGCCGTTCGTAAACCATTTCCTTCCTAACTAAGCTAAGCGCTTCTGGCAGTCGAGCAATGATAAAAAATGGATTTCAATCGAAATAATACTTCAATGAACAAGGATGTCATAAGGTTAGGTATGTTTTAATGATGTAGAAATTCGTAAAGATAAATAAATCAAAAACTGGGATTTAAGTAAGTATGAGAATTATAGATTTCTACTTGATCCTGCAACTGCGGAAATAACTGCGTCGCCGTCGCGGCGTCGTATAGAATACCGCAGTTCAACAATGTTAGCAGGTTAGTTTGCCGGATTTTCTGGCGAATAGGGTTGCCAGCGCAGCTTGGGGAAAAGCAAAGTAACGACATTCTTAAGTCCTCTGCAAAACCATTATTTCATTGATTCTTCTCACATAAATATACATCGTAAGCAGTCTTATGGTCACAGATCTATAGCTTCACTGCTATTTTGTTTAGTTTAATAATTACCGCCATAAGCGGTTTGTCATTAATTTGAGTATCTTTCCCAAACAAACTACAGTTTATGGAAAGATCATGAACAGATTATAACAGTTACGAGAGCTGAATAATTTCGTCACTCGCAATCATTAAAGTAGTTATTCATTTCCGAATATGTAAATAATTAAAAGTATGTTACACTGTAATTGTTACATGTAACTGGAGGAGTAATTTTCCTACGTCGCTCAGTTAACAGTATTACAAATCATTGAGGTCTTACTTCTTTTTCATTAATTACAACGTGTTTTACGTTGTAATTGATGTACGTCAACTTGGATGACGGCATTGCATTGCAGTGTACTTTGCTATTGTATCGATCGCTTTTATGCTAAGGAGCAATCAAATTAGAACTGATTTACCAAAATAAACCACTTTTGACATATGATTTAACATAAACAACTGAAAAACAAAAAAGGAAACCTATTTTTCACTGCAATGAATTATCATCGCCAGTCGATAGTTTTTAAGTAAAGTCTCGGTTTGTTATTGGACCTTTTAAATTGTCCCTTTTACCCTTCTATTCACGTTCGCGCCAATAAATACGGTTCGTAAATCTTCGCAGTCGTTTAAATGTTTCTTCGTGCGTTAGAATTGCAATATTTTGTGACATTAACCTTATCGGCTGTTCGTAGAAAAGTCGGAAAAGAAAAAGTTTAGCCTATATTTCAGAGTAGCTTGAACTTGTACGAGTTATAGTAACAGGTTGGCAAACATATGAGTGGGTTACTATTGGATTTGATTTTGTTGTCGATTGTGATTATTATAGCATTCTGTCAGTAAAAAAGTTAATACATTTAGTTAAATAGATATGCAGAGGCTGTGCGTAATTACGACTTGAGATTGAATTTACTTTGCAACATCACTACATATTATAAAACAAAGTCCCCCGCCGCGTCTGTCTGTCTGTTCGCGATGAACTGAAAAACTATACTACAGATTTTCATGCGGTTTTCACCAATAGATAGAGTGATTCACGAGGAAGGTTTAAGTGTATAATTTGTTAACGTTTTGTGTAAATTGGTTGAAATATGATGATGATTGTTGAAGATGTCTCTAGTACCCGTGCGAAGCCGGGGCGGGTTGCTGGTATCTAAGTTAAATACAAATTACACTAACAGGAAAGTAGGTGAAAACAACGTTACGTTGACCTAATAACCTGAGCAACACGGTCGTGCCAAAGATTACTTTTACAACCCCCATTATATTTGATGAAATCGATATTTAGTTAAGTAAATTTGTAAAGGCATGCTAATTTAAGGGCAATTCTCGTAATTAAATAGAAATAGAGACCCCTCTGTTGTCGATATTATTTTGGGACATGACTATATCTAGGTTTAAAACTATACTTTTACATGTAATTTCGTTCTTGTAAAAGATAATTTTCAGTTACAACAAAGGACGTAAGACGTAGTACGGCTGCCCCAGTTCAAAACCTTTTCACAGAAACAGTTTATTTTTGTATACTATTGTTAACATAGTAAGTCCCTATTCAATACAAAAACACCAACGTTGAAAGTTCCCTAGAAAGCGGATATATGTAAGCATCAATACCAAGTAAGTGCCCCATTCACCCCCTCGCCACCATTTAAAATCTTTAAATATGTAACACATACAAACATATTTATGTTAAAATAATGGTAGAACTATGTGTTAAATATTTACAATTTTAAACAACCGACAACGTTTTTAATGTTGAATAATAACGCAGTCTCGATTGAGCGTACTGCTGTTCTGGTTTTAATATAACTACGAGTTTATATGTCGTTTGCTTTCTATGAAAAAATACCTTTAATAAACCACCAATTCTGTAATTACTAATACGGCACGTTTATGAGCATGAACTTTGAAAATAATTCCGTTTCATACAGAATGTTAATTTCCTTTTATTATAATTAATTGTGTAGGCATTTCAGCCAAAATGAAAAGAAACCGACTTTGAACTTTATATCAAATCACGTTTAGATATGTTTTTGTGTGGCACAACATACCCTATTATAGCGTGCAAGTTAACATCGAAACAAGTATCTTAACACCGTGTCAGAGCAGAACGCTATTCCTACAGTTTAACCAAACAATGATCTCATAAAACCCCGCGGGCTTCACGCAAGATTTCTGAAGATTAGTGTACAGCCCTTGCAATCTAAATGTCCGTTCGAAGTAAACAACTTCACAATACGTAAAATGTAAGTTTGCAAGTAGTAAAGTTAAAGATGTTATAAGAAGCAGTTCAATTATGTGCAATGTAGTGTGAAAGTGAGTCAACTACTGTACCTATAGATGTGTACTTGCTTCTTCTATAATTCTATATATTCGTTTGCTATAAACACAGAAGAAATTTATTTCGATTAAATAATAAATATAATAATTATATTATCTTTATACCTCTAAAAGTGTAAAACTATATTTTTTTAAACATTCATTGCGTATGAAGAATAGATGTGCAAATGATGGTTTGCAGGGGTTCCCGGAGGACTCCTTCTTAGGGTATACCCGGGTTCCCCTGCAATAGACCCACTTGTGACGGAACACCGTGTGGTTTTAGTCGGTTCGATTCCGACATACCACTTTACCGTTAGCTCCGGTGAGGTCATGACCCGTGGGGGTTTCCACACGATAAAAAATAAAAAAGGTCTGCAAATGATATTAACCCTTATCAACCATGAAATAAAATTATGATAATCTCGTATGGGTTATTATAATAAGGTTTTTATTTCCTTTTATACATAGTTTCGTCTACAATTTCGTAACTTAATACATATTTCAGTTCGATGATTTATGGCTCGAACCTCCAGCGTTTATGTGTAAACTACTGTAAACATATAGTGCAAAATAAGGCATAGGTAAGACACATCAAATATCTGCCAAGATTGAACCCTCATCATGTCCTTCTTATGACATATTTTTTGTTAAAATTTTCCTTGCGTGTTTTTTTTCGTCATATGTCTTAGATATTTTAAGCTACATATATTTTTATATCGTTCAACGAAGGAAACGTTGTATGTTAAAGATAAATGTAAGTAAACATTTTGGGATGGGGAATTTTGGTATAATTATAATAATAATTTGAGACATCAAACATATGGCCGTCTGATCGCAAACTAGGCAGAGCCACTATGGTAACCAAACTGCTGATAAACATACGAAATAAATAAAGATTATTATTATTTTACTTATATATTTCTAAATACGTACATATTATAAATAAATTAAATCCATACACAGAAGAATTACAACAATCGTGCTTATCACACAATTATTTGTCCTGGGTAGGAATCGAACCCACGACCTCTGGCTCAGCAGTCAGGGTCACTAACCACTAGACCAACAGGCCAGTCAGTTTTGTGTTCCCTGGTCTGACGCATGCATACATGTTTCCTGTACATACAAGGCGACTGATAGTTTCAGGTTAATAGGTTTCAGATTTTTGTCTGGTCCATTTCATATTCAAATGTATGTTGGCAGTTTTAATTATAAGATCTTTTAGTTACCTTGCAGATGGAATGCAGGAACCGTTAATTGCATGTTCTCTGAAAGTGAACTAACTGCTATAATGTTAAACATTAAGCCTACAATTCAGTAGAATTAATATATAGTAATATATTTATATGGGATCTCCAATTTTATTAATATAACAGACTGATCCTTTTGATCGTCGATATCTATAACAATTTTCAACTACCTTCGTCACAACAGACAAAGGTCTTAAAGTAATTTCGATAGAACGAGGATAAGATTTTTTTATTATGCCTAAATCTATAGTTTTTACGCGCAAAAAATATTGAAGAGAAAATAGTTTTGGGTTTTGGTTTTGGCAACATGGGGCAAATAAAAAATATGACTTAAAATTACCTTAGTACTAGGTAAGCTTGCTACAGCCAGGGGGCAGCTGCTCTCCCCTGGCCCCCCTCGGTACGCCCATGCGTAGCAATATAAATACTGGCAACACCGTGGTCAACTCACGTTATCCTACCTAAAACGAGTACTACGCTAGTAGGACTGTCTAATCACAAGGTTCTAGAGGTTTCACATTCCAAATACTTAAAGGTAGTTAAAGGGGTCGGAATTCTCGGCAATAGCCAATTCGAGTTACAAGTACGCGACCTTGACCTTCTCGAGCTAATACTTACACGCCCCAATCTATCCGTATAAGCAATATCTTTTTCCTTCCCAGTGCCTACCTCTCCCTATCAATAAACTCTCAACTTTCCCATTTTTAATTTCCAAAGTGCCTGGTTGGAAACAAACAATAATTGTCAAAAAACAGAGCCCTACACTATACCCCTTCGGTATATAAGCACGAGTGTGTGTAAGTATGTATGTATACTGAAAGTAACCTAATAAATAAATACCGATAACATTAGTGGCAGCAATTAAAAAACATTAAACATTTTCTTTGCCTTCTCTTATCTGGAAAACGTCCTCACGTTGCATCCTGGGTTAAAGTAAGCGCCAACGCATGTGTCGTTTGGGGAAGACGTTACTGCTTTTGTCAAATGTTCCGCAGACACGGGGAGAACTATAACTTATATATTTTTGGCCAGTTTATTCCTCCGCATATCCCTATAATAAGTCTGCTAATTAAGCCCTGCTAAATCTTATTATTTATTCTCACTATTACTATTTGCAAACACAACCGTATCGTAACCTACTTTTCTGATATTACAAAGTGAAACCACTTTGGCTAATCACACAACAAATAGGAAACATCTCATATTTAACTTAATATTCCGTTTGTATAATGTTTCAGGTAATTACGGTAACATATCTTTGTCTATTAGGCGAATCCTGAAGCGAAAGGAAAGCATGTCTGTAACTGAAATGACCAAACCCTTATAATGATGTCCGTCATTTAAGAACGCTTTTATGATAGCAACGTTTTTTATGAATTCGTAGTTTGACTTGAATTTTCGAAGGGTTGTATAATCCTTCCTTTTTGTTGTTAATGTATGTATTTCGTTTTCTTGTTGATACGAAGATATAACATATATCATGTTTGTGTTATTGTGAGTATTTAATGTTTTTTTTTTATAATTAAAAAAAAAAGATTACTAGTAACGTTGGTCACACATTACTAGTAATCTCGTTAACCCCTCCTCCCCTACTTAACGCTTGTGTTAGGAGTGGGTTCACGACGGTAGTGCACTGGGTGGGGTTTGAACCCGCAACCACTTGATCGCAAGTCCGTCGCCTTAGCCATTACGTTACCGTGTTTCTGTTTATACTACTTACCTACTATAATTTCAGGCCTTACCAATGTCATAAATAAAAACCAGTATTTGTCGTTGAAACGATCAGATAGATTTGAATGAAATAAGAAAGGAATAATTCAAAAGAATCTGTTCAGCTGTTCGAAGATCATCAGCTCTTTTCTAATCGTAGAAGGCATTTTTGAGGAATGGGTATTTTAAAGATTAAATTTATGCTGGTGAATTTTTGGATAAGTTGTTATTCAGTAGGACCGGGGGTGGTTTTAAGCAGATTTTGGGTGGAGACTGAGCCGTCGACTGCCAAAGTCTATTAGGCAGTAAAACGTAGTAGTAATTTTTTTTTAAACTTTCGCATCATAGATTCATATTAGATGTATAACTCGGGATTTAATCGTGTTAAGCAGTCCCCCGTGATCACGATCGGTGCAATACGATCGAAACATCGCTTAACCAAAAAAGGTATTGTATGTTACGAATATCCAAAGTCCGGATTTACACATCTAAAATGTAGTAGAAGCAAAATTTCAACCCAATCATGTCAGCGGATAGTATAGAGTATGAATAAGTTATGTGGTTAACAAACATCACAGACACACGACTTTACCCATGTGGATCTCGGTACACTAACTTTTAAACTTCCGCTTTGCACGATAATATAATTATGTTGACGGGAATGCACGCGATCACGTATTTGAATAGTAAAACATACCTTTAAATTTAATTTGCCTGACGTTTCGACCAGGTTGCACTGGCCGTGGTTACAGGCTAACTGGTTCAGTGGTGCACGACGACGTAGAAGTCCCATAGTCTAGTCTTCATCCACCCGCACATTTTCAATATTTTTAGCCATCCGCAGCCATCTACAAGAATCAATCGTCACATACTATACTAACAGTGTCTCTATTCTATAAGCAAGCCGATATGTCCCTACAATACAATACAATATTCTTTATTGTACACCATAAAACAATTTACAATTTTACAAAAAAATTAAAAACAAGTTTTGGTACAAACGGCGGTCTTATCGCTAGTTGCGATTTCTTACAGACAACCTTTAGATGGATAGATGCAATGGATTTGTTTATAGGGCAGTTAATAGGTGCACGAGTTCAGATAAGTAGATTATTGAAATTATATGAATCTAAGAGGAAGAATACACAATAATTAAATATAAGTACTTATACCTTATATAGAAACTTGTTAACATATTTACCTGCATACATACAGACATATACTATACACGTACATACATATAATAAATACATACCAATATTAACTAAATATATAATGCAAATATCCTGTATTGTAGGTAAAATTATAAGTTAATATTACTATGTTACTACTATTTTGGTGTTTGTCCGACTGCGCATAAAAGCGAGGTGGTATGTTTTACGCCTACGTTCCTTGGTTCGGATCTTAGTTGGATATATCTTGGTTCTTTTATGCCTATGTTTATTCAGGACACTATATGTGTTTTAAATATCGGAATCGAAAACACGTTAACCAACTTTCATATTTATAATCTATATCTATCTAAATCTTCATTTCGTCCTTTCATCCACGTGACCTTCAATAAACGTATAAACCTATAAATGCAGTAAATCTGTATAATAAAAATTCATGAAAATTTTCAGCAATTAGGTCATGATTATGAAAAAAAACATCCCTACAAAATTTTTACGTTTATTACTTTATTTGGATTTTTGATTGATTATGACTAGGATGCAAAGTACATACTAAAAAACATCCTCTATTTAAGGCCATTATGCGTAGAAAAATAAAACAATCTGGACTCGTAAAACGTTAAAGAACGTTGGCCGTTTACGCTGAACGTTCAAATTAGTTCTCCTTCATACAGTCAACACATGCCAAGCGTGATAATTATGGACATTATGGCATGCAATAAGCCATTATCCTCTGGGAGGAGGGACTTTGATGAACTTTAATATGAATAACTGCTACGTTTTAGTAGTGTGATGTAAGCGAAAATATCAGGGAAAACATTATTCTGTAGAAAATAATGTGGACTTTTGCTAGAAAGTTGTTTTTTTACAAAAAAAAAAAAATAGAAACAAAATTAAAAACGTATGTATTTATCTATTTATATTTTAGGAAATCATAGGATTTTTGTTAAATAAGCCATTAGTTACAATCGACTTAAAACCAACTATGGCAGTGGCCTTTACTTTGTGTGACTTGTGTCACAGATTACTAAGTAGTTACTACGTAACACATAAATCACTCCCTACAAAATATCGATACCTACATATTTACGTTTTAATTGCCTCCTCTTTCCGGGCTTTAAAATGTGTGCAGGGTTACCTCTAAAATAAACGTTTTTATAAAAAAATCCAATTGTTGTGTTAGTTATGTACTTAACGCTTATTTTACATTTCCAATGTTTTAGTATACAAAAATCCTACATGTGTTTTATTTTTAAAGATTAATTAACTTCTTCTCTTTCCTAAAATCTCGATTATCAAACTGTATGGTGGAAAATATTCTAAATCTTACAAAACGTTTTAATAAATAATTTGAGGGAAACAAGGGTAAACTGAAACATATAGAAACTCTTACACTCTTAAACTCTTACTTTATCTATATTCTTACATAAACAACCATGTCAATTTTCACAATGAATTTTACAGTATTTAAAGAATATATCGATACGATATCGAATTATTGTACTTTAAAATAAAAGCGTGTGCGCGCGATGCAGCTGTCGGCAACCCACTGCGCGAGAGGTAGGTAGGTATTTAGCGCGCGCAAGTACATCGGGGTGTGACAGTGACATAGGCCTGCTTGTGCCTAATATTTATTTATGAAAAATATAAAAATAACTAAATTATGGAACGTAGAAAAGAACTCTGGCACTTTTCTGTTTTTTTAGGACGCTGTACCTTAAAAGGAAAAACGGAATCCTTGTAGGATCACTTCGGTCTGTCCGTCGAGACCTGTTTTTTCTCTGAAATGCGTGAAGGTATCAAGTTGAAATTAACATTAAATACTTATGTCTACGGTTCCTTAAAACGGTCAACGCATTCAAAAGATACGCTTATTGCAAGATTTTATTTTAACATGTGGTAGGAAAATTAAAACGTATGGTTTCATAAAATTTGACGAGAAGCAAAGGCCTTACAGCACAGGTAAAGGAAAAAATCCGAAAGTCGTAAAATTCTTGTTTGTCATATAAAAAGTATATTTGCGATTACAAACTCATATTTTGCGGTTGGAAAAATGAAAAATTGAGTGTGTCGGTGTAGGGGGATTAGTTTTAAAACTGCAAACTTTAGATTGTTTTTAAAACCGATTTGAAAGATACCAATGTTGTAGTTACACGATTTAGGGACTAATTTTGTGGGGAGACAAACTCGAAAGAAACGGGCAATAATCTTCGAGAATCAACTCCCGAGATGGACGAAGTATCTACATACAAGTTTGTACGGAATCCTCGTAGCGCGAGTCAGACTTGCACATGTCCGGTTTTTTTAAGTGAGTAGGATTGCTTCAGGACGTATATGTATAAGGGCGATAAGACTCCCAGATCATAAGTGACATCATTGGTGGTGAAACAGTTTATAGGCACCGGTAACCGTTTACCATGAGACGGGCCGAGTGTTTGTGAACTTAGTTTCAAAAGAAAAATGTTACCAATCTGTTAGAAATATTCTCACAACCACTGATATAAAATATGAAAATCACTAACTACAGTAACTGCCAAGTTGTTCGTACCACTCTTCGCACTCAAGACAATGTTCTGAACTTATTCCTATCCTTTTTATAACCCCACTATTCATTAATATTTATCAATCGACCAATACCATTGCGTTACCGGTATAACCAGCCAAAATAATGTCTATTAACTTATTCTTATTAAATAGTGAACCGTGTTATCTTCTATTATAGTTTGTCCCTAATTTTAATAAAATAAATAAGAGTTTTTGATGTCGCGACGACAAATCGTAAAAAGTCAGTTTTTAATTATAACTATTTACTTACAAAATAAAACTTTTCTCGTTAAATTTTAGTTTAGAAACATAACTAACTTCACAACTTTTTTACTAGGTTTCCTTTCATATTGTTATAAACTTTCTAATTACGTTTATAACAACAAAATGTCAACGCAAAGCGCAAAAAAAATCGTCGAATGACCGCTCGACGGCAATTTGTACCATAAACATTGTCATTCTATGATAATACGTTATTCTAGGGTAATAAATAAATAAAATCATATAGTTTACAAGACTATGTGATTCAATTTATAAAAAGAATACTATGTGTAAAGTGGGTCAAATATTAATAGTCTTGATCACATCTTCCACTCAACTAAATGCTTATGTTAATGTCTGTTAAAGTCTGTATAATTAAATAGTCTCATGTGGTTGCGTACTGATTGGCATACTAAGCCACAAATACTATACTGCAAGTCTGATGTTTAAGCTATAACAGTAGAGAAATATTACTACATTTTCCACTTTTTCTTCTATCTTTTATCATGAATATATAACTACATACTACCGTTATAAATACTTGGCTCGATCGACTCGTAATAGTCTTAATAATACATTAATTACGAGTCGATCGAGCAACCTATTTATTACTTACAAACAAAACTTTGCTTCGACTAATTACGGCGGGCATTTTGATTTGACACTCCCGGAAATATCTTTCAAATAAACAATACTCAGTCTGGGTTTAGTAACAAAGAAATGTTTTCTGTCTATAGCACCTATTGTATTATAACTTGTTTCAAAGAAAACCAATTCGATTGCGGTATTTTTGGTTAATATTTTATGGAAAACTAGTAGTAACAGTAATAGGTTATGCAACATCGCGTTTCAATATCTTTATAAATACAGGGTTGAATTTTAGCCTTCGTATCAGCTTTGTGTGTGAATTTTGCTGATAATTTGTATGGAAACAAATTTATTTTGTATGTAACGCGTCAATTGTGACATCATTTTAATGCTTTTTTTTTGTTTCGTTTGAAATCCAAGAGCAGTTTTACAAAAAGTTGAATTTAAAGTTTTATCTACATCTACATGAAAATTGCTAATGAACGTTTGTAGTGGTGTTGTTTAATGCCATTCTTGCTTTACACGATCCATTATTTTAACATTATTAATGCATAGTTATACAGATATATTCTTAGATAACACTTTATTTGTTAACCGTTGTTACAATTAAGGTAGCTACCATACATGGTCTTATAGTCGAACGGATAACCTATGTTTCGGTGGCCATATTGTTATAAAAGAAAGCGCTTATAAGTAACCTTACAATGTGAAACATCCTGAATTCGAAATGATTCGTTAGTGGTATTTAAAACTTTAATTAAACCTGTTACTGCATATACATTTTATAGTATATGTATATAAATATACCTTTATATATACACAGAATAGGTCTATGTGCATATTACACCTTCTAATACTAGTATATTATCTGGAAAGATTTAACTAAAGTTCGCAGTTATTGGGAACTGGAAAGACATTCCACAGGTGTAGCTCCATTGCTCAACGATTGATCATAAAATTTAATGGATTTTAGTGGCATCTCCAGTCTCAAATCTTCAGATGAACTTAGGTATTTTGTAGGCGTCATGAAGGAACTTGAACTGTTCTTTGAGATTATTAGAGATTATAGGGTTGAATAGGATGTTCGGTAACCGGACGATATGAGTACTCCGGCAAAAGTAAATGAGAAGCCACTTGAGATTTTGACAGTATTTAGAAACGTTATGTATAATTTTATATAAAAGCTTCGAGATTGATTACATATTCTTCTGTCATAATTATTTCATTCTTTGAAAAAAATTTGCAATATTTGACTAATTTAATTTAACGACGCGGTTAGAAGAGTTAATCTAGATCAGACTAGTCCATAGAGAAATTAATCAAAGAAGAATGCAATCCCATCAATTTGATTCGCCAAGAAAGGTATTCCCATGCTGAAATAAGACCCACCTCGATACGCGAAATTTTTTAGTGAAACAATAATGAGATGCAGAAGCCTTAAATTATTAATAAATTAATAATTAATAAAAACATTTATTTCTCACCAAAAACCAAAAAATACAAAATAATGGTATGGGCAAAATATAGGTAAACGGACAATTTATGGTTGTGAATCGCTGGTGCCTGTGGTGGGTAGTTACACCTGTAATACAAGACACCAAGTCCCACCTCTTTAGATATACAAATTTAATTAGTTTGTTTTAATTTTATAATGGATTGTTATCCCAGGTACAAAAATTATAAACAGTAAGTGAGTTTAAAGACAACATATATGTGGAAACAACTGAAAATATAATCTAAGATTAAAACTGTGTGTATGAGAGTGTTATTTTATAATTATATTTGTTTAAAGAGTGCAGGGACAGAGTTTGGTGTAATTTATTGTAAAGATAGGGCCCGAGAAAGATAAAAAGCCTATGACTAAATGAGGTCTTAAGTGAGGTGGTTGAAGCGACGACATGGTTGCTGCAAGTGGATTCTAGAGAGTTATTGGAAACGGAGTGTTGTTTGATTGCAGTCGCCAGTACGAATAACTACCGCACAGCTAGCACTTGACAGAACTCATACAGGAACAATTATATGAATTTTATTCCAAATTTTGTTAAAATCACACAGATAATATCCAATTTCACCTTAGGCAAATCTTAGAAGCATAAGCTTAAGTTCAAAATATCCTTGAATTTAAATCGAAAAACTTTTAAAAGTTCGATTATTACTGGACCACAAGTCTTCAGCAGTAAACAGATAAATACCAGAACGTATTGCTTTTATGTTAATAACTTCAGTCTTTTATCTTCTATCCAGTGAACTTTTCCTTACTCACAGTCTTTAACGTTAACAAGTTTTTAAGGAAAATTCCGAGTTAAGATTTTTTTCAGAAATTACGAACATCAGAACACCCACCTACTATTGATCATCATTGCCACCCACTTAAATAATAAGGTTATGAAATTAATCATGTTTCGGATTAAAATATTAAAAGACTAAAATTTTACGAGTAAAGTTTAATTTTGAAGGTAGATGTTTGTGATAAAAGAAAACTTCCTTTTTCATCTACCAATAACAAACAATGACTTGTGTTTGTGACATTGTCCGTAAGCTCTACGATACTTAAGCGTTTTAATAGGGCAGGGTAGGGGGGTTTAGGGCCTCCGGTGAAAAACGTAGACAAGCGCGAGTCTAACTTGGGCCACTAAGTGTTACGCAAAAACTTGTATGTAGATAGCTCGTACATCTCAGGATACGATTCTTGAAGTACATTGCCAGTTTTTCTTTAACTTAACTCATCAACAACAACTTTTAGAAATTTTTCCCTTTACCTGTGCTGACCCTTCCCTTCTCACATAACTTAGAAACTTGACTTTTTTACAGCTTCAAGGGTTCGTAGACATAAGTATTTGATGTAAATTTCAACTTAATACCTTCACGCGAAACTGAGAGAAAAGGTCTTACTGATAGACTGATAGACGGATAACGAAGCGATCCTACAGGGGTACTTTTAATAACGCTATTTCTATAGTAAAATGGGAGAAGCGGGGACATTTACGCGGGAGAAGCGGAGAGTAGAATCTAGTACATAATAATAACAGGTTAGATACCAGAGGTGCATGAAATAAATATACAACAAATTCACAATCAGAACATTGCTTTGTCGAGCTACAGGATGTCGTCGGTGGTTTGTGCCACAATTCCCAGACCTCACTAAACAGATAGAATAATTTATTGTTTTACAATAAACTTATCCTATTAGGACTGCCTTGGATTACATTTTGGGCGAGATAAACAAAGTAAGATTATTGTTTGGAAACAGAGCAAACAAGGTTAAAAACGTAGATGAGGTTAAGGACAGTGTCTGGAGCGACAAGCCCCAAATGGAAGACCGCTTACAAAAAGTCACGCTTATAACTATTTCAGTCAACATTCCAGTCTACGATGTCAGATGGTAAATTGATGGGTATATTACACTTAAATTTATTTAATTTATTAACCTCTAGTGTGGAAGTACTTATTTGTAGTATTAACAATCATATGGATGAAGTTGTCCGAAATAAATAATTTGAATAGAATTGAATGTTTTTTTTTAAAACCTATTAATGCAATTGGTATCAAAAATACCATACCAAAGTTATTTAATTGTCGTAAACATTAATGTTGTCTGATTCAATTTCTAATTTTATTTTGTTAGGTTTCATTATCTTCAACTGTTAAGAAATTAATTAATGTTGTTTCTTTCGTCTTGTTCTTATAATTAGGTATCAAATTTATTATTCAGCATAATAAAGAATTTAATTAAACTTTTTTTCTTCAGACTCTAATAAATTAGGCTAATATAACTTTTGTATTTTAGCATCTTTAGGCACGTTAATAAATTTTATTATATTCATTGTTCTTAAATAACAAAAAGTATTTGTTGGAAAGTAACGCTAAGAACCCTGTGACCGAAGAGGAAGCGCTAATTTCTAGCGCATTAAAGTATTGAATTATTAATAGGTTGAAGACACTAGCTTTCTGTTCAAATTGTAACCCGAAAAGCCGAGGTGATCATGTCTAGCGGGCCCCGGCAAAACTGTTGACGTTGAATAAGTTCTATATATACAAATCCACGCAAAAATTTCAATTGTGTGATACAAAGTTAGTAGTTACTTTGTAGTTTAAATTGTCTTTGCTAGATGGCGCTTAAGTATGTTTTGTTCCAAGTGGATGTCGCCACAATGTTTGTTTGTAAGCATGTTTGCCAGCGCTCCATTGGATAAAGCTGGCAATGCGCGAGTGTATATAGCCGTAGTTAATCGCTTGCCAAGAATCAGGCCGAGTACTTCACGTAACCATTCGTGTAACCATTGTATTTAAAACCTTCAAGTCATGAATTGAAACAAAGAATATTATTATGTCGCAAAGGTAGTTTCCAGTTGAATCTGGGTACTCTTGTCAACATTTGGAAAATGCTATGTACTGTGTACTATGTGAAATACGAACTTGAGAATTCATTGGTTGGTTTTATTTTTTACTATCAATTTTTTATTTGCTGCGTGTTTGGCTGTGAAATTTTCATTTCACTTTTACTTCTCACCGCTGAAATTAATTATGTTACATTTGGGATAATGAGAGTCATATGATTAATGATTTTGTTATGAACCAGTAGCTTGGTATTAGTTATAAGCTTATGCGTTCTATTTTTAGTACTTTTTTTCAGAGTCGTTATTCGTGTACATTTTTAACGTTTACTTGAATACTAATTGAACAAAGTTTTGATGTAATTGCTGAAAGATGACGACGATTATTTTATTTTAAACTACCCACAGTTTAAATATATCATGAATTTAAATTATTTTCTGTTTTCCAGTGTTTTCCATCGTTTTCATAAAATATTAAACGTTCAACAGATATTAAACGTACAGATGATTTCACCACAATGCAATTTTATTCAATTAATTTACTAAATCTTTAAAATCTATATTGGAATATTACTACTAGCCGTATCGAGAATATGCCACAAAAAACTATTTTACTGAATATAATAGATTTATCAGAAATGAAAAGGTTTCGGAATATTTTTGCACTAATCTATAGAACTGTGATATATGTTTTTTATCGACTCTTGAGACATTATTCTCTCAAACATTTGTAATACATGAGATGAGTTTCACAGGACAATAACAATTGTAACTAATCTTACTAATATTATAAAGCCGAAAGTTTAAAGGATGTTTGTTACTCTTTCACGCAAAAACGGCTGAACGGATTTAGATGAAATTTGGCACAGAGATAGATTGATTCTGGAATAGCACATAGGCCACCTTTTTATCCAGGAACATGTATGGAACGAACGAACAAGTATTATAAATACGAAAGTGAGTTTGTCACGTTTTCACGCCCTAACCACTTTACCGTTTATCATGAAATTTTGTAGACACGTTGCTAGGATTACAAAGTCTAGATTAGCGTGGGCATAGTTACGGGCAAAAGCTAGTATTACGTGTTTTTATTAATCAAATCAACAAAGTTTGATAATAAGTGTTAAAGGCGTCCAATTACTAAGGTAATTGCTTATTGGTTACAGTCTTCACTGTTACGCGGGTATATTTAGTTTATTCACGCCAAGAAAGCCATTAATGAACCGGATCTTATTTCAATTTGAGGCTGTCTGCTTTTTGTCATTGTACTCAACGAAGGTCCCATCTTTGCTTTTGTTACTTAAAATCTACTTATTTAAGTTTTGGTTGATTACAACAACGCAATAGGTTTGCTGGCATACGAGATATTATGTGGCAAATTTATAGTGATATTTGCTTGAGTTAGTTTTCAGACGCATTGTCGCTGATTTTTGGGCCATTTTTAGTAATTTAGGAAAAAAAAATACGAGTGTTTGAAAAGACTCGTATAACAAAAGTATACTGTATATCTGCTTTGAAATTAAAAGTACGAATTATGTAAAAAGTATACAAATTTCAAAACTAAAAAGGTAATGTAGTGTATTGAAAACATTATTTTTTAAAACTTGAAATGAAGTTAAAATCCATATTAAATTCGAGTTTAAATCGGGATTCTTCTTATTTGTATGCTCTTGACAGAGCAGTCGCGCAGCAGTAAAGCTCTCTACTTGTTTGCTGATGAAGCTGATGCTAGGCGGACGTTTTCATTGATGTTCGGTCAGGGCTTTTATCTGGTCAGTCTAGCGCCTCAGAGACGTCTTACGAGACCTGATACCATCCAATCTTCCCTACACCACAAGGCGTTCCATGGCATCCTCACAGCACTTCACCTGACCAAAACAGCAAAGGATTCTGTTACAGTAATATAATAACAGTAGATTGGATTATGATGTGTGATGTTATCCATTCATTTTTTAATAATTTTACATTTGACAAAGCAACCTATTATTACCGTCACTCTGTGTGTGTGTTGATCTATAATTTTTAAATGTAATAATAATTTTTAAATAAAAAAATATATTGAATTTAAAAAACTTAATTTCTGGTGTCGACAACGGTGGTTTTAAAGAAGGTTTTTGATGCCGAGCTCACCAAGTACAGAGACGTTTGTGTGTCTCTGGATCCAAAAATATCGCTGCCGTCAACACCACATCTTAAGGGCTTCGCTGTCTCTCTCTTTCCTTATTTGTCAATGTTTTCTCGCCGCATAGAAATATGGGGAATACTAGAGCCTTTACCAGTCGCACTAAGCTGGCTTCAGTAATATGCCAATCCCTCCATATTTAGGATAGCCTGTTCATGGCTGACCTTCAGATGATGATACATCACTTTATCTCTGCTTCGGAGCCACCCTGGTCTGTTACCAAAGAGTCAAGATAGACGTAAGATAATACGACCTCGCAATTGCAAATTTTGGTCTTATAAGGCCTATTATTGTATCTGGCCATGATCACTTTCGTCTTTTGCCTGTTGATTTTTACTCCGAACTCAAGACTAATGTTTTTTAGGCGAGTAAGTTGGGATTACTGCTAAAAGTTATTCCGCTTCTGCTGTAAAATGTACCTTATATTACAAACATGTGTTTACATTCTCTCCGAGTAATCCTATTCTAATGTCGGATTAGTTGAAAATCCTTAGTAGATAAGCAACAACAATAACTGGATTGGTAAAGGGTTCTTAGGCCTAACGCTCACGAAACATGTGGGTCCATTTCTATTGTAATTAAATCTTACTTGTTGTTGCATGTAAGTGTAACTATAGATTATTTATATAATCTGTATACACGTACACAGTCACGCTTAGGTATAGTCGTATTAAATATCTACATCTTGCTAGCCATAATTTGGTCTATATAGAAAAACACGGTTTGGTTAAATAGGATAACACGATGAACAGTATTACAGGATAGACAACCCGGACTTTTTGATGTTTTCGCTTGCATTAACGATAATTACGACTTGCATGGAATAAAAAAATGCACCATCTAAATGATGATGGATGATGGACGTACGCACTCGCCCCAGTGGGGGGCCCCTCTAGTGGGGCGAGTGCGTACGAAGAAACAAACAAGGTACTAGGCAACCTGATGTCAATTGCAAAGGATTTTTAGGAGTAGTTATAGCAAGAATATTCCATTCGTATCCGTAGAAAGTCAGACTAGCCTTACTCTAATTTCTTTTTGTAGCATCATGTATTTATATTAGTATGGTGGTAAACAAACATACAGCACATAAATATATAGTAGACGCTCTACCTTATGGACGATTTCGTCAATTGCTTTGTTAGATTCCAATACAGAATATGTGCATCGAGTTGGTCATTGGCGAAACATCATTGGTGATAGTGGCGTCAATTTTTTGATAAGGTATTTACTGATTTTAATTTTGAATACGACTAATAATCACTAATTATAATTGATACTTATTTTAAATGACGTATAGCAATCACATGATCATTATGATTTTTCAGTCGGTATGAACATTAACGTAAGGTTCTTAAATCACTACTACGTAGTTTGGCGTAGGTTCTAGTTGGCGGTAGCAACTGGCGACCCTTTCCGAGGCATTGCGTGAATAATTAAATTTTACGAGTACGTGTATCTCTGTAACTGGATCGAATTAGAATACATGACACAGAAGACTAAAAAATACCTATTGAAGAGGAAGAATATTGAGCTTTTTTCCTATCTATACTAATATAATGAAGCTGAATAGTTTTTTGTTTGATTGTTTGTTTAAACGCGCTAAACTCTGGAACTATCAGTAGGATTCAAAAATATATTTTTCTATTGGATAAAATATTCCTGAAGGAAGATTATAGGCTATGTATCATCACCTTAAGGCTCTTAGCAGTGGAGCAATGGACTATAAACGCGGGTGAAACTATTTTATGTCAATTTTTAGTAATACGTATTAAAGTAGAGGGCAAGAAGAGAATATAAAATTATACGACAAAACTTAAATTCTCTCTAAGTTGATCTTCAGTAGATATACGTTTTCTGTACTGGCGTGGATGTGCGCATAGAAAATTTACTTATTTGGTTACAATGTTGCGTGGTTAGAGTAGGTATTTGTTAACTCGGTAATAGATAAAGAGTTTTTTGTTTTATTAAAAAGTTAGTGCCGCTGTGACGTCTGTGCCATAGAAATAGAAAATGGACTGAACAATATTCTCATAAAATTGAACACTCTCTAGTAATACAGAAAGTAACTGTGCGGCCAATAATTTTCAGTTTTCTGTAGGTTTATAACGGCAAAAGCGTGGTACCCACAGTGAAAACTTTTCTGAGATTTTTTTCTTTATATCATCTGGCTTCGCTTCATACAATACTATGAATTCAACTGTAACCTGCAATTGTACGCGTGTAGAATTCATCCGCTCCTGTGATGTGGACCGGAATTCTAGAAAAAGACAACTACTGGCCGCACCACAGAACACATATACTACCGAGACGGCCCCACGATCGCTTTGTCTCTCTCAAACTGCTCTGGCTGTATTTACTTTAAATTTGATTAATAATTGATTACTTATTATTAAAATAAAGACATTAGCTCCTAGCTTGCTCGTTTTGTTTATACGATAATTTTAAAAATAAATTCGGGTGTATATTTTAAATAAAAAGCCTTACTATGCGTAAATAGGTTACAGGATATGAGACTTCTTGAACAATCTTTAACAACATTTTATGTGATTTCTAATAAGTTTTAATATTACTTAAAGTTTAAAGAATCTTTATTTATTACACACATACAAACTATCATTACAGGTTAATACCCATTTAAATAGTCGGGCCAGACGATAAAAACAATAATTTACATACCTTCTCATGAATATTAACATTATAAATTACAGATAAAAGAAAATTACAAATAAGCAAAAATTTAAATTTCAAATCTCGCCATAGCAAATAGTATATATATAGAACTATAGTATATATATATATATATATATATATATAGAACTATAGTATATATATATATATAGAACTACTTTTGTGAGTTCACTCAAATTGCACGAAAGTATATCTATCTCATCATGCACCTCATTTACTACCCGAACCGCCCGCGTAAGCGGCGTTGCTTCCAGTAGGTTGGTCCTGGCAGCGGGTACCGCCACCTCATTGTTCCCTGGCCTGGCCGTTTTCCCAATATTCATTAGGGTCGGCGCAACGTGTAACATTGTTGGTTTGGCTGGTTTCTTTTATGACCGGCCACCTACCTGACCCCAACCCTCCTTGGGAATGTAGTAAATTTGTATTAGGAAAAAATGGGTAGGGAGAGTAACCCAGGGTAAGGGATACCGCAAGTCTCGGATGGGGAACGGTACTGTGACTGCAGTAGCTCGCAGAGGCCGGGGTCGCGTACCCGAATGTCCTGTATTCCCTGTGACCGGACAGGCCAGTAGGACAGGATCATCAGCTGGCATTTCAATCTACTTGTTTAGATGTTGTTTTAAAATAACATCAACAAAATTTAAAAAATACATTTATCTCCAAATTTGCAATATAATATAACTTTCACTATATATATATATACTAGAGATCGCGTGGTGGTCGAATTTCGACCATGGTTTATTTCATTGGCCAATATTACTTTAGCTGTCATTGTATAGACTTTTGTACCATGACAGGTCAAAATATATACTGGACACTCATAGCTACCCGTACCCGTTTTTGCATTTTTTTTTAACTTTGTAGCAAATATTGTTCAAAAATTTTAGCATTCGTCACTTCTTCTCTATATAAACTATAAGTGTGCGAAATTTCATACTCCTCTGTCCGCCCAATTTTCGTAAAAAAGGATCCAAAGTTTTCACTTCACGTATTAATATATAGATCATTAAAATAAATATTTATTCATATGGTAATACGTAACATACGATCCTTCAATGTTTAAAAATTAAAGTGAATTGTGTAATTAAAACAAAAGTTTAATTAATATTTCATGTCTATAAAACTCGCACCGATTCGGGAAATATCTAATGACTTTTAGAACAGTTGGACAGTTTTCCAACAATCCCAATCAAAGTGACTTTCAATTACAAAACTGTATTAAAATCGGCCAAATTGGCCGGAGTACAAGCGTTGCACTCACCGATACAAGTTTATTAGGATTCTTACGTTTTTAAAGTAACGATTACATCTAAAGAATTAAGTACCTAGTAGACGCAATTGTTGTAGGTACACCACTACTTAAGCTCCTTTAAAAGCTCTTTGACTTCATCATCTTTGAGAAACCATGAGAAGCGTGGAGAACTCACTTTTGAGCCACAATTACAAATCATCTCATTTGCAGTTATGACGAATTCCAGTATTTTGAACAGACCTTTTTCTAACGCTCGTTATCGGGTACTCCGTCTTGCTTTTGTGGAGTATGAGAAAGTTTTCGATTCTAGCGAGGTAACACACCAGTATTCCAGTCTTTTAAGCGACGCCAAATCCACTGAAAGAGGCATGCCAAAGAGCCCAGACAATCGATAACCGATGGAGAAAACAAAGGTTCTCGAGTGGTAACCACGGACGGAAAACGGAACGTGGGATGATCCTTCACCAGACAACGATGATCTTATCAAAATTGTACCAAACCACTCTTTGTGAGCATCTTTAGAAGAGACCTTTGTTAGTAATAATGATGTTTTTACCGTACTAAGGTTTGATCTATCTCAATGTTACTAGCGTGTACTATCTGTCACCTTAAATAGACATTTTTTCCTATATAATATTATGTCTCCATTTATTCTTTTAAAAAAGTTACGAACTTAGTCCTAACCATTAGTTCTAAAACTTATGGACACAGATCGACCGAAGCACAAAATTACTAATCCGAGGATAATATCATTTAACATGTGTTATTGGTAAACTTCAAAATTTTACATTTGCAACAACATTTGTTCAAAACTTTGCGAGTTAAATTTTATTGTCATACATTTAATTATAACAGTTTCCGAAATTTGATTAAATAAACCAGCGCAGGGAAGTTTAGGTAAGCGGTATTGAAACAAATGAAGAACTCATTCAAATTCGAATTCGCCAGTTGGCTTCATACAAATTGCAAGCATTTTGGCGGTAACGCTGCCACCCTCTACCCGCCACTTGCCACTCAGATCTAGAGCCTAGACAGTTAAAAATAAACTTGTTCAGAATTATTCATACGGTTCGTAGCTCTCTCTTTCCTAAAATAAATGTATGCCAGCTTGACGTTAGCGTCTGTTTTCATTGTAATCATAAAGTGGATTTGCGCTGACGGAAATATAAAAGAAATACACTAGCCAGCTTTTCTGGCATTCGGGTGACTACTTTTAGCTTCTTAGTATTTTATGCATTGCATTTTTCACATAGGTAATATTACTATCTACTGCAAAGTAAAGTGAAGTGTATGCTCAAACATACGTTACAAAATAAAAGTAAAAATTCTAATTTAATTTAAATAAAAATAAAAGTAGAGCAAACGAGTTTTTTTTTTACTTTTAATCAATGAGCTTTAAGAGAAGAAGTATAACCCCACACGTCAATATATACCCACAGACTAAAAAATGGAGCTTACGTACATACTCATTTATTAAAATATTTAACGTCCCAGCTCTTATTTATACACTATGTCTACAAAAGGCAAATTTACATCCCTTTTCTCCATCCCACGTTCCACTTTTGTGTGACCTTTTTTGTGGTAATTTTTATTTGCATGCCAAATTATAAATGGTAACGTGCCGCACACAGTTATAAGCCTTTTAAAGTATTTTATTGACAGGAGTGGTTGGGTAAGGTGTACATGGCAAAAATTGAACAACTCTATTTCAATTTTCGTGATGCGTCTTTGAACTAATCTTTTACGATTTTATCTTTTTACGGGGACCCCAAAAAAGTTTTTTTTTTTTGCTGATTGAGGCATTAAACAAATTTTTTTCAAGCTAACATTGTAACTTATCTTGTTAATGTTTATGATTCACTAGCCGTTTCAACTGCGTTTATGGTCACTGCTCCTCTCATATTGGTCGTAGCGTGATGTTATATAGCCTTCCTCAATAAATGGGTTATCCAACACTAAAAGATTTTTCAATTCGAACCAGTAGTTCCTGAGGTTAGCGCGTTCAACCAAACAAACAAACTCTTGAGCTTTATAATGTTAAGAATAAATTTATTAATAGATACATTACTTACATTTATATTTTAAAACACACATCCTAAAAGAAATTTTCTAAATCAAGTAACTACTCACCGAACCGGTCAAAGAAGGAATAGGAAAAGGATTTTTAGGAAATCCTATAGAAAAAGTATGCGTGAGAATTAAAAAAAAAGAAATTAAATTCTCACGCATACTTTTTCTAAAGGATTTCCTAAAAAGCCTGTTCCTATTCCTTCTTTGACCCCGAGTCCTTAAATCGTTAAGGTCAATGAAAAACAAAACCCAATACTTATGTTACATTAAACGTCCAAATCAAATACGACCCTATATAACATTATTTAAACATTTTTTTTATTTCATGTATTAACACGTTAAACTTTAATCAAGTTTCCATGAATAATGGGGTTAATGCGTTTTGCTGAAACAATATTTTAAATGAACTAACTTTTAACTAAGTCTCTAGGTAAGTTCGAGAACTCCCCTTTAGAGGGATTAGATAAATTGATTCAGATTGTGGTTAGTTAAAGTTCTACGCACCGGTTGTGAAAACCTTATACATAATTCAATACTTCAGTTTTGTAAGAGTGCTTAGTGATTTATCGAGGAGGAAAAAGGAAGGCGCCACGCACTCATTACAGTTCACGGGTCCTAGACTAACATTATTGAATAACTTAATTACGTACATAAAACATCTAATGAACTAAAAATAGTAATGTAATTAAACAACCACACTCTACGACCCTAAATTATGTGACTAAGAATAAAATGCAAATGTGTTTGAGCTACCATATTTGCCGCAGATACAATCAAATATGCACAACCACGTGTCGGCGTAGTAATTTCGATAGGTAAAATATTGAAAAACAACGTTTTGCCAGTTTATAAATTTCATGATTGTAAGTTAGCAGGAAGCACGCAATATATTTTGTCGTGTATTGTTTTCATAAAGGTGGGCATCCGCTATGTTCACCAAATTAAACTGCGCTGCAACTGTTGATAACAAGAAGAAATGTTTCACGCTCCAAAAAAAGTAACAATTTAACAACTTTCCAAAGCGCTCCGATGGCTGTTGGTTTTTGCCGAAACTCAAAGGGTAGCACAGTATGTTGACACACTTTCTAACTTGTAACCAATAGTGCAAATAGAGTGGATGGATGAAAAATGCTTATTTCTTATTGAATTGTAAAAGTAACCTGCATTATTGAAACCTAGAGACCTTCTTCCAAATATGTAAGAAACAAGTAAATATAGATCTCCTTGCTCTTAATTCGGACGATTTGTTATTTCTTCAACGATCACGTCAAGACTGCAGAACATTTGCAGAACTGCTTGTGTCGTATATGAAGATTTTCTTTTGAAATATTGAACTGTGACGTAATACCACTTTAGATTTTTCTCTTGGAACCCTAAAGTTATTTAAAAAAAATCGTTTTAAGTGATTTTACTGTGGCATAGTAAATATAAAAAAAGGTGTATATAAGTAAACAACGTACTTAAAGTAATTAATCTGGGACACAAAATGATGTTAACAATAACGCGCATAACATTTTCGTTAATATTGTGTTTACATACTTATTATTATTGTAAACTATTAAAGAAACACACCCTAACAATCCTTTTTGTAGATAGTATCAATGTAAAGAGATATAAGCTTCATAAAATCTATAGTCCGTTAAAGCATATCACGTATCTAATCTTGTCCAGAAGAAACATTGACATTGATTAACAACAGCGATAACAATGATAGCGCTACAAAATTGAGAAGTTTATACGATAGGTGAATGATGACGCGATGTCCAATCTTCTGTGATAATCCATACATCACTACATCACTTTATATTATAAAACAAAGTCCCCCGCCGCGTCTGTCTGTCTGTTCGCGATAAACTGCAAAAGTACCGAATGATGATAGAGTGAATCATGAGGAAGGTTTAGGTGTATAATTTATTAGGGGTTTGTATAAATTTGCTGAAATATGACTACAATTGCTGAAGATGTCAGAAAAAAATTATGCCTATTGGAAGCTTTAACTTTAACTAACGAAATTAGTAAAACAAATAGGATTAAAACTGTCACATTGTTTCGTTGGCTAATTAAATATTAAACAGCAATTGACAGACTTATTTCCCCAACTATTGGTCATACTGGTACATATGATTTCTCAATCCTTAATAAGTTATGCCGGTCACCTCCATCGATTGCCAGTTACTATTCTCGTAGCTTTAGGCTGTAGCCACACTGAGTATATATAAAATATTATGCGTGTAAAAAATGTGACGTTATTCAGAGTGGCACAAATATTACTGCGTACATTTCTTCTTAACTTAAATGGGTTAAAACTTAATAGTAAGAATATTTGTATATGCATGTATTTATGTCTGTGCGTTTTAAAAAAGTCACTTTTAAGTATCTACAAAATTTCATATTTTTGTTAGGACGTCTCCTGCTAATATAATTAATTTATATTATATTATATATTAATTTATATATAGGTACATTACATAATTATATTATAATTATGTATGGATGTTTTAACTGAGATTTCATAGCCAGATGTATACTAAATGCAATTTAATTTATTTTTATAACAAATATATTCGAATATTTTGTATCAGTTTTTCTAATTCAAACATAAGCTAATTTGACGTCAATGGTCTGTCACAGACCTTTCGTTTATTGAGACCACGGCCTAAGTAGTACCGTGACACACGCAAACTATGTACTTAGAAAGGAGAGCCGTTTACTCATTAAATGGAAGTAAGTCCACTAGTTATTTAGTTGCACAGCTATTGTGAAGTCGAAAGCTCGCAATTCAGTGCTGGGAAAACACCTGTGTTCACACACGTGACAAAAAAAAAAACTATTCGAAATTTGAATGTATGTGTAATAGAAGTTTAAAATAGTGACATTGATTACTAAGATATTTTTCGAGTTACAAGTGTAAAACAAACTGTGTTCATGGGTTCCTGAAATGTGTTGAAATTAATACGCTCAATGCCCTATTTACTGAAAATAAGTTCTGTTATCACGGTTTATCAAAGGTGAATGTAATTGAATGTTATGAGAAACGGAACGTAAACTTGTAGTGAAGGAATAATATCAAAATATTATGTACGACTTACAAACCTGATCATGTTTATAAAATATCATAAGTGTTTATAGAAAAAGCATATATTTGATGTGTGTGTGTGCGTGTGTGTACGTGTGTGTGCGTGCGTGTGTGTGCGTGTGTGTGTTTGTGTGTGTGTGTGCAAAAATACGGTAGTGAATGTTCAAGTTATAGTTATCAATAGTTAACCTTAACCAATCGTTTACATTCCTATTAAATTCAGTGGCAACGCATTAATAAATTGCACATCGAATAATATAGTCACACACAATCAATGTGAATTCACTCGTAATCCAAAAGTTTCAAAGTTTAGCTTGAGGGACAGTATAGAAAAAAAAATGTGCGACCACCGAAATACTAGTAATATTTATTAATTGTATAAAAAACAATAAAATAACATATTTTTTCGTAAACAAGAAAGAGAGATACCTATGAAGTGACCGCTAAACATAGCATTCGGTAGGTATATAGAAGATTTTTCTTTTTTAACAAATCATTATTTTGTATCTAATTCCAAGACCCAATTCATTTGCGAACCAGAATATTTAGCTTGTAGTGAACGAATCTCGTTGGAGCTTAGAGGAGTTTTAATATCTAAGAAAATTAAAGTTACTAAAGCTTTCGCGACTTATATGTACATTCAATAGAATCGCGCTTATAAGTCATTATAATCTTTTAGTAATAAGCTTTGAAGTAAGAATGAACGGGTCTTTTGTGATATAAATTTGTCTCAATTTTCGAAAATTATACGATCATAATTACACCACTTTTCAAGAGAAGACTTTTAAATTTAATACTGAAGGCTTGCGTACAAGGAGTAAGTGCACATCATCAGTGTAATTAGTAAGGTATTTGTTTCTAGTAAAAAGTTAGTATCAAAATAAGAGCAGAACAAGGAATTGTACAACATAAGTAACTAAGTAACTACTGGACGAAATATTATTATTAAGTTGTGTAACTAAAAGTATGTACGAGACTACTGGTTTTATACCTCAATAAAAAACCCTTAACTGTAGGCTTATATATTTTATTTATTTATTTATAACTTTATGCACATTTGGTACATTGGCGGACTTAATGCCTAAGGCATTCTCTACCAGTCAACCATTGGGTGATGCAGAGAAAAGAAGAAGTAGGTGCAATTAAAGATTATTTTAAATAATTGTACAGTAAATGGAGTACAAATTAACATTTTTCTGTAGCCTAATACATACATATATATAATTTATAAATACATATCATATACTTACATAAACATACATACATGCATAAATGTAGACATGATCACCATAAACCTATTATCACATACCTGAGTATATATATCCACGAATAAGTATATTTATATATAGGCTATAGGCTTCTAGGAACTTTGTCAAAACGTCTAAAGCGGTTCAAGAAAGTGATAACACTTACAGATGTTATTGCATTTTGGCACCAGATTGGTGTATGTTGGCCCAAGTACCTGAAGTATCACTACCTGGATGATTCTTCGATCTTTTTCCTTCCGGGTCATTGAAAACAATACAAAAATCTTCAGAATTTTAATTAAGGCCTTAAAATTAAATAAATCCTTGTCATTATAATATCTTGATGTAAATAATATAATATTCTAGGACAATTACTATCGAGAAATTATATTTCTGCAGGAAAATAATGACGCCGAAAAATTAAGAATATTTACTAACCTAACTCCATCATCCACAATAATATTGTGCCAAATATTGGCACCTGTTGGCCAAACGTGTGTACGAAGCTTTTAGAAAAAAACTCGCTGAAGTGATTCAAACGTTTTATGTGTACGTCGTTGACCTTCCCCGGTCGTTGCCGGCGATAAACCATTGTTATATTTGGGATTTAATGATTATTTTTGTTTGTTACAGTAAAAAAGGCGCGATATGTTGGTATACAAGGTAAGAATTTTTGTATATTATGTTAAGTTTTTTCATAATATTGACGGTAAGAGCAATATAGATTCTCTCTGTTAATCAATGTGATATTTCCGTGACATGTTTTTGTTGCGCGTTTAACACTGCGAATGTAATAATTTGCGAAGATATCTTTATTGTTTTTATCTTACACTTCCTATATTCAATATCATTCTTAACTAAAAGATTAAGAGTACAGTGGATTTACGTTCCAATTAAAGCCGCCTGGTCTAGTTTAGGTCTATAGTTTAGGAAAGACGTAAATGACATGGCGCGCTTGTGCTGCGCTTGTTTATAAACAATAGTACAAGCCGTGTGCTTGTTTGCTACCTTAATTTTATGAAAGAAAACCTAAGAGAGTCCTCTGAGTCTTCAACTTAAGATATACGAGTTTGTATTCTTAAAATATTTTTATTATTTTACAAAAACTATTAATTTCATGTTAAATATAATTAATTACAAGTGGTTCGACTTCTGTGGCAAAGTATACGTTTTAATCTACTTATGTTAAGTAGGGTAATTGCTTGATGTAAAACATTGGATTTCATTTCATTAAAATTAAACGAGCTTTAAACATTTATTTGCGGACTGTACTATTAAATAAAGTCATATTACTAGACGTATAAATGTTCCGTAACCCTTTAAAGAAAGTTCAACAAGTTCTCAGGTTACTCAAATGGGATACTACTAGCCACACTAATTTAACTTCAGCCCTCATTAGACCTTCGATCGACATTCTCTACAACAAAGCTATGTAGCAGGTTTTTCTTTCATGCCTCACTGCCTACCTACTTAGTGTTAAGCAATTTTGACTTTCAATCAGCTAACATAAGGTTTCTTTTTGTCAGCAGCAACACAGTTCAACACTTACGTGACACTCAAACTACAGAATGTCAAGTCGACGACGGTGACAGTTAAGGGTCCGACTCCATGCTGGGAGCAAGACTTCCTATTGTGAGTATTTTTAACAATTTTTTTCATAATGCATGCGATAAAGGTCGCTATTTTAGCTGTACAAGGTCGAGAATCATTTTCTGAAATGCTAAGTGACTATACGTATTTTTGTATGTAGAAATCTTGTTTAATTAGTGGAAGTCTCGGACTGTTCATATGGAACCTAGAATTTTTGCGACTGGCAAGTTTAAAAACGATTGGATTCTTTTGAATTTTGAATTTGCTGTAAAACAGTAATCATGTTTTAGTTTTTAAACTGAATATTATATCATTATAAGATGTACTTAGACATTTCTTAAAATTCATTGTTAATTGTCAACAGATAAAATCTAAAGTAAATTTTTTACATGCCTCGGATAGTGTTGAAATATTACAGGCTCTATGACTTTAAAATATTTTAGTTTTTATTACTTGAAGCAGGTAATTTATTCCACGGTATTATAATAATAAAGAAACGTAACTAATCTTAGATATGACCCTTTTCACTGACTTTAATGAACTACATTTGAAACGTAGAATAAGTACGTAATTTTTTAAGGACGTAAGGTTTAGTGTTTAATAAGTCGTTTGTAGGCTTATTAAACATACTAATTCAATATAACTAAATTATAATACCTTTGGACAAATTCCATCTATACCATCGATGTAGATTTGCAAATTAAAAAGTGTTTTTACCTTAAATTCCTCTTTTTGTTACTGAGGAATTTAAGGTTAAAACACTTTTTAATTTGCAAATCTACATCGATGGTATAGATGGAATTTGTCCAGAGGTATTATAATTTAGTTATATTGAATGAGTATGTATATTGAATACGTTCAATGAAACTTACAAGAACTGTTTTTGAACTTGAACACGTTAAAGGAACTACTGGTAGAATTCTATTATGAAATTTAATTGGAAATTTCGTTTGGAAAGAAGCTCGAGTAATGCTGTTTTCTTATGAAGTCTTGCATAGGGTCGCTTCAGCTTCATCTGTAGGTTATGGATATGCCTCATAGACATGAATGAGGCTACGAGTGATTATAAGCCGGTACTTATAATCACGCGATCCGTCCGATGTTAAGCGGTCATCGGTATGACCGCTTAACATCGGACGGATCGCGTCCTTGTTCACCGAATTAGTTCTATAATAGACGCCTTGTTGTTGAAGCTGTTGTTATTGTTGAAGCTATGAAAGTGGAGCAGAACGAAAAAGCATGGGGTGTCTAATATTTACAATTAGAAGTCAATCATTTAAAAACTATTTCATTGTTATTTTCAAATCAAACAATGGCTTAAAAAATGTGGAATCCCACTGACTCTGGCATTGTTCATGTAGGCAAACTTCAGTTTAAAACTCATTTGTTACCGCTACAGTCGTACGTATTCTCTTACAAATAGAACCCAGCAGGGTTACCCCATTTGTGCACGTATTATTAATTTACTTAACCACCAGCCACTAACAAATGTCAAGGGACACAATCTGTAAGGGGACAATAACTTGTCTACAAGCTGCTGTCACACCGACACAAGTCCAAAATAATACTTATCATTCCTAACGGTAGGGCTGCCGAATGCTAAATTTCTTAAATTGTATGGCCCGCCCTGTGCTTAGGAAATGAAGGAAATTCGTATACATATAAAAGTGCGTACCCATTCACGTATATATTATGTATAAAGCTTTTGGATTGTGGATGTATAAAACATTGGGTTGGACTGTATTTTTTTTTTGAGGTCCGCTAAAGTCGTAGTTTATTACGCAGTACGCGAATATGAGTTTGGGATCCAATATATTGATATTATCGCTTCATATATAAACATTCTACTCCCATATATTACTAGAGCACTTTCGAACTTTGTCAAATTAACCCACAATTGGTAGGGAATGCCATTTATGTGTCATTCTAAAGTCAGTTCTTCGTAATTACTTAGGGGTGTGACGCTAATGATATTGTAGAAATATTCTACAGTAGTATAAGAAGCGAAGTAGTTCTACTTGTACCTGTCAAAGTAAGAAAAAATTGATTGTTTTTATAACACATTTAAATTACAATCATCTGGTTTCGTTTCGTTTGAAAAAAAAATAAATTAATATTATCATGAAAATATATATTTCTGATTTTTCGGTGCCAAAAGGATAAATAAATATATATTATTGACTATGATCTTCAGAAACTAAATTTATATTTCATACAACAATGAGGACTAACTCTTGTTAAACATTATATTTACCTTTATTTTAACCATATTCTTAAAATAATGTTCTTTTCACAATCGACTATTGGTATTTAAAATTATCTTTAAAACTTGTTCAGTACAAGTAAACTTAGTTCAGTACACTAACATGGGCCAAACATGGTTTAAAATGATAATAGCCGAATTATGGTAATATTTCTGATAAGTCAACCCTTTAGCCTTAACTATGTTTTTGAGTTAGAAGGAGGAAAATATGTCCCAGCTACAACCCTACCGCTCGACTATAATTTGTATTATATTAACATTTCGTCCCCTCGCGTTTGTTCATTGCACAGCGCTTTGAGCTTCCATGTAACGTTGACAATATGCGATATACACCAATGCGATATGACGGCTCGTATAGAAATGCAAAGGATTTATTTGCAGAATGATGGTGTTATGTAAAATTGTCAGTCAAATATAGCAGATATTTTGGGGAAACGGAACGAACGGAATTTTTGTTCCGTTCCGACGGGAGTATTTTATTACATCTTATATATGGATGTTTTTAGAAATATATAAATTTAATTGTAATTCTACTTAACAATTCCTTGAAACTCCCAACTAGATATTTTGCCTTTTTATTGGAAATTATATAAGATTCTTATTTAGTAATGAAATGCCACACAATAATACAACATCTGAACAATAAAAACATTTTCTATATTAAAGTTGGATGGTTGAAGAGCATACGAAATTAGTTTTTGCTTTCTTCGAACCATTCATGATAAGGGGCTTTTCATGGAAAACATCGAAAAATAAGGCTCGTGGTCCACTGAAGATGAATGAAGAGCGTGGGTTAAAAAGATGACATACGTCAAGGACAGGCTAGAGCTCTATTGTACTTCGAATATCAAACGGGGGTACTTTATTTAATAAGTAATGTGAGAGAACCCTTAATGGCTTCTATTGTATTGTGTTTATGGGTAAAATTATGAACCTATCTTGACTTTGAGCGCTATAAAATACTAATGTCCTCCGTATAAAAGGATCTATAAAAAAGAAAAGTGATAGTGTTGTAATAATGTTTTTATATGAGTGCGTTTTTGTCTGTGATGGTAAGCTGTCAAACAACCAGTCGATCAATCATTCGGCCTATAGCAATCTAATGCTGAATAAAGACGCTAAAAATACCCTCGCAGTCATTTCCGCATTGTCAACCAATTTAACTTTATACGGTAGAGGTACTTCCACCAAAGTATTAGGTATGTATTTTTTACTAAGATAAAAAGTATACTTCTAAGGAGGTTGTATATCAGTTTTCTATTTCATATGTCACAGGAATAAAAATTTTGAGAAAATTTAAATCAAAATCTCTCATCTGCCTTTCATTACTTTTAAAAAGAAATAGGGAAGGTGGTTATAAGTATGTACTAGTATCAAAGGAGGCGGGCATCCGCCTTCGTCCAAAGAAAGTACATTTTGATTGTCTTAGCATATGCCATACGATGTAGATTCTGGGTTTTTCGCGATAGCAATTAGTAATCTTAACATTTTTTATTAAATGCTATCAATGAGAATGTGAGTTAGTTTGTTACGCCTTCATGCCTTAACTGCTGAATCTATCATAACCATGGAATTTTGCATACACGTTGTCAGGACTATAGAAAATCATATAGGGACATTCATCCAGAAAAAATGTATTGTTCCTGATCGATAGATACTTTAACGAGAGCAAAGCCGCGTTCGAAAGCCACGTCACGTGTTAAGGTGCGGTATGGCAAAGAACTACAAACTTTACCACTGTCAAGTAGAAATAAAGTTAATGTATTATTTAAGATAATGAATAAATAATCTATGTTATTAAAAAAGATCGTTGAAAAGTGCAACAAGTGAAAGCTGTGCAACTAATTCAACTTTTCTTTATTTCGCTGTAGGGAAGAAAAGTCAGAAAAGTGCCCCAAAATTCAAATAAGTAGTAATCTACATTTTGTAAAGTAAAATCGGGCAGAACCTCAAGCAAATATTTGTATTTAAAACATCGCACTGTACTGTTTAAAGCCGAGTTTTATGAAAGATCTCAGTTGCTAGATTACAAAAATTCACTGCTATATTCCTAACTTAGCAACGTTTAATTGATGAATACGAAGAACACTACCAGCTATTAGTGAATCTTACACAACAATTATTGTCTATTTGAAAAAAAAAATCCTATGGCTATTATTTTTATTATAGGTAAACCCTAACGAAGATCAGCTGGTCGCTCAGGTAGATAAGGTATGAATCGCACAATATAAAACCGCCGCACAGCGTTTGTCACTGTAGCTTTCAACCGATGGTACTTGTAGATAAATATGTTCGTCTGTGACTGACAGATCTCAGCTTTGAATAATGTCTTCCTCGCTCACTTCGTGGAAATATACGAATGTAGAACTGATGATTCCCTGAAACGTGCGCAAAGTGTGGTTATATTTTAGGGATAAAAAAAGCTTGCAAAGTGTGGTCAGACTATGTTACTATTATTATTGTATGCTGTGGGTACCAAGTATTATGTCGAATTTAAATTTAATATTGTATTATATTCAATATTTGCATGTCACTACAATTACAAGTGTTTTGGATCTGTCACTAATTTAAAGACCTTTACCATATCAACACTTCATGGCAAATAAATCATTTCATTTCAAATCATTTCATTAATTATAAGATATTACTAAGGCCTATATTTTATAAGAGAGGGCTCACATCAATGTAAGTGTAGTTATTTATTAATACAAAAAGGATTACACCTTTCTGTAACTAGCTGTTTAACTAGTTACAGATTGAAAAAGGCGCGAGGAGAAAAAAGTAAAATATGTTCCGTTAATTGTTAATTTTATTTACTAAAACTATTTTATGTTACTCTCGTTGATGAATTTATCAACCTAAAAAAAGAAACAGCTTTATAGCCTAAAATAACTTTACAAAAATTGTAACTAAGTATTTTTTAATCTTTGTTTAACTACGTATTTGAGTAATAAACTCATATATTGCGCGGGAACGTATTCGATAAATTATAATAAATCGCGTTGGTATCACGCGAGGCCGCGATCGATAAAAGCACGCTGCTAGATTTTTATCATTTCTGCAAGTTATTAATATGAATTTTGCGATAAGTGCAGTGTGAGGTATCAATTTCGATAAACGAGTATTGACGATTGAGATTAACGATAAAATGTATAACTATTAAATATCGATTGACGCTTTTCCGTGATCGTTTACTTTTGACGGTTTAGTGAAATTAATAGTCATTTGCGTAACAAAATGTGAGATAGCGTGTTACAAATTTCTTGTTAATAGTCTTGGTACGTTGTTCAGTATTTTTATCAATCTTTGAAGTTCTCAAAGAAAGAGAGGCAATGCTTTGAAACTTGAATTAAAAGATTTTTCTTTGAATGTCTTTTCCTCGCATTGTGTCCCAAAGTGTCGACTTGATCTTCCGTTCTTCCATTTGAGATATTCATACAGTTCTCTCGGGAAACTGTCTGCTATAAGGAATTTTGAGTAAACATGACTCTTTAGGGTTTAAAAAGAAACAGCTGGCGAAACGAAGGGCCATCGACCTACAGAAAGGGACAGAAACAAACCAACAAAGAGACGCGGTCATTGTTTTTTATGATTTTTATTTCCTCACTATATTATTATTCACGGCTAAAGCAAGTAGTCATCTTTCTATACTAATATAATAAAGCTGAAGAGTTTTTGTTTGTTTAAACGTGCTAATCTCTGGAACTAACAGTTCGATTTGAATATTGATTGTTGTATTGGATAGAGTATTAATTGAGAAAGGTGATAAGGTTAGGCTATGTTGTAACATCACGCTACGACCTTTAGAAGCGGAGCAGTGACCATAAACACAAATGAAACGCCGGAGAATGGCTAGTACTATAGTAAAATTGTAAAGGTCCAAGCCCGAGACGAGCTGCAAACTGCGGCTGTAGCCGACCGCCTTGTTCGGCCGTTTTTATTTCGATACGGACTGTTCAGTTCTCAGTTTCCGTTTCCGTTTCCATACCTTTGCGTGAGATAGACTGTCGTACAACACTATTGATAGTTTATTAATGTGTATGTCCGTGTCACCAAGTGCTGCAGTCTGCTATCTCTGTGTGCCGTGGCCACACGCTGCAATGTCGCCCTGCTCGGAATAATTCAGCATTAATTCATCCGCAATTAACGATTTAAGCAGTTGTGTGTAAAGTAGAAAAATAATCCTAGATCACGCAAAATTCCTTATAGCAGACAGTTTCCCGAGAGAACTGTATGAATATATCAAATGGAAGAACGGAAGATCAAGTCGACACTTTGGGACACAATGGGAGGAAAAGACATTCAAAGAATTTTTTTTTAATTCAAGTTTCAAAGAATTGCCACTCTTTCTTTGAAGTTCTCAAAGAAAGAGAAAAAATTATTTAATAGATGTGTCGACTTTGTAACTTTACCTCGCGAGCGAAGCCTCAGGAATTAGTTAGTTAATTAATATAACGCATGTAAATGAATTTCAAGTGGATAAATGACTGTTATATTACAATAGGTACTTACTGATATAACTAAATTTATTTTAGCCCTAACTTCGACAAAAATACATATAGGCAATTCTCAAGGACAGTTACACATTTCAGTTCAATAACTCAAGAATCGATTTACCCTCGCGTATTCCGCACAAAACTTTCAGATACACAATTTGTAACGATTTACGATTCGAACCAAAATAAGCTGAACAGTGTACGGCAAAAAGGAAGAGGCGATATTACGAGTCGTGACGTCATCAATACGGATTTGGTCGGGATATTTGTGGACATCTCGTTTGTGGCCTTGTCACGGCAGACGGTCGAGGTCGGGGTGTAAGAATGTGAACTGGCCTTTAGTGATTACACTACCAAACGATTTAGTATACATGACTTTGGGAAAGATTTTTCTGCTGGAAATTACTATTATTCAATAACTAGAGCCCAGGTAGGGCGATCGAGCTTCGCTAATTGTTTTTTTACAAAGAAAGATACCTATGTAGATAAACTTAGAAAACAAAATACTTACTTAAAAAACTTATCTTACTTACTTACCTAAATCCAAATCATTAGAGCCTTTTCCGAGAAACACTAAATAAATTGATAATATAACCTTTTAAGTGTTAGGTATTTTAAGATGTGAGGTTTGCACGGTGGTCGGTACCTATGTGAAGGACATTTTTCAGGACGTTCTTGGTGGGCGGTATGTTTAGTTTTAGAAATTGTGGACAAAATCCGAACTAAAATGTCACATAGCTCGATAGATGGTGTAACTGTCGAATTAGACCGCGCTATGGTTTCGTTCACAATCGATTAATATTAGATGCAAGTATTTAATTGTTTAGTGCGATTCTTTGGGAGCAGTAATATATTATCAAATTATTGTAAATCGGCACGGTGCCCTCTTGTGGCTAAATATACGCAGTTTACAAATATTGTGTCTGTGTATCATTAAACTTCCCGCTCAAGGAACCTAAGGTTTTGTTCACAGGGTCTGTCGTAAGTAATGGATAACCCGTTAATTTGAGGTAGCCCTGGTATGTCAGGCTATAAGAAAATCATATTTTTAAGTCAGGGTTGTCAACGGTGTGAAAATGATGACCACTTTTGTATTTACATCAATCGTCATTTTACACACAGGGAGAGTCTTTGTATTATTGTCTTTGTTCTTTTTTTACCTGAGTATCCTTTTGAATTTAAAATAAACTTGTAGAAACTTGCTAGTCGCATGTAACTACCTCTGATTAAGGGGTTATCTACTACTTACGATAGACCCTGTATATACAAGAATTGCTCGTTTGAATTTACATACATACATAGACTCAAGCCTGTATCCCCGAAGAGGTAGAAAGAAGCGTATTAAACACCCACACTTACTACCCACACTACTATAATTTAGTTCTACTCACGTAATAGGAGGCAAGCCTATTACCGTTAACCGGGGACTTTAGGAATGTAGATGTGAAAATTGGTTTTGTATATCGAAAAGCAAAGATAGGTAAGAAGGAAAGACAAGCGAAGGAAAGGGATATTGCTTGTACGGATGGATCGAAGTAAGAAATAGCTCGAGCAGGTTAGGGTTGCATACCTATGGGTTCGGTGCACAGACGTAAAGGTGGCAATTTTTGAAGTGAAACTTCTTTAAAATCGTTGTGATTTGAAATTCGATGAAATGAAAAAGCGACAGTAAAAAGAGACAAACATATTCATCAATAGGATTTAGCTTGCGAGAGAATGAGATGGAATACAAGTTTACAGTGTTTCCTATAATCTTTGGATTGCGACAAACGTATTCACAAATAGGATTTAGACTGCGAGAGAATGAGATACAATACAAGTATCAGTGTTTCTTATAATCTTTAACTTTGCGCCTGCGTACTACGAAGCCTTCAGATGCGTCAATGTCAACGTGGTGTCATTTTTGTGCATTTGCGTATTAATATTCGTTGGTTAATTCATTTATGTTAATTATTTAACACATTTGTGTTAATTTGACCATTAACTTTTATGTAAATTACCTAAAATTAAATTTGTTAACATTAGTAAATTATTTGTGTTGTTTTTTATATTGTATTTCTCATTCTCTCGTAGGCTACTTTTCGGAAGTTTCACTTCTTCTTCTTCAATTCAATCATTAGTGCAGTTTTATCTATGCAGTCACTCCTAGGCCGAATTAACTGGAACCACGAAGACGCTCCATTTGAAATTAGCCAAAGCCTTCTATATAAGAAAGATTCTGTTTGAAATCCATAAAATAGAGGAACTTTTAATAAATTCCTTCAAATCTGGTGCCTTGTTCTTTGTGAATAACCATAAATTAAACTATTTAATAGATTCACTTTAGAAAGAGAGAGAAAACGACAAAACAACACAATTAGGCTGCGTTTCCACCAGAGATGTGCGAGGATGCGTAACGACGCTGTGAAACGGTGCGAGGATGTGTACAATACACATCGACCTCTAACAAACACCGTCTAGCACACATCGCTCGCACACATCTCTCGCACACATCTCTCGCACACATCCCTCGCTTGTTTTGTACGTACAAAATCCTCGCTCCGCCAAGCAGTTTCAACAGGAGCTGCGCTGAGCGAGGCTAGGTAAATAAAGCGATTCTATTGGTTCTTAACAAATACATCACTCGCTACGCATCCTCGCACATCTCTGGTGGAAACGCAGCCTAAGTGCACACATTTTTTTTTTTGTAACAATTTCCGTAACAATTATGTATAAATAAAGAAATGAAGCAATAAGGGTAATTGGTAAGGCTTATGATCTTTTGAACTCCGACATTTTCCGAATAATAAAACAAAAATGTTTTATTGTATGTTGTCATCTGACATCTCCATACATATTATATATGTTTACTAATAAATACAAAGTACTTTTATCACATATAAAGGAAAGATTGAGCAGGTTACACGTCGCTGCGATCTTAGGCATTCAGAACTCGTTTCACATTAAGCCTCACTGAAACGTCTCTTTGTGAGGCGTGATGCGAGACATTTATCTCAGGGCTCTAGGCACTGATTCAGTGCACACGCCGTGAATTGTTATATCAGAGTCATGTTTAAGAATGAATAAGTTATTTATGATAGAAGAATAGATTTCGAACTTAGATATATGATGAAGAATCATAGAAATTTTCCAAGAGTGGGTAATAGTATAATAATTTATCATAATAATGTCATACTATCGACGACCTATTTGGCGTTGCGGCAGTGAAGTCGACTCTAACGTCAGAGATCGCGGATTTGATTCCCACTCAGTGCTAATATCTATTCACAAATATGTCTATTTGCATTTTTTGGTAAATTTATTAACATAGAAACACCCGGATTCTATGTAAATATATATTTATGAAAAAATTATCCCAGTATGTTTATCCATGTTTTATTAGAACCCATATTAAAAGCTATGTCTAGATAGCGCTGTTTAATACATCCCAGAATTTATTATTATTATTATTTTTTTAAAAGATTACTAGTAACGTGGGTCACACATTACTAGTAATCTCGTTAACCCCTCCAGCTAAGCTTAACGCTTGTGTTAGGAGTGGGTTCACGACGGTAGTGCACTGGGTGGGGTTCGAACCCGCAACCACTTCCAATTGCAAAAATCGATCGCAAGTCCGACGCCTTGCCATTACGCTACCGACGCTTAATTTATTTAATATTATTTGACACTTTATGCACAAAAACGTACAATGGCGGACTTAATGGTACAGGCAGGCAGTTTCTACCAGTTTACCGTAGGATGGTGCAGAAATGAATGAATAGGTGCTCTAGATTTAAGTAGAAAAGAAAAAAGAAACTAGGAAAGATCACATTTATTTTACTGTTCTGCTTTAACGCTCAGACATCAAAATCAGAATAAGAGTAGTAATAAATTTAAATGAAAAATCAAATTAAATGTATTATATTCACCTAATTTATATAGAACACTTTCATAAAACCATTTTTTCATACTTCTCTTTTTTATACTCACGCTCTTACATTCCCAAGGAGGTTGAAAGAGGTGTATATTGCACCCACCTTTCGTTAGTTATATTTTAGTTTCCACGTAGACTCCAAGTTGCTAAGATTTCCGTTACAAAAATCCCGGCAAAGACATTTGTCCCCAGGCGGTAAACATATGCGCTAACTTATGTGGTACCAACAAAGTAATCAAAGTAAAATGAAACAAAAGAAAGTAGCGACCGCTCGTGTGTCACAAATATACCGATTACGACTTCTGAAGCGTCTTAAAAATCCATCACGTCATGTTGGTTTATTTGTGTTGGTATATAGATACTAAGTCTTTGTAACTGTGGGAGGCTGGTTACACCAGTCCTCATATAAACTTATTGTAGGGATAATTAACTAACACTTTGTTTACGTTACTCTGTGCGACAATCTTTCTTAGTATCTCTAATAATGGGGAATTATGGCAATAAAGAATCTGTATTGTATTATATAAACAGTAAGTGTATTTTAGGGTATTTTTGAGATGCTATTACCGCTCTAGAAACTAAAAAATATGACTTCAAAAACCTTCAATACCAAACTTATAAATTCTTCATTTTGTTAATTATAATTAACTTGACTAGAATATAGAAACTAATTAAACAAAACTATTGTTATTACAAACTTACCTGGTAAAACTGACCAAATTTAAAGAAGTTCATTACTAAATATTCATAACACATCTATTTTTAAAAGAAGTGAAAAAATATTAAAGAATGTAAAAATAATACAAAATCCACAGGACAAGAAGTAACATAAAAAAACAATTAATTAAAAAACAAAAAAAAATAATTAGACAGACGATCTTCTTAGCATTCCATGGTTTCAATGTGCAGATGCCATTTATATAAAGTACAGCTCTTTATCTTTTTGCGTTCTAAGTCCTCACTTAGAAAAATGCTAAGGGTTTTAAGAATGATGATGTCCCATAAAACAAATGTAATGAAATAAGAGTTATTAATGAAAAAAAAAAGTAAACGAGAAAAATTAATGAAAGATATTATTGTAGAAAAAATAATAGAAAATAAACATTTTCGTAATGAGATACGATAGGTACTTCAATCATAATGGCAAAGCGCATTGAATAATTGAAGGAACATGCAGAATATACAGAGTAAATTGAGAGACCGATTAGTACTCTGCGATTCGGAACAACTATCCGTGAATAATACAAGTTACTATTGTATTTGAAGATTCAACTCGGAACACTTGAGGCAGTGCTTGTTGACGAAGTCACCAACCAAATGGCGGCGCTACCTGTGTGGTATAGTATACCTATATCAGCCGTGTTTGTTTTACTTCGAACGTGCCGTAAAAATATATAATGTTACGTTGACGTATGAGAGCGTCATTTACTTTAGAATGACTTTGTATGTCTGTAAAGGTGTGTCCATGTCCGCGAAGCGTTGATAGAATTTTTAGCTATATCGAAAATTATTTTTTTAATTTCTGAGGGTTTCCCTTGCTTTTCCTCAGATACGATCATCAGATCCGGACTTGGTGACAATGGGCACACCTGGGGAGCATACCCTTTTAAACGAAAGATACCTTTCAATCGTCGTCGGCTATGTTTTTGACCAACAGTAGCCAACCATGTCTGTCGGGGTCGGTACTTTCCGTGTCATGTGTTTAGGTAGCCGACGGAATACGTGTCTGTACAATACCATCTGAGCCAACTTTCCTTTAACGTTTCGGGGATGGGTTTAACTCTAAATTTTCCTTTCATGTAAGTATTACGAATATAGTATACTCCTCTCACCCACCGTAATATTCTCATTTCTGCAATATATAGCTTATTTTCATGCAGATTTTTGAGTGGTCAATACTCCGCATCTTACCCGATAGCTGGACAGACTACTACGTTGTAAACTTTGCCTTTGAGATGTACTGGCATTCTTTTGTCACATAGCTGCCCTGTTAGATGGTTTTACAACAGTGTTATTTAAAAAACATAGTGATAAGACACAGCTTTGCTTAATAGACTATAAAATGAAATCTCACTTGATTGTTCATATAAGAATATACTTAGATCATTAATGTTATAATGGAGCACAAAGCCGTTTTGTTCACTCTGAATGGGTGCAATTAACAGTAAGGAGAGGTGACTTCGGGCCAAAATGTGCCATTTCTGCCTACTCGGATTAGCTGGGACTCCAGTTTTGTGTATCTGAGCACTTACTTTGAATCTGTGTTATGGATTCGCTTTATTTTATTTGCTTTTTAGTTTCAAGATTAAGTATGTTTAAAAGGAAATTTTACATACGATTATGTATAAAGGAACCTGATTAGATTGGTACACGTTTATGCAAGTTATTTTTTATGTTCTTAATCATTTTGTCCTCAGTTTTAGTTAACAGGTACAGTGTCTGGCCTTATCATATTTTTTGTTTAAAAGGATTGAATTTTTGAGACGAAATAATGTACCATTTAATGCCGTTAGTTAGATTACGTCAAGTTCAATTAATATAATAATAATTTAAAGGCAATCGTTATATTGAACAAATATCAATACTATAATTTAAAAATAATCTTTGATAAGTAGAAATAGTGGTTTTATATGATAAAATTTTACTAAAATTTATTTAAGCAACTCTACTTATACTACTATTGTTAAAAAGCTGAATAGTTTGATTTTTTAATCATCTCACTCTCTCACTCTCACTCATTTTTAACAATCTCAGATTCTGCGTTTTTAATTTGTTCTTTAATAATCCCAATACATTTTTAGTAAAAGTTTCTTTCCGAAAAAATACAGATATTGTATTAAGAAACTCGTAATAACGAGCAAGATAAGATAAAATAAGCGACAAGGGTAAATATTAAAATTAAGTAACTTGCGTTACTTGCTTGCGGTCAGACGTTCTTAGTTAGTAGTTTTCTATGGACTCTATCTCGCGTGTTGTTCTTAAAACTTGAAATATTTAGAACAAACTTTTTATGTCAATAAGATATCATTTAATGAGAAACTGTCACCTAAGTATATAGACTTTTAAACTAAGATGAGCTAAGAGACAACATCTCTCTCTCCTTGAAAATTGCGGTATTTTTTAACTATCCTTGCTTCTTTACTAATATTATAAATGCGAAAGTAACTCTGTCTGTCTGTCGCCCTTTCACGCCAAAACTACTGAACCGATTTAAATGAAATTTGGTACACAGATAGTCTAGAGCCTGAGAAAGGACATAGGTTTACTTTTTAATACGAAATAAGGGTTTAAGGGGTTGAAAGGTGGGGATGAAAAGTTGTATGGAATTATCGTCATATTTAGAGCTAGAAGCTTGAAACTTATATTTTAGGCTGCTGATTCGTTATAAATACACTATTCTACTATTCCCCGCGGTCAAGTCGCGGGCACAGCTAGTAACATATATATTATAAAGTCATTATTAAAACCATAGCAAGGATTCAACAATTTTAGGGTAAGCGAAAGGTAGTTCCTGTCAAACAGAATAGAATGCAGTTTTTTTGGTTTCAAAGAGCTACTTAAAACAAGTTTTCTATTTAGATTATCCCTCGTTTCTTTATGTGTAGCTGTAGGCAATAAAGTAGACTTAGTAGAATACGTTTAATTTCTAGGCATCTAAATAAATAATCTGTTAATAATTTTGGTGATTTTGGGTTTAATGTTGTCCATCTTGATAATTTATAAATTACAATGTAACAAAACTACCTCTTAGTTCTAGACCTGGTTCCCCAATTTTAGTGTATCTACTTATGAATGTTTAGACATAATTAACTGATTACTTATCAACTCAGCAACACAATGGCAAAATTAAAATTAATATTTTTTTTAAAATACATAAAATATATCAACTAAAATTTTTAAAAAATATCTAGAAACCATAGTCACCACAGAGTTGTTATAAAATTTTATGGTAACACTAGTCACAATTATTTTTTACTAGCATCGCGCCGCGGTTTCATCCGCGTAAGTCCCGATCCCGTGGGAATTTCGAAATAAAAAGTAGCTTATGTGTTAATCCAGGTCTCCAGCTATGTACATACCAAGTTTTATCGCAATCCGTTAAGCCGTTTACGCGAGAAGAAGTAACAAACATACACACACACACACAAACTTTCGCCTTTATAATATTAGTGTGATTTAACTCCATTCTTAGTAATAAAGAACTGTAAAGTCGTTAGTTAAAAAATATCATACAAACGAATAATATGATGATTACCCCGTGGCCTATAATTGTTTATAAATAAAAAAATCCTTAAAAATACCTCTAAAAATATAAAACCCCTAAACAATCCCATCCCGCTTATAAACCCCCTAAATTTAGGGGGAAAACCCCTAAGTTGGTAACCGTGACACAGGCGTCTGATCCCAAACTAGGCTGAGCCTGTACTATGGTAACCAGACTGCTGACAATCATACTTATATATATCCAAATACATTCATATTATGGATAAACTAATTACATCCAGACACAGAACAAATGATCATGCTCATTAGACAATTATTTGTGCTGGGTGGGAATCGAACCCACGATCCCTGGCTCAGTGTCAGTAAGTGTAAAATGGAAGAAACTAAATAGTGCAAAGTTACGTTCATGCTGCACTGCTATTAACTGCACAGCTTTCTGTACCACATCTATTTATAAAACGCCTATTGGTCGATATTCGACCCTTATTCATTTATTTTTACCTATTTATTTCCAGTATAAGTTGAACTGTCGTTGTTAGACTTTTTGTTTCGATTCAGTTCAAAATATATACTGGACCTTATAACTTTATGTAACCGTTTTACTTAATTTTTAACTTTATAGCATATAAGAATTACGATATTTAGCTTTCTGCACCTCTTCTACATATTAACATTAAGTGTACAAAATTTCACATTCCTGTCTGTGCACGTATGCTTAAAAACGTATTACTTCTCATGTATTAATAATATAATATATAATAGATTAGGCATATAGATATAGGTGTTAATCTATACGTACATATCAGATTATATATTATATTATATTATTATATTATCAGCTTGATCGTGATTATATTTGTAGGGTACGATACCTTTTCTATATAATACGCGCGTAGTTTAACTCTTACGTTACGGGGGTAATAGTGGTTAAGTAATTTAATAATAATATTTCGGGAAATTCTTGCACAGCATTACATACGCAATACGGCCATACATCTAGAATGCTTATGTCGCAGGAAATATTTTAAATCTTTTATCAACGTTAACAAGATTACACGTATATTCCTAGAAAGGACAACTAAAAGAAACCCAGACATGTAACAAGTTAATAAATCTATCAAACTGGATGTGGTTGGGACATAAAATGAACATTTCGTTTAACGTTCGCTGAAAAACACTAAAATAGCCACAAATTTATAGTGGCGGAGAATTAAATTCCGAACTTAAGAGTGCAATCACATCAAGCTACTACTAAAATGACATTATTAAATTGAAAGAAAGAAATTTATTTATTTCCTACTCCTATGAAATACAAAAGTGAACATAGTAATTGTTTAACCAGTAAATTATACACTCTAAAATCACTATGACATAATGATTTAAAACTAAAAGGAGACAAAAACGGTTCCTAGCTCAGGTTGAGCCACTTCTTAGTAAAGAGGCGGCGCTGATATTATGCTAAGACCGGATGTAATGACGAACAACAGATGGAGTTAATGCAGAAACTTCGAAGATCTATGGTATGGTATGTCTATGGTAAATAAACATAAATGCATTAAGAAATACATTGACCTGGAACGCGGTTTGTTTATGGTAACTATACTATATATTTATATACACAAAGAAAAAAAACATAAAAAAAAATAAAAAATACAAAGTTTAGATTGTGATACATATATTGTCTTTGGAACTCGCGCGGGGTTCTCAATTCCATTCGTTTAAAAGTGTATAGTCACGTATTACTTAATGTTTAAAAAAATATCACATCTCTAAGTGACCACAAGCTTTGCGGTTGTCTACATATTTGCTTAAGGCTTTAACAGAGAGTAGCCATGTACTTACTATAAACACTTGCTACGTACAATTCTCTCTTTATAATAAGTACCTGGGAGACCGAGCTAAGCTCGGTAGCTTCTTGTAAAATCGTATTTCTTTTTTCAGATTAAGATTCGATTCAGATTATATATATATATATATATATACATATATACCAGAATAGCTCGTTTAAAGGTATTAGATAGATATCATCATAGTTGTCTTAGCCATAGTACGTCATCTGCTAAACTAAGACATATACAGTGGTGGTCATATAATTAAAAAGGCTATGTGTGATACAAGATTTTTTAAACAAGCTATCATTATTTCTTACATATATGTTTTATTCATTTTTGTGTTATTTTAAAATGTTTTCATACTATCGATACATTCATCTACACACGTGACTAATTAAAAAACAAACAGGTAATTTTTTTACATTCAATAAACCTTACACTGATTATAACATGAGTGTTAACTAGCTGGCCACATAATTCAGAACACTCAACAGTTTCTTTTTTTATTGAAATTTAAATATCGAACTCTCCGTTTTTTTTATATTATAGGGGGCAAACGTGCCTATATTGCTTCTTTATCTTCACCTGGTATAAAACAAAGTCGCTTCCCGCAGTTTGTAACTTTGTACGCTTAGATCTTTTAAACTACTCAACGACAAAATTTTAATGTGGTATTCATTAATAGATAGAGTGATTCAAGAGGAAGGTTTATGTGTATAGTTTATATTGTTTTGTGGTAATTTGTTCAAATATGACGATAATTGTTCACCACATTAGTATTTACATTGCACCCGTGCGAAACCGGGGCAGGTCGCTAATCAAGTATAATATTGGTGCCATTTAGTTAAATAATATTATTGAAACGGTTTTCTTCGTAAAATAGCAATTGAAAAATAAATAAAAGGATCATGTCCTGCCAACCGAACGATATTTCTATCATCTCGCGTGTGAAATATTTGAAGTCGTTTGATACGTATTAAAAAGCTTTATAGCATGGAAAAACATCGTTTTCAACTAATGCAGATGATCAGCAATGTTTTTATACGAACAATTCTTTTCACGAAGTTTTATTCATACTTCACTAGTAGAATTGTCAATTGAAAAATAAAAGGTTTGACAATTCTACTAGGGAAGGGGAGCTGGAGACCTGGATTAACACCCTACTTTTTATCCCGATATTATCACGGCATCGAGACTTACGCGGGTGAAACCGCGGGGCGCAGCTAGTAATTCATGTATTTTTACTTAGCCTATGTTTCATCAAAATCAATTCTCAAACAATGAAATGTTTGTCCTTAATTATATTTGTGCAGCTTTGTTTGTATTCCAGTTCATTACTCTTCAGAAAAAAAGGATTTTTTGTGAAAATCTGTTATTATTTTACACATTGTATTCCTAATTCCTTTCGTTTTGATCTTGTGAATATTTCATAATACAATTAAATAATTTCAAAGAGAAACGCAAAAATATATTACATGATTTGTTCAAAAGTTTCTGTATTTACAAATCCTTCTTAATTATTTAACCACTACTGTTTACTCGTATACGACACTTTCAGTATCAGATTCCAAATTTAATTATAGTTTCGAGAATAAGAAGTCTTTAATATAGACATACTAACATTATTGAAGATATAATGGTATGTTGGATGAAAATACGTTTCGTAGTATTGCAGCCACTATTATCTTCAGCGTTCGTTTTTATATACATATATATTTTACTTACTCCTGAATGTCCGCTAAGGCATTAGGCAGAGGTGCATTATTCAAATAAATTATTCGCCAGCTATTTACAGTCAGACGTAATACTACTACCACGTCACGTCTCCGAATTCTGTTCTGCTATTGAGAATTCAATAAAAGAACAACCGTATGGCAATTATCGGGTTTTTAAACGTTCGTTTCGTCGTTAAAAGGCACGATATCATTTTGCTTATCAGATGTTTTGATGAGACCGTTTGTGGAGAGACACACATCTATGGACTGATAAGAGTTGCGAGATTCGGCAACTACGCACTCCTGGTCTTTGTTTTTGTGTCTGCTCTTTTTACTTCGACACACTACACTTACGATGTTCGTACGCTAGGGAAGTGCGTGTATTCGCGATCGGTTCAGTTAGATTGATACGTTCGATTAAAAAAAAAGTGGGCATGCCATATCAATGTAACCAAGATTTTTTTATGGTATAGGGAGCAACCGAGCAGACTTGTCACCTGATAGTAAATGACTGCCACCGCCCATGGGCACCTGCAACTCAAGAGTCACAAGTGCGTTGCCAGTCTTTAAGGTGGGAGTAGAGGAAGGGGGGAGAGGGGGGGGGGGAGAGGGGGGGGAGAGGGAAGAGTTAGGAACTCCGGTAAACTTACCCACGCGGCGAAAAGCAATGAAAACATTACTTTACTGCCGGTTTTCTGTGAGGCCGTGGTATCACTCCGGTCGAGCAAACCCATACGTGCCGAAGCGTGGCTCTCCCACGAACAATTAAGATACCGTCCCAATTAATATCCAATAGTCCAAAGAAATATATTAATGTTTACCCACAGTTGATATTATAAAAGTGAATAGTTTTATTGTTTAGGTTATATCCCATAATTCCATGAAGTACGAGTATTTCTTTAAAAATATGTTCGCGTGAGATAGTCCGCTTATTGGTTATGGTAAAAGTTATAACACAACAAACGACCTGAACTGAAAAAGAAACCATTCAATTTACTTAATTTATATTGTTCGTGCCTAGTTTATTGTTTTTCAATTTTCTGTTTTTCATTTTACCAAACCTTGTTTAATCATTAACTATAAAAGCGAAACATTTTATTTTCCTTTTTTTCAAAATTTATTTGCTTTTTATCTTGTGTACTAATTACAAACTTTGTAAGGTATTTCAGCAAAATTTCACATTTAGATAAACAAAACAAGTTTTATCTACTTTCTGAACAGTAGCCTCATTTTATGCACAAAGAAATTAATTATCGTTAGAGCTAACTGAATTATAAAGCGAATTAAATTTATGTTAACGTTTTTTTCAACTACATTTGTACACTAAATGATGTACATTTACTCTGTTATTCTATGGTGTATTAACAACTTAAAATACCCCGACTAGAAAATTCTTGAACAATTAGAAAAGAGTTGATGATCTTGATGAATAGACTTTGTTTTAAAAAAACGAAATCGGTCCATCCGTTTAGGAACTATGATGCCAGACATAGACATAGTTACACTCATTAAACTTATAACACCCTTTCTGCAAAATCCGATTTTAGCAAATAAAAACAAAAACGAACAGTCTTAGACCAACTAAAAAATCTTAGAAAAAGAAATATCTTATTGTTCGTTTCGAATCATGTCTATGTAATTAGCTCTTCGCTTGTACTACATAGACCGACAACCTGGACAAGACAGACTAAGGGCAAAACAGGTAACCGTAAGGTAAATGAAGGTAACCATACCAACCATAATACCACATTACAAAGTAAATAAACGATTTAAAGCCACAATGTCTTGTACTTTCAATATTAAGTTAGCCACGTCACAATTAAAGGTTTTCTCGTTGCTACTTAGACTGTCAAGGAATTGAGTTCTATGTAGTGAATTTACTCTTAACGGGTTTTAAGTGGTTTTATGCCTTCGTCGCTGCAATACATAGGCTGTGAAATACTATTTTTTAATGTTATGAGTTATAGCAAATATGAGTACCTACAGGTACTTTATAGTTTTTATCGTTATCGCTAAGGGTGACTTAATCTTCTTTAATATGTCAGTTTTATGAGTTGTAATATAATTTTATCTCAGTATACACAGCAGTTAAAAGTTAAAATATTCCTTATACAACAAAGAACGAAACGCTATTTTAAAAACTTTTTGAGGGACTCTTAAGTTTTTCAAAGTTGTTTAATTGTTGTCAGTAAAATAAATAATGGAGCACTGGTCAAAAGGTTAAGGATCAAATGTGAATGTGTGGATTTTATTGTACTACTAGTTGACCTAACAGACGTAGTCCTATCAAAATTTCAATAAATTCCTCTCCCTCTCCCTCTCCCTCTCTCTCTCTCTCTCTCTCTCTCTCTCTCTCTCTCTCTCTCTCTCTCTCTCTCTCTCTCTCTCTCGCTCTCTCTCTCAGCCGTTCGCAAGTGATACGTTTACCAACGAACAGTATTTCATTTTTACTAGAGAACGCCCGGTGGTCCAAAACCGGTATCGGGTACAGACCAAGTTAACGGTGGTTAGGGTTCCAGAGACAGAAACCTCCTCACAATGCGTGCCGTATCAAGAAGGACCGCCTTTTGCATCAGGCCCTTAATCCAGCTGCCTAACGTGAGCCTTTGAAGGTGTCGGTGGAGGCTCTTCGCAATCAACCCATGGACTGATATAACTATCGGCACAATGATTCCCGAATCCACATCCTACATATCGACCACCTCGTGGGCCAAATCATAATACTTCATTTGTTTTTCTTTTTCAGCCCTTAAGTGATTGTGGTCATGGGGAATGGTGATATATTATTATTATTATTATTAGACTTTGCGTACCCATGACAGGTTAACATATTATAACTGGACGCGTGTAGCTTGATGTAGCTGTTTCTACGTAAATTTGAAATTTGTTGCATAAACTGTTTAAAAAATGTACTTTCTGCACTTCTTCTAATAAACTTCAAGTATTCCTAATTACACGTATTTGTAACAGACATCAAGTTATTACTCTATACTAACATTATAAAGCTGAAGAGTTTGTTTGTTTGTTTGGTTGAATGCGCTAATCTCAGGAACTCCTGGTTCGAATTAAAAAATGATTTTAATGTTGGATAGCATTTATCGGGGAAGGCTATTTAACATCACGCTACGATCAATAGGAGCTGAGCATCATTGAAAAATGTTGCAAAAACATGGAAAATTTAGTTCAGTAGTTTTTGCTTGAAAGAGTAACAAACATCCATACATCGTCACAAACTTTCACGTTTATAATATTAGTAAGATTGTTTGAATGATGATAAATGGGCTATCCAACACTAATAGAATTTTTCAATTCGAACCAGTAGTTCCAGAGATTAGCGCGTTCAACCAAACAAACTAACTGTTTTCTGGTGTCTCCCTCTTCAGAAGAGTTGAAAATAGTAATCCGTGCGGGGCTGAACTTACATCTTATAAACAAGCAGTAGATTACTGCGACAAAATGGAACAATCCCAAATCAATACCTCCATGAGAAAACAACTTTAGAAATAGGAGCTTTTGTTATAAATAAGAAGTAACCTGTAATTAGGGTCATGTAATTAAATTAAATTAAATTTCCTTCCTTTGTAGAAACCATAATAACAAGAGGTCAATGACTTTAATTTGGCATTTTGGCTTCGCTTTTTGTTTACGATTTTATTGTGGGGGCGATGAAATCAACAGCTTTTCTTAACCATAGCTCGTTATATTCTGCCATTGTATATTTTTTTTTGTATAAGGCAATCTTAATTGGTAAGTAGTAAGCCATTACTATGTCAATCGGCAAGTAAAAAAGGAAAGGAAGGAGCGTATAGGTTTTTAAGAGTCGGCAACGCGCATGCGAGTTCCCTGTAATCGCAAGCATCCTTAGGTTACGGTAACGGCTTACAATCAGGTAGGCCGTATGATTGTTTGCCACCGACGCAGCATAAAATAAAATTTGTAATACAATTAGTAGTAGTAATAAACTACACATAGATTTTAACTTTTTAATATGAACGTTACATTTCTGACGAATAAATTAAGTGCTGAAAAAATACAGATATGTACACCCGATGAACTAAAATCTTTTGCAATGCTTTGAACGTGATTATGGCTTAGTATGTTCTGAAGAGCTACAGTCTCTTAATTGGCAAATAAGAAACTTTAAATGCAAAAAAAAACTTTATACAACCTTCAATAATGAAACATCAGTATTGAACTGATCTTCGGCCTACATCATTCTTCAGCGATGTTATCAATACCAGTCATTTTCACTCTTAATTTTTATTACAAAGCCACAACTTTTCATCTCATCTCAGTAGATGAGGATCAATGATGAAGATCAATGCAGTAGACGGTTATCTCTGCTAAAGTGCTTAAGAAATAAAGTGTAATAAGTAATACTCTTATAAGATCAGTTTTTTCGCGAAACCCATGCCACAGCTTAGGCACATATGGGCCGGCTCCCTTCCTCGCCCCTTATTTCCCCCTTCCCCTACTCCCACCTTAAAGGCCGGCAACGCACTTGTGACTTTTGAGTTGCAGGTGCTCTTGGGCGGAGGTAGTCATTTACCATCAGGTGACTCGTCTGCCCGTTTTGCTCCCTATACAATAAAAAAGAAAAAAATATATTTTATTTTCATAAAATGTATGTATTTGTATGTACATTAAATATATAAATCGGGACCTTTTGCTTTCAGCACGCATCGATCGTATTGCGTCCATCGTAGTCATGAGTTGACTAACTTTAATAAATTTTCAGTAAATTAATATAACAAGAGTTTGGCAAAATTTAAACAATGCCAACTGCATTGTTTACACTTTGCCAAACTCTGTTCTGATTTCTGTTAGTCGATGAACCCTAATGTAAGTAGCAAGTCAAGCATAGACAAAAACCAATTCGTGATATTGAGAAAAAAAACATAGAATTTCGGAAAAAAGAGAGCCTGTAAAACAAATTCAATGAGGATCCAATCTCGTGAGGAACGAAACGATAGTAACATATGGATGGCTGTTGTTGCTTACCCTTAGACAAAATACTACCCTTGGACAAAATGCTATTGTTTTTACGTATTTATGTTCAATTGTATTATTCAATTTCTTCAGTAAATTAATGCATTTTATATATGTTCGTGGGAGAGCCACGCTTCGGCACGTATGGGTCGGCTCGACCGGAGTGATACCACGGTCTCACAGAAAACCGCCAGTGCAGCAATAGTTGAATTGTTTTTCGCCGAGTGAGTGAGTGAGGTTGCTGGAGGCCCTAACATTTCCCTTTACCCCTCTTCCCCCCTTCCCCTACTCTCACCTTAAAGGCTGACAACGCACTTGTGGCTCTTGAGTTGCAGATGCCCATGGGCGGCGGTAGTCACTTACCATTAGGTGAACCGTCTGCTCGTTTACCACCTATACCGCAAAAACCTTGATTACTCGAGTTATTAATTTAATTTATACAATATACCTAAGACATGTGAAATCTTTTCTTATTTTTAAAATACTGATGTGATTTGGACCCAATATCCTTAGTAAATTTCTCTGCAAAAAGTTATAAAATAAACGTGTTGTTGACAGTGAAACCAACGACATCAATCTGGGTCTCTTGGTGGAAGTGTGGAACAAAGGTGTCATCTGGGACCGGGCCCTTGGCTACCACTACCTACCTCTTACAACCGTTGCGTACAGTGAGGTAAGTTTGAACAACCTAATTATATTTAACTTGTGTTGTATTTGAACGTATTTATTTATTTTGCGCGGAACCCTAATTCTTTTGACCGACAGACAGACAGACAAAAATTTAAAAACTGATTTTTAGGCATAGGTATCGTGCAATATATATAATGTAAAATATTTTTTTTAAGCTTATACATTTATTTAATGTATGAGCTTAAAAAAAAATATTTTGGCGTTACAAACAGATACTTTAATTTAATTTATTTGTATTGATTAAGTGGTAGGCGGTTTATGAAGTTCATGTTTAATTCTAAACTGCATCGTTTTTCGAGACCGAACTGTTGTAGAAAAATATTATGACAATGTAGGTATGACAATATTCTTAGTTCTTTTTAATTTCTAGTTGTTTGCCTCTGGCCTTTCTGACATCTGTAGTTTTCCTAACTAATATCATACATTTTGATGAAAGTAACTTTGTTTATTTGTTACGCTTTTACACATAGTGTTTCGAATCCAATACAATCCGGTTGTAGGAACTATTACGGGCCACTTGGCCCTAAACCGGTACCTATTCACATTCAATACGACAGACAGTCCTCTATGCAGAGGATGTCTCAACGCGGAGGAAACGGCCGCCCATGTTATCCTAGAGTGCGAGGGAGTGGCAACACAACGGGTCAAGTATCCTCGCGGGTGCGAGGTCGCTCCTAGAAGGCTGTGAACGCCCCAAGAGGTTTCTGTGCTTCTAGAACTAGGCTGGTTCGCGCAATTGAAGTCTCAGACTATATATATATATATATATATATAATATAATTATGTATACATTAAAGTATTCTGTAAATGCTAACACTGCCTGATAAAGCCTCTGAATGAGCAATCAGGCAAACTTCTAAAACATTGCTATCGCCGCTCGAGTAATCCCCAATACAGGGTCGTATTTAGAGCGAAGGGTTAGCACATTTCCATATAACTGGACTAAAGAAAAACAAACTATCCTATAAAAACAATTTAAATAGCTGAATAAAGAAAATATGACGGCGATTTGGTGAGGACAGAGTTTTAACCCTGGAAGAGAAAGCCTGGGGCAGTGTTTTATGAACACCGTTTTATTATTTTTGGTCACTAAGTAAGACTTATGAATGGTAAAAGGATAGCTTCTATACTTATATAGACTGCTCAAATAGGTAGAATCGCTGAAAATAGAATTTAATGAATACTCATGGCTTTTTTTCAATTGTCGTTCATTGCGATTTTTATGTAATACCTTATGAAGGCAGGAGCAAGTAAATTTGCTCGTTACACGTATCTATTACAAAGAAAACAAAATTATTAATTTACAACAATTAGAAAACCGGCCGTGAAGCAATGCTTGCATTGCATTTCGCCGCGTGAGTGAGGTTACCGGAGGCCCTAACCCTTCCCTCTCCCTTATTCCCGTCTTTCCCCTCTCCCCCCTCTTCCCACTCTTCCCCCCTCGACCTAATCTCCTACTCCCACCTTAAAGGGCGGCAACGCACTAGTGACTCTCGAGTTACAGGTGCCCCTGGGCGGCGGTAGTCATTTACCATCAGGTGACCCGTCTGCTCGTTTGCCCCTATACAATAAAAAAAAAATAATAAACACAATTTTTTTAAAAGAAGACTAGAAGTAGGTAGTTTAACCTGCAAGACCAAGGGGCAGTATGAGAACTAATTTACTAGCAAAAATAATTCACAAGTCACTCCCTTTTGTTGAAAATAAAAATAAAATGTAATTGCGTATAGTTAGGTTTACGCAATTTAAAATATTTATATTCTTAAATTTAGATAAACAGCCAGCTATCAGTCCAAATACTTTACTTTTATTTAAAACTCCTAATGTTTACGATCAATGGATTTCCAATACGATCTCGTTATGAACAATTATTTGTACGTAAATGTCAGAGTAAATTGTACAATTTTTTTTTTACGTACACATTCGCGTAAACGGTTACTGCGACTTGCACGGAGTTCTACAAGTGATTCTGGGCGAATACTAGTTGATGATCTATAATTACACACCAATCGTTGGTAACGTTAACGCCAATGAATAGTAACATAACAATGGATGTTTCCGAACCCTTCCTATTTGTGGGGCAATATGGCAAACTATGTGGTTTTAGTCAGTTCAATTCCGTCACACCGCCCTACAGAAAGCCTCGGCGGGGGTTTCTGTAGAGCGGACACGCACAAAAAAAGAGTTAATAGTAATGTATTCACTTGCGATAACGTTACGAAGTATGTAACTCTTATCTTATCTGTGACGTTACTTACGAACTAACTTGGAATTGGCAATTAGCACTGGCATGATGCCCTGGAATTAGTTTCTGATTAAAGTTTTTCATGTATCAGTTGTGAAGGCGATAACCATATTTATTAATAACTTCGTATCGTTTTATGTTCATGAAATAAAAACAACAAAGATTGTATTATGCTTGGTAGGCAGGAAAGAAAAAGCTGTGGGTGGTACAATAAGAATAGGAAGTGAAAAAAGAAAAATATTACTGTACCCTCCACTACTGAAACAACGCAGAGATTAGATTTTGAGATAATAAAGAAAAATACGCGAGGTAACAATGAAATTATAGTTTAACTTAAATTAAAACAATGAGATTATAGTTTAAATAGAATTAAAATTAAATATTACACTTTTTTTTAGTTAGTTTCGCACGTGTCCTACTGCTGGGCAAAGGCCTCCCCCCTACGCTTCCACTCCTCTCGGTCCTCGGCCAATATTAAACAAACAATTAATAATGAATATAAGTATTAACTAACAACATTAAATTTCCTTGCTTGCTTAGAGGAATAGACTGTGTTAAATTTCTCTTATTACTGTTATGTATTCATTTTGTTTACGTATATGATACAATATATATTCTAAAATATATTATTATTATTGTGAATACATTTTAGTTTTATTTAGTCTAGGTGTATTAAAATATTTATGGTTTTAGTTTTGTTAAGATGTTTAAGAAATTTAATGTACGGTTGTCTATGATTTATTAACCGAGGATATTTAAGGCTATTCAAAGGCCCTACGTCTGCTAACGTGGTTTATTCTTGTATGACTATTAAATTGGTAGATTGACATTAAAAACGGTTGTTTTATCGAGCTTAAAATGACCAAAAAAGTCTACGAGCTAGAGGCCTAGATGGGATCTAGAAAAGAAGGATCTAAACTGCCGACTGATTTTGACCACCTTTCAAATAACAATTAGGGCGTTGCCGTAAGCTAGGATTTTCCTAGCTCCTATATATTCTTAACCAACACGTTACGCAAACTTGTTTGTTAAAAAACAGTTTCCAGAAAGTTTGCGTAATTTCTAAGGTAATTATTGTAAAAACTTCTCCACGATAAATTAATATTGAAGTTTCATAACAACACAAATCATAACTCTATAATTTATTCAGTATTACCCTGTGAGTACATAAGCAAGGTCAGCATAGTACTTACGCAGGTATTAATTAAAAACTCCCCAACAAGCTCTTACCTCCAACAAAAACGGAACTGTCGATGCGGCAAATCTAATCCTTTATGTAGGGATACAAATTTCGTACAATTTGCTTCCAACATTGAAGTAGATAAAAAGAATCTGTTTGATTTCTATAAAAAAGGAAATAGTTGCATTATTTATAAATTATTTAAGCGAACAAGTATAGATGAGATTAATATTGGATGGAGTTTAAAGTTTAAGCGTAAGTGTTCATCACTTTGTACCGCAATGTTTCTGTTTTCAAATTTACAGCTAAAACAAAATAAAGGTATTTAGACTTTACAATATGAGTAACATAGGTTTTGCCATCAGCCAAATTTCGGATTAGCCGCGTCATACCGACGTCATACCGCGTCATACAAAACGAATCACTCTATTGACTATTAATATGTATTAAAAGACAATAGAGTGATTCGTTTCGTTTCCGTTCTTTTTACTTTCGGATTTGAAACACAAAAATCTTCAAATATTCAATTAATCTCTTAAAATAAACTGGAAACTTTTAATCAATCAAGTGCTTGTTTTAATTATTTACTTAGTATTTTAGAACAACTACCAACGAAGAATTATATTTCTGCAGGAGAACAATGGCGCAGAAAAAATAAGGATTAAAAAGGACGAATCATAGTCTTCTTGTCCTTTTCCCAAGTTTATTTGGGGTCGGCGCAATGTGTTTTCTTCTTCCATTCTCCTCTGTCATTCGTCATTTCACTGCTTACTCCCTTTTTAGCCATATCCTCTATCACGTAGTCCATCCATATTTTCTTTCGTCATCCTCAACTCTTTAATTTTTTTTGGTATAGGTGGCAAACGAGCAGACTGGTCACCTGAGGGTAAGTGACTACCGCCGCCCATGGGCACCTGCAACTCAAGAGTCACAAGTGTGTTGCCGACCTTTAAGGGGGAAGTAGGGGAAGGGAAGGAAGAGGGGGAGAAGGGGGGAAAGGGAAGGGTTAGAAAAGGGCCTCTGGTAACCTCATTCACTCGTCGAAACACAACGAAGCGTCGCTATGAGGTCGGGTTTCAAGGAGGCCGTGATATCACTGCGGTTGAACCAGTCGATACGTGCCGAAGCATGACTCTCCCACTTACAAAATCTGTCAATTCCCATACATAAAACTCTCTTTACCATACATTGCTCATCACATTTTCATTAAAAAGATTGAATTGAATATTCAATAATGATATCCTCAACTTTATATCAGCTAAATGCATATTATGTGATTATTCGAAGTTAGCCTTTCATCAATACGTAATTGATCAGATTACAATAGAAATATTAATGAAGTACGAACATGAGGTAATGAGGCCATGTTTCATTGATTTCAGCGCTTCACTACGAATGCACTGGTACTTTCTAGTGTGTTTCTGTTCAGTGCTCCTGTTTGAAAGGTTTAGATTTGTATCTGTTTTGCATTTATTTACTATAATGACAGGGTTTAAGCTGTGTAATTTTTTTGAGTGAATAGAAAAAAAAAGTATAACCAGTAAGTATCATACTTAAATAAGTACCTTTTAACTCCCAAGTTTGAAATATGTGTAAAAGTAACTAGATATACACTTTGACTTTGTTAAGAAACGATTTGTAAGAGATACGGAAAATAACCACGATCTGAATTAATAGCTTTAAAATTCTTGTTGGATTGTGATTTTATCTTAAAATATAAATAAAAACTCTAAAAGCCAAACAATGAAATCACAAAGTAAGAAAAGAAAATATTTACCTACATAATTTTTTTTTTTACTTTATAATAAAAATATTCAATGAACTCATTTTCTGCATTCAAATTACGTGTATAATCATTGCTTAATATTATACTTTGTAATATTTTTATAAAAGATTTTTTTTACGATGGGTTACGTATAGTGATTATACATACTTGATATGGATTAAACATATCTATCGACCTTGTTTATTAACTGTCTCCCTACTGAGCCTCAGCCTCCTTTCAGTCTGAGACGGCTTAGACCATAGTCCACCACGAAAGTGTAAAGCACTGTGGCATAGTGTGACTTGGCACATTTAATAGTTACAGGAATAATGCAAAGTCACATAACGCAAAATCCGGTCTAAATGTCCTAGGAATTTGATTACAGCTTGGTGCAAATAATCTGTAGTTTTGCCGGCCTGTTGTCCAGGGGCTTTATCTTGATGTAAAAGCAAAGTATCGAGTCTTGACTTTGGTTGTTCAGTTTTTAAGACTTCTAATACTTGAGGTAAACATTCCTCTGTATACCATGAAGAAGTAAGTCTCCCCTTTATCAAGCAGAACCGTAACCAATATTCTTGTCTTAGTAAAAAATATAGCTACCATTCTTTACCTTAAGGATCGGAACATTTTCACAGACATCGGCGGTGGTTCATCTTCAAACAACCACACTATACTCTGGGATTTAATAGCAATGTCGAAATAATACAGCCAGGTTTCATCATATGTAACAATCGAGTTCACGTTGTTAGATCAGCCCTCTTCAATTTTTTTCAACATATCACGAGACCAAAGATCCCTCAGCGCACTCATCAAGAGCACATGCACATGATGACTGAACAAAGAGTGAACAAAGATTCTGTACTATCAAATTGTTGTGAAGAATACGAGGAACTGTTTGTGCACTTAATTTGAGGATTTCCTCGATCTGTCGATATGTCACACGTCGGTCTTTCTCCAATATTTTTCGGACAGTCTCAATGTTCTTATCAGTAGTCACTTCTAGCGGCCTGGCGGACCTTGCGTCATCTTCCAAGTTCAAATTCCCGCTATGGAATTGAATATACCACCGCTCTATGGTCCTTAAAGAAGAAAAAGTTACCCTCAGTGCACTATTATTATATATATATACTATTTCTTCAAAACACTTTATGAATTAAAACCACAATATTACGATATCTAGTTTGCATACGATAAAATCTATGTAGCGCCTTACGTATTTAAGTACGAAGAAATAGAATCTCAAATGCAGCCAATATAAAAATAAAATGAAAGTCAGCAAAATCTTTTAACACCATATTATTTTCTTTTCCATTTTCAAGCTATTGGCTTTATCAAATTGAGGATGAAAATCATTTTACTTTTTTAGAAAACTCTTACTTGGAAAGTACGTATTATATTATATACCAAATTGTTTATTTTAGGTTCATTTATTTCTATTACCACACAAGCGGCTAACAAAATATTCATCCTTAGAGAGCAATTGCATTTGCATTTTGCATTTTGGTTTCCTAATTTACTCTTTGAAAGTAATTCGGGAGTTTGAGATAATTGGGGCAGGTACAAAGGTGATTACCGTAAACCCAGCGATACGGTTGGCATGGCTTTACTGTTTACAGATGGCGCTAGGGTTTCGAGGAAGTATTTAGATTTAGAAGTGGTTATTTATTTTCGTTTTGTGAAGATCTTTTCAAATTACTCGCTTCCCTGGAGAAAAAGAGATTGCTTTTTTACTTTGAATAATAATAAAATAAGTTAGGGGTGTTTATAGTCATCGGTGACGGTTTAAAATAAAGAAAGAGCTGAATGTTTGTATGAAATTGTAAATTAAAATATTTTTTATTTGTTTAAATACCCATAAAATTTTACATAATAAATAAATTTAAAATTTATTTTTTATTGATTCCTATCATTGATTTTAATTAAAGAAGAAAGTGGGGGGTCAATTTTACAATGAAAGATGTCATTACTCATAATAAAAGACATTAAAAAGTCTTACCTATGGTTTTATTTCACAGCAGGAGTGTGGTGGTCGCTGGGTGGAACTAGAGGCTCAATTGATGATGCGCGGTGGCGCTGTTGTAGGCACCAATGGTCCCACTGGCCATGTACTGTTGCTTGACTGCAGGTTCGAGAAGCCTTTTGGTGAGTGAATATCGATTTTCGTCATATCTATACCAATATACTACAGCTGAAGCTGAGTTTGTATATTGGTTGAAAGTGCTGCTCCCTGGAGAATCTTTTTGGATTGAATGGACTAAATTTTGAGGAAGGTAATTTAGCATTGCTTGCTACAACAATAAAGATCGAAGTAATGACTGTAAACGTTTAAGAATCTGCAAAGAACGGCTGGTATTATCATAAAGTGTAGAATGATCAAAGATGACGTGGTTAAAAGCCACGATACTACTTCAGTCACACTTTGACTTTTGATGAAAAAATACAAAGCGATACAGAAAAGAAACAAAGGTGTACAACATGTCATACGTAGATATTGTCAAGTCTCTTTGTAAATTAATAATAGCGTAGCGTTTATTGTAATAAGTTACAATGTATCTGTAATAAACGAACAAAGGGATTACCCGGAATCGTATTATTACGGTAAAAAAATCAAATGGAATTCATTATTACCTGTTGTAATTGTGCAGTGAGTAGCTGCAAAATTTCATAAAATGTATGGCATTAACAGGGGTCCCTTCACACATACCTTGAAGCCATGCTCTATGTATAAAGATTATGAAAGATATTTAATTTTTCATTAGTTTAAGTATTTTGTTGTTTAATATGGGAACCACTCGTAGTAATATACATATCTCAATTTGAGGAAACACAAGGTATTGAAAGGTCGGTTACGGTTACTTCAATTCTATTCAATTCAATTCTTTATTAAAGTTAAAAATCGCGTGTATTCGGCATCAAGACTACTAGTTTTTCCACAAGTATTCAAGTCTATTGAGGGTTCAGGTAGGTTAAGGTCCATTGTTTTTTATCTCAGCTTTCGGCCATAGACACACCACGTGGTTGTTGTCGGTTTTATTCGTATATAAACGAAGCATTACGTGTGAGGCTTCTCTTATGTCAAAAAAACCATATCTGCTTTACTTAAATATATAAAAAGTGTACATTAAAAGTTTAAAATAAAAACATCTCAAAAATAAAATTTGGATAAGTGAAAAAAAAACACCTTTTATCTATTATAACTGAAACTATACATCAGCTAAATAAATTGCGAAAGAGTTAGATGCTGCAGCTTCAAGTCAAGGTTACCATGTTATTTTAACATTATTGAAGATAGTATTACAAATCGGTCAGACCAGTAGAAGTCACTCACATCCCTTTAACGATTGGAAAACAGCTGAAGATCTTCAAACGGCTGAACAGATTTCTTTATTTAAGAACACTCGCGATCAAGTAACCTTTCAAACAAAAGAAAAATCAAAATCGGTCAATCCGTTTATGAGTTAAACTAGACACAAAAACATACGGTAAACTAATAACACCCCTCCTTTTTGCGTCGGGGGTTAATAAAATTACTTTATATATTTTCATTTTTTTTTAAATACTACTAACATGGGTTACACATTACTAGTATTCTTGTTAACCTCTCCAACTAAGCTAAATGCTTGTGTTACGAGTGGGTCCACGTCCTTAGTGCACTGCCATTACGCTACCGCCACTTGTATATAGTTTGTTTATTCGTATTTATCAAAATTAAATAATTTTTTTTTTATACTTAACTCTGATAACTAACTAAACTAAACTAACCAAATTTCTGATAACTCACCATAGGTATGGCTAAATAAAATGGGATTTTTAAAATCAAACTTGTTAAAACACGCAGTCTCGAGAGTGTGCGGTTATATGTGTGGGTAGATGTTCATCAACCTTTAACCTACTTTTGGTTTCATGAAAGTTCGTTATACTGAAGTAAAATATTTAATTCTGTTACGTTGTTCAATGTTTTCAAGGTATATTAGCTTTGAATTATAATTCTTAGTATGATACTTCACATTTTTTATTAAAGTAATAATAGTTAAGTAAAACTAATAAAACACGCTTTAATGGCGAACTGAATTTTAAAGTGAGAAAGAGTTCCACTGGTACTTTTTAGTTCAGCTAGTTACAAAAGCGTGTTTTTTAGTTTGTTAAACTGTTAGTAAAGTTATTTTTTACTTTTAGTTCAGCTAGCTACAAAAGCGTGTTTTTTAGTTTTTTAAGCTATTACTTATTTTTACATTTTTAGTCTTTAAGTTAGGGTTCGATTTCGGAGAAGAAGCCTGAGAAACGGCTATCATATCCAAGGAAGGCAGCAGGCGCGTACACGCCTTAGTACATGGCACAAGATATTACCGTGTTTTCAGATACCGGAAAAATTGTTAATCCTAAAGATCCTGATCAGGATACTTCGACAAATTTATCAAATTATTGTACTGTCATCGGTCCTTGATAAGTGTGCGAAGTTTCAATTCAATTTTAAAGTGGGTCAAAATCACGTTCAAATATTCCGTTACATACATACATACATACCAAGCTAATAAAAGCGTGTTAAAAAGTAAGTACTGTAGATTTTGTAATTTAAGACTTGGTCTCTTTTTTCGTGAAGGAAATGTGACATTTATATTCTATATATTAATACGTGAAGCGAAAACTTTGGATCCCTTTTTACGAAAATTGGGCGGACAGAGCAGTATGAAATTTCGCACACTTATAGTTTATACAGAGATTCTTCGCTGTATAGACTATAAGTGTGCGAAATGTATGACGAATGCTAAACTTTTTCAACAATATTTGCTACAAAGTTAAAAAAAATGCAAAAACGGGTACATACAGCATGAGTGTCCAGTATATATTTTAACCTGTCATGGTACAAAAGTCTATACAATGACAGGTCAAGTATTATTGACCATTGAAATAAACCATGGTCGAAATTCGACCACCACGCGATCTCTAGTATACATAATAATTTAACCCAATAATATAAAACTTCTATCGTAAAAGAAAATGGTGATGTCCAAAACATTCATCTTAAACGTCTTAAACGAATAAAAAAAAGTTGTATACCGCAATTCCTATGTACCCATAATCGATGAGGGAAAGATATAAAGTCGAGTTGGCAAAGATCTCAAGTATGTCAGAATGGCGCCTGTCTGGCTACGGACCTTTGCCAAGCTCTATGTCCTGGTTTGGGTAAATCTATGGGCAGCTCACTCAAGTAAGCAGGAGTTATGCGTTTGCTTTTGGCTAAACTATAGTTATATGTAAATTATATACTATTATAAGAGAAAATCGTACAAACTGTTATGATGATTCATAAAAATGGATTGGTAATTCCGGATTTATTGCTGACTAAATAACACTGTCAACTTTAAGTCGGCCTTGCGCACTTATGATTCACAGCAGCGCCCCGCGGTTTCACCCACGTTAGGCCCGGGAAATATCGGAATAAAAAGTAGCCTATGCATTAATCCAGGTCTCCAGCTATCTACATACAAAGATTCATCGCAATCGGTTCATTGGTTTTTGTGTGAAAGAGTAACAAACATCCATCCATCCATCATTCCATCCAAACTTTCACATTTCTAATATTAGTCGGGTTAGTGGGGTTACCACAACAATGTAGTGACAAAACTTCCTATAGTTCAAATTTTTATTTAAATAAAGTATAAAAAATAAAATATATTAGACTTATAAATAAATTAGAATCTTAAAAAAAATATTTGAAAATATGAAAACTTTGAAATATGTTTCAGTCAACTCCCCATACAACAATATACTTGAATTTTGATTTTGTATTGGTATTATGGATTTTGTTTTCATTTAATGTGATTATAGCATGAATATTATGACACGTGTTATAGATAAAAAGAAAGAGAAAAAAAAAGGGAAAAAGAAACACCTAGTTATATTTTATGGTTCGAACATTCTTATTTTGATATTTGGAAAAGAAAATAATTTATATGCTGATACGAAACCGAACCTTACTAACTGATTTCTGTTTTAATGCTAAATTTCCTGTTTAGCTTTAGGCAATAAAATCGTAATTACTTTGAAGCTTAAGAAAGTAAATTATTCAACCAGGGCAATTTTTTTTTTGTTTTTGTCCTCAATGTCACAAGGATTGGGCGCCGTCTGGGCGGATGTTTTCAAAGTCGAGACTTGTGGGCGTTTGTCGCAGATGCCAAGGTTACAGTGTCACGTGACGACGGAACCGAATCACTGTTAATGAATGGACACCTCCATGTTTGGTTTTACAACTGACGATAGACGATTGACGATTTTTAGTCACACACACAGATCATTGAACGTCATATTATTCACCCATGATGTATAAATTGTATATTTCTTGTTCTGTAAGAAACTGATTCTAGTTCATACTCGGACCTGTGTGGTCATCAAAGATGATATTTAGACAAATCACAAACACAAATAAACTCATTATTTATATTAAACAATATTAAATATTATTCTCATAGATGTAGATTCTCAAATAAGGGCGAACATTAATATGTACAATATTAATTTTTTTTTTTTTTTTTTATTGTATAGGGGGCAAACGAGCAGACGGGTCACCTGATGGTAAATGACTACCGCCGCCCATGGGCACCTGCAACTCGAGAGTCACAAGTGCGTTGCCGCCCTTTAAGGTGGGAGTAGAAGATTAGGTCAAGGGGGGGAAGAGTGGGAAGAGGGGGGAGAGGGGAAAGACGGGAATAAGGGAGAGGGAAGGGTTAGGGCCTCCGGTAACCTCACTCACGCGGCGAAATGCAATGCAAGCATTGCTTCACGGCCGGTTTTCTGTGAGGTCGTGGTAACGAGCGGAGAGATTCCTTTTTTTATTAGAACCTGAACGGCAATTTCTAAATTGCTAAAAGTATAGCAATACGTTTATATGCAAAAACATTATCAGTTACGAGTAAACCACTCCTAAATTAGTCTCTTAATAGTTTCTTGAAACACAACTCTTTGATATATGTAGAAAACATAATTATAAGTCACGAAGTGCATAAAAACCGTAATAACACGAGGGGAGGCGGCGTACGTCAAAATTGATGGATTGTGCTTGTATTAGACAGTTCCCGCCTAAGCATTTATCACGAAAGAGGGTCAGGAGTCGATTAGCAGGTATGTAGAACAGCAGGGGAGATAAAATATTGGTGTTAATACAAAATTTGCGAATGTATTTTAAGCACAGTTCTTCTAAATAGCAGAGTTCAAATATTGTGATGATTAATTATACAGAGTAGTGATAATTAATTAAATGACCTCACTCAATTAAGAGTTATAAACGACTAGAAAAAAAATGTATTAAGACGTCACAAAATGTTACTTCGTACAAGTTTCTGTAAAAAAATTTAGTTGTGACGTTTAATAAAATAAAACTTAATTGACGTCTAGATGACCGCTATCCAGACTTATATAGACTTTAGATTATATACTACTTTTTTTTTATCGTGTGGAAATCCCCTCGGGTCATCACCTCACCGGGGCTGGCAGTGAAGTGGTATGTCAGATTCGAACTGACTAAAACCACACGGTGTTCCGTCATAAATGAGTCTATTGCAAGGGACTCGGGTATACCCTAGGAAGGAAGTCCCCGAGAAGGTTATATACTACTTGCAGTTACATACATAGTATGGTTAAAGATATGCATAATACTAATATTTATTAAAAATAAGATATTTTATTGCTAGGATTATCCTCTTTACATTATTTATCAATAAACTATTCCTTTTCACTTTAAATTTAAATGCACTTATGAAAATGATTTTTTAGAAATACCTACTTTAAAAAATGTGTTTGTAAGATTCGAATTTTGTTTTATATAAATCCAATATTGTTTTATATATAAAAAAAAAAAAAAAAAAAAAAAACTTATATGGTGAAAATAACTCTGTCTATCGGTGCGTATCCCTTCGCATAACTAATCCTCTGGACCGGTCATAATGTGATTCATTTTAGGCACTCTAATATGAAATATTCAAACGAGATTATTAAAATACATTTGAAAAAATATTACTGAAAAAATGAACTTTATTATTTGATACCATATTTAACATGGTTGTTGTGACGAGGCCGACAGTTTTCCCCTTTGTATAGTGCAACAAAGACCTCTATGCGTGGCTAAAATTAAAACTACATTTTTAAGGTTCCGTAAGTACGAGTGCAAAAACGGAACTCTTATAGATTCATTCGTGCGTCTGTCGCAGACGCTTTGCTTCGAATGTACTGAACCGTTTCTGTGACCCGATCATACGTGTGGAAGTAACTAAATGAATTTTGAATATGGGGGTCACTTTTGTGTTACAAATTGGAAAAAAATCGCAATCTCAATCGAATGCAAGTGCTTGTTTGTAAGGGTCTCAAATATATATTTTTTTAAATAATTTAAGGAAATATATGAGAAATGGCCACTCTCTATAAAAAAGTTAGTATAAATGAAATAGTTTAATAAAAAATGAAATTTTTCTTACTCATAGATTACGCGAAAACCTATAAAAAGTTCATAGTCTTATAACATGGTAAATCTCTCAATATTGTGCGTACCTACAAACTTACATTAAGATAAATTATTTTAGATAAACCATGTAATGTTTACAAAAATATGTTTTTTTTTACCTTCACCAGCAGCAAATAAAAAAAATCTAGCCTAGCTTGTGCAGATTTGGTAAAATGAACCCGTGAATAGAAATTTTTAATGGATAGAAAATAATTTATCTTCAACAAAGCCTATCAAGTCAGTTCTAAAGTCTAGTCTATCAAACTGTCAAATGCCATAATCCTTAATTAACTTCAAGCATTTTCGATATAAGTTTCGATTAAGTTGACTACTGGAGGGTTGATTCAAATTTAGAGAAATGTACTATAAGCTAGAATTTACAGACAATAGTATTCTCATTGGGTTTCATATTTAGATACCGTAGTTTAGTACTTAATCTTGTAGAATTTTATCAATTTACCTTGCAAGTTCTGGTCCCTTTGCTTTATAGCACCACAGTTGCTTGTCAGAGTCAGTTACCTATGCTTGGTGCACCTATAACTCTCTGAACTATATGTATTGTGTTGGGAATATGGTTGAGAGCCTGAGATTGTGTAAGGAATAAGAATTAAAAAAAGAAACTAAAGTTAATATGCTGTATGATAACTATGTAAAATTATGTATCACTGGAAAATATTTGTACATAAATAGTTATATACTTACGATGCTTATGTACGGTATACCCCGTATAATTTATTAGTATAAGTATATTTAGAGTAATAATAACACGAAATTGCTAAAAAACACGCTTGCGGTTGGCACTGAAAATCAGTACTGGTATGTTTTATATCATCTCAGTGTACGCTGAGTGTCAACCAGAAATTGCAGAACGGCAGCGTACTGCGAGTGATAATTTCAATAATTAAAAAAAACGTTAAGAATGACACGTCATCTACATTACCTACATACATTCCACATGACATAAACGACATATTGTAGACATAGCTAAAGTCATAGACTAAAAAATGATGGTTGTGAAGTAGGTTAAAAATAACAATGTGTATTTAAATTATAGAATTAGGTAACATAAAAAAAATGTACGCTGAGGTTTTCGCAATAAATTATATTTACTTTCTTTCTTTCTTCTTTTATAAATTTCGTAAATAACATAGCGTTTTCCAACAAGTAGGTATACTTGTCAGAAAACGCATATGTACGGGAATCTAATCTGGGGGCTTTAAGGGTAATTAATTATACTTGGACATACATTTTAAATGGAATGTAGCCTTTAGTAATCAAGTAGCTTGGGCTTAGGAGGACATAGTTTACGTCATAACAAAGTAAATTTAACTATTCCTGAAGTGATAGAGCTTGTGAATTCCCGATAATAGCTTTGCCAGCTAAAAGTTGAGGTCGTGAAGTTTTTTAATCATACAAGCGAATTACACATTTTCACATATGAAGTGAATCTTAAACAAAACACAATTATAAGAAGTTTTTTTTAATAATAAAACATTATGAAAAACTAGTGTCTTTAGAGTCTTATAAAATGAAAATGGGCCAAAATGTAAACAACAGATTAATGACTGCTGATTAAAGTATCAAAAAGTACAATATACCTACATACAAAAGTAAACAAAAAGTAATCGTTACAATAAAAACTTTCGTGAGTGGTATTTATGTTTATTAGAAACTATATAGTTTTACTCACGTTTGTATTTCGGGGATGCCCGACTAGTTTCGGACCCGACGGGGGCCCGTTTTCAAGGAGTGAAGCGTCCTGCCGCGACGGTGTCAGGCGGTAGTGAGTGTGACGCTTTTTATGTTAACTTTCAATCGATATGCATACGATCACGTAATAGATATTACATACCTATGAATTGCCCCACGTTATGGTATATACATATATATGTATAATATATACATACATATATGTAAACATACAAAGCTATATCATACCTATTATGTGATCACGTTTAAGCCCTCGGCACACAGAAGCGGGAGCCGCGGGAAAGCGACCGCGATCCGGGACGGGATTTTTTTGTAATATTCGACTGTGCCCAAATAAAACCATGTAGTTGGTGCATATTTTTTAAAATGGGAAACAAATATATGATAGCAAACAGTCACCTGTGGACGATTGCAACAGCAAGTTGTGTCACACATGAGTGAACTCTTATAAAGTGTGTCAATCAAGGGTGTCAGTCCCAGTGCCATGTGATGAAATAATCTCGAAAAAAATATTTTGAACTGCAATTGTGTTGCCTGATTAGTATGTGTACAACTAAGCAAAATGAAACATTGAGCAGCGCCCGGCATGACACCTAGCCTGATCGGAGAATCCTTCCTTTGTGTACAACAGACGGTATCGCTGATCTTATTTATAGCTTTAAATTTACAATTTAAAACACCCCCGACTCGAAAATCCCTTCAACGATTAAAAAAGAGCTGATGATCTTCAAACGGCTGAACCGATTTTCTTAAATTATATCTAAGAACACTCCCGACTAATTCACCTTTTAAACAAAAAAAAAATCAAAATCAAAATCGATTCATCCGTTCGGGATCTACGATGCCATAGACAGACAGACACATTAAACTTATAACACCTCCTCGTTTTTACGTGGGAGGTTAAAAATAATCTGCATTAATATATGCATACGTCTGAAACAAATAATCACGATTGACATTGTAAATATTAGATTTTGTGTGTGTGTGAAATCATTTTAAGAAAATCCATGCCACCAGTGTCCTAAATTATGTAGCACAGTCAATTGATCTACATTATAAGTACAATATTCACTTATCATAAAAAGTCTATATACACAAATATACATATTATATTATTTAAGTACATTATACCTATATGAACCTATAGAAAAATCTTACTTCGGTATCTTGTCTACGTTTTCCTTCAGAAAGTGAGGAAGTGGGTGAACTGAGGGTATAACATTCTAATCAATGTATTGTCGAGTAAGTTTATTATGTAAGAGAATGTATGTCGATGCAATCTTTTTACTATATTGCGCAATACAGAATGTATGATTGGATGTAAAAGGTTATTATGTATTTGTAAATGTGGTTAGCAGTCTCGATTGATTTTAGGATAAGGTGGAGATACCTTTACCGTAAACCAGACATATTTTGTTAACAACATTACGTTAACGTCGAAATATCGCTGGTTTTCGATGTCTGTCTCAATCCACATTATAATTTAGTTCAAATGTATGTCTGATCCCAAACTAGGCAGAGCCTGTACTATGGTAACCAGATAGCTGATAAACATACTTATAAATATCGAAATACATTATGTATGTATAGATAAATGACACCCAGACACAGAACAAATGATCATGCTCATCACACAGTTATTTGTTCTGGGTGGGAATCGAACCCACAACCTCTGGCTTAACAGTCAAGATCATTAACCACTAGACCAATATTTGTGACCATCCTCATTCTTTTCTCATCTCTCTTAAATATACCAATTGCTGATTCTGCCAATAAAAAGCAATATAGACTAGGACATTATTTTATCTTTATTAAAGACAACAGTTTTACTCACGTTTGTATTTCGGGGATGCCCGACTAGTTTCGGACCTGACGGGGGGCCCGCGTTGGGTCCGATCCGGTTTTTATCATCTTAACCTGCTGGGTTTCGTAAGGAACATAAACTAAAGTCAAGGGCCTACCCCTTTTCTGTTTTGTTTCCATTTACCGTGGAAAACTCCTGTGTACTGTCATGAGCTACCACGAGGGCCATCGGAATCCAACCGACACTAATAACCGTACATTTCTTTATCCTTTTTGTTCTGCTACTTTGACTTCTTTTTTTAACAATGTACCGCCCAATTTACCATGATTACTGAAATATTAAAAAATATATATTCGGAAACATGCTACTCATGGTTTCTATCTCGACACTAAGGACGAACAACTTTAAATGTAGATTTTGACTTTGCTTTCCTTTGTTTACTGTTCATAACGCTTCGCTCCCATTCTATAATGTACCTCAATAGGATAATTTCTGTTGTTGTTCTTTGCAAAATGGCTGTACCCAATATTCTGTGTTTGAAACTAATATATTTTAACTGTATAGAAAATATAATGCAATAATAAAATCGACCTATGTTAAGAGGATTTATAAAACAATGTACCAACATTTACCCAATAACTTGTAGCACCGATAGATTAAGTGTACCTAAAAATAGGCAACTTCTTTGTATAAAAATGATTTATATTTTAACTTAATATTTTAACAGGTAACTTTGGCTTGTCCTAGCTTAGTTTCATGTCAATGACATTCTTTATGTTACAAATGTCTATATTTAGCTATAGAAACCTTCTTTTAGAGTATAAAATGGTAAGTTCTGATTAATTTATTGTGAGTTCTTTGAACGTTCCCTAATCCGTCCTTTGAAGTCATACGCCTGCTTGTTGATTCCCACGACTATTAATAATATTTCAAACAATTATAAACGCTTTTCATTCTTAATTTACAGTTAAAACTATTCAAACTACGTTGTAGATAAATAGCTGACGCTGAGTTTCTAGGCTTGTTTGGTATATTAATGGGTTCATTAGAGCGAGGGATTCGGGTCTTTGATGTTTATCTAGGTTATGCAATATTAATAGAAACGTTGCCGTTTCTGTTTGCTGTTATATGCACTTATTATGGCATTTATTTATTTTGTGAAGAGCTTGATTAATTTCAGACCTAAAAGCAGCAGCTTTGGTATAAAGTACAAGGATCTGTTAATTTCTATTCGGGCGTTGCTTATTATAAATTTTTATACAACCGAGGAGATAAACAGTAAGTGTACTTGTTTATTTTCTTGTTTGTATAAAAATAAAAGGGAAATAATAAAAGGGAGCATGAAGTTCATGACCCCTTTAATTCTATGCTTGCAATAAAAGCGATTTCATTAGCGCTTTGCCAACTCAACTGAAGACGACGTGTAAGTTTTAACATTAATTATGAATAATTAATTTCCTTTTTATTGATATACATATATATAATAGTAACACTATATAGAAATATTGAGTCGAATAGGATAAATAGTACTTAGAGCCTAGAGTAGCTTACTCGTCAAAGCGGCAAGAGTTTCTACAAACAACTCAGTTATAATAACTTTCTCGTGTATATTCCTTAGTAAATGCTTTCAAAGATATTTTATAGCTCTAAGATACGAGCTATATTTAGTGATAAACACATATTTATATGTGTACTAGGGTTTTTATTATTTTGTTTACGTTGTTAGAATGCTTTTTCATTCCCACGACAACACGATAAAAATAGAATATTATGTGTAAACAATGAAAGTGCAAAGTACATGACTATTTTAGAATGACATGATTTTTGGAAATTATTTGTAGTTTGTTGGTTTTTACTAACTGTTTTTAACAATGATATATGTAAGAGATAAATGTCAGGTACAATAGTTGCATGTACTTACATATTTGAGCCTGCATGTAAGCCGCTCTTTAATCTCAACCAGAGGTAACGAGGATATGATTCTATACAAATAAAAAGTCCAGTTCACAAGTCTCAGTTTTTAAATGTCGTTAAAGAAATTTGATAGATTATGATAAGTTTTTTAATCCTATTTAGTTTGAGCTTTAAATTTAAAAAAAAAATGTAAATTATGGTTTTATTTAAGTTTTATTAAGGCACCAGTGATTGCTCGCTACTGTTGGGACTTACTAACAATTAATGAACAAAAGAAATACATCCAGACTCAAAACAATTTCCTGTGGCTCACACAAATAATGAATGAAAGTCTTATTCATTGTGAATAACAATTTTACAATCTATTCGACGAAATCGTATCAAATTTTATTTTCGTTTTCATTTCAGAATTGTACTGAAAATGAAAAATGCATATTTTTAAATTGGTTCTTTGTTCTGAAGGCATCTTTGAAATAAGCTTTACATTGTGGAGGCCAGGCCTCCCTCGCTTAGAGGTTGGAGTTCAATCAAAATTCAAGACAGGATCCCAACTGAAAATAGCGTTTCAAAACCTAATTCCCTTTTATTGCAAGCATAATACCAATTAAATGTGTTTCTAGGGAACTTTGTACAGTGAATTGGTTTTTGCGTAGGACAGGTTTGCGTATTGTAGATTACGTCATTAACCGTTAAACAAGCTAACAGCTGTCAGTTGGTATCATAATAATAACTATATAACTTATTTATACTCTATGGAGAGTTGTCAGTTTATCGATTACTGACGTATTCAAACTCATGTGACTGATGCAAATGTTTTAGCGGGAAATTTTAAATGTAATTTTTGTGATTTTTTCATTTCGAATTCCGATTTTTTAATAGAATATTATTTTTTTCGTTAAATAAGGGCCTAGATTTAAAACAAAAACAGAGTCAAAAATTTGTGAACATCCTATTGTGTCGGTTTTTTTAATTATTGTTGTGGATTTATTATTCCATTGGGTTACTATCATGTGATTGTGGTGTGATTTAGACATAGCTATTATAATTGCTTGTATGCTTGTAGAGTCTGAGCTCTACAAGAGCAAGACACGAAGATTATGTTCCTGTAACTGATTACAGGAACATAATCTTCGTGTCTAGCTACATGACAGCATTACTCAGTGTGAATCTTTTTTGTACTGCCTAAATTTAAAAAAAAGCATTACTAATTGCTTTTTTTTAATTTCAATCTTTTATAATATCCCATATAATAAACTTTGGTGATTGATGGGTAAATTTTACCCATCAATCACCAAAGTTCATTAGAATATGACGGTATACCTATTTCCGACACAATCATTATGCTTCGGGTGAAGTAAAAGGTTAAATATATATAGAGGTTGCAATATTATTGTTCTACAAATATCAAAAATAATACAGGTATCTAATATCTCTATATATATATGTATATATAGTCATTTATAGGTAATGTGATCCCTGTGTTTTGCCTCATACATATATTTAGGTAAAAGGTCATGTTTACCACAAAAATAAAATAACACGTCAAAATTTTACCATAAGCAAAGATAAAGCAGAAATAATTCTTTCATGAAAACAAATAATATGTTTAAAACCTTTGGAATAAAATAGGAGATTGCTCTTAAAACCGAGAATATATGCGATGTTGATGTGTGGTACTGGTACAACTATTGTGTCAAGACTCATACGTGAGCTCTCATCCTTTTTAAGCACCCAATAAAAATATATAACACCTACTTTTATGTTATTAGAATGGAACATATACTAGTAAACTAGCTTTAGACCGCTACTCTAAATCAGTTGTTGAGAAAATATGTATAAAAATAATATGGTCGAATATAATAATATGAACTCCATGGTCATTTTTATGGGGCCCTAAATGGGCCTGATATAGACTTTAAAGCATCTTGGCTACGGTTTGGTGATCTTTTCGGAGAAACCTATTTATCTTTGCAATTATGGACGAAGTTATAATGGCGAATAACTATTATTTCCGGAAATATATCTTGAAAGATGGTACGGTGGACATCTGTCGGGCATGTCACCGTCCTGGTGAATCTATCAGTCATATTATTTCTGTTTGTTTTCGTCTTGCCAACGGTGAATATTTGCACAGACACAATCAAGTGGCCAGGGTTGTACATCAACGACTTGCCCTAAAATACAATCTTGTGCATTCAGAGGTGCCATATTACAGGTATGTGGCCGACCCACTTCTCAAAAATGGTCGTGCCTCATTGTATTGGGGCCGATCTATCATCACTGACAGAACTATTGTTGACTGACATAGTGCAATTATAGCGCCGCTCAATGATTATCGATATCGCTGTTTCTCTTGACGAAAACTTCGTGAAAGTTGAAAAAGAAAAACAAATAAAATATTTGGATTTGTCTCACGAGATTGTCGATATGTGGAATGTCGATTCGGCGATCATTGTTCCGATTGTTATATCTGCTCATGGATTAATAGCACTTCAACACCTTAAGATGATCCAGCCGTCTAACGCGAGCCGCGTTAGGGATCAAGGGACTGATGCAGAAGGCAGTTCTCCTCGACACAGCCCGTATAGTGAGGAGGTTCCTGTCTTTGGAGCCGTATCCTCGGTGTCTTGGTCCCTGTACCCGATGTCGGTGGTTTACTATTTTTTATATTTTTAAATATATATTTTGTTTTATACATATTTAAAAATGTAATTTATAAGTTTTAAGTTTAGTAAAGAGAAATAATAATATTAATAATCTAAGGTACATCACTATCTATATCCAAACTAAGCAGAGCTTGTACTATGAGTTCTAGAATATGGATAAATGAAGTTCCTAATCGCACGTTACACTTCAGACGCTCGGCGGATGAGAGCTAGACGGAAAAAGTGTTAGCGCAACGAAAAATGTTGACCGCGATTTGATTTATTTTATCTACGCCATCTGTGAATTTTGTGTGATACTACTGTAATTTGGTGTTGGTTGTATTCTAATTATCCATATATTAGGTCGGGGAACTTTTCTTTTTCGAGTTTTTACAATACTAATGCATTTATATGTAGCGAAAGGAACTTTCTTTCAACCACGTGTCTCAAAGACACCTCAATCACTCAGGGTTTTATTTTTTTTGTAAATACATACATATTATACATAGAAAAACCCAGAACAATTTCAATAGATATATATTATACTTATGCATACAAATATTTGCACTGAGCGGGAATCGAACCCGTGACCTCTGGCGTGGCAGTCGAATGCACTACCGCCGCGCGACAGAGGTCGTCTAATATTTGTATCTATCACTCCAGCATTGATAAGGCCCCAGTGCCCAAGACTGCAGTTTAAGTGTTATTTCATAGCGTTTATATTTTTTACAGTTTAAGTATTCCAAATTCCACGTTACTCCGTCCGCCCAATTTTCGTAAAAAGGGATCCAAAGTTTTCGCTTCATGTATTAATATATAGATATATCACAGGCTCACGTGGTTGGATACAACGGCAATTTTGGTTTAAAGATCTTTATTTCTCAATAAGACAAATGTCACTCACATGAGAGCAATAAATATTTTTTTTAAAACCCGATTTCAAAAATCAAACCTCCTAACTAGCCGCGTTAGCAATTATACCTCCTTGGTAACCTAGAAAAAATACTGACAAATGATCTATCGCGACTTTTTTAAATTCAGAATCTAGATTGAGCCAAATTTGATATGGAATCTTTGCAAACAAACTATATGTCACCATGTGTTAGGGTTGTCATAATTAGAATACTGTACTATTGGAATTTTATTTCTATTTCCTAGTTTTACATAACGATTTTACTATAGCATTTGCTGGGACTCAATCTAACCACCAAATACTTAATAGGTAAAAAGTACCTTAAAACAATAATTAACCAATTAAAAACAACTTAACTTAAACTTAACTTAACAAACAAAATTAAAAGAAATTACAACTATATAACTCTTCAAATTTCGCAGATCAACAACAACTTGGTTATTTATATAATTAAACGTCAAAGTAACGAAGCTATGCAATAAAATCACTGTCAAATGAAAAAAAAATAACAGTAAAAATCACTGTCACTACGGTTACAAGTAGAAATAATTAAAACTGAATTCATTTTCAATATGTTCATTTTCAAATTCATCAAATTATGTATTCATTTTCAAAAAAAATAATTAATGATAATTTAGAGCCAAACGGAATTTATCAACATAATTTAGTTTCATTACTTATTGGTAAGGATTTTGATAACGTACGGTTTATTTCATTTTATCTACAAAATAGGCAAAGACAAAACAGTCAAGAACCATTTGCCATTTGCCAACCAACCATTTGGTTTAGTATGTCGATTTTTATTGTTACATCGTTTGCCGCAATCTGCCGACATCCTGGATAGCAAAGTACCGTTATCGTTTGCTACAAACATGCCTTCGAAGTAAAGAATTCTATTAATCTTGTACAACTCCATCACAATCAAGACCCATGTGTGTGAAACAGAGTCATAGGCTTTTTAATAATCTATCCAACATGTCGCCAGATCCTTTCGGTTACGGCAAAACTTGTTAGTTAATAGTCATGTCGTGTATAACAAGTCATTGGTTATTATCGGTATTAAACGCCATCGAAAAACAGCACGCAAACAAACAATTTATTCAAATTGAAATAAAACTATTTTTAACTGATTCTATCGCGATTTATTTGGTGTTATTTTACTATTTACACTGATCCCGACGTTTCAGTTGCTTTTCAGCAGCCATGGTCACGGGTAGACTAAGATGGTGGTTGTCTCATGTATCGAAGTGCAAAGTTATCTCAAAGTACCCGAAGTTTGTTGATTGTTGGTGTTACTATTTACGCAGGATGAGCTCAAAGTGTCTTGAAGCCTTCCTTTGTTTTGTATTTTCTTGGGTTTGAGTAAGTAAATAACCGGATCCCAAGCTGGTGGTACGTTCCAACCATCTTCTCTATTAAAATTAGAGTGTTTTTTAATTTCAATAGCCTCACGGAGCATCCTTGGTAGGAATCGGTGTTCTTTCGCGAGTACCTGTGGTTTATCGAAACGCAGGTAATGGTTGGTCCCTTGTTGCACGTGTTCACACACAGCAGACTTCATCGAGAGTTGGTGTTTTATGTCAGCAATGTGTTCTTTGACGCGGGTGCCAATGCTTCTCTTGGTTCGACCAATGTACGAGAGCCCACAGTCACAGTCTATTTTATAGACCCCTGCATCTTGTAGAGGTACTTGGCGCTTGATAGATGGTAAAAATTGACTTATCTTCGTTGGCGACTTGTAGTATGTATTGATTGAAGCTCGCTTCAAGATGTAGCCAATCTTATCAGTAACTCCTCGTACATACGGTAGAATGGCAGGCTGGCGCTCGACAGTGGCTGGCTTTTCTTGGGATCTGTGACGGAGGCGCGGTAGTGGGAGCTTGTTGTCTTGCAGTACGTGCTTGACATGTGCCAGCTCAGCGTCCAGGTGTTTCTTGTCACAGATCCCACGGGCTGTCTGAAACAAAGACATCCCCACGGTAGCTAGCTGTTTTGGATGGTGGTGAGATTCACCGTTTAAGTACCTATCAGTATGGGTCTTTTTTCTATACACAGTGTGGCTTAAAGTATTGTTAGGATTTCTGATCAAAAGTACATCTAAGAAGGCTAATGAATTATTTGCCTCTAATTCCATAGTAAATTTTATGTTGTGATTAATGGAATTAAGGTGTTCTAGGAATGCATTTACACTTAGTCTACCCGTGACCATGGCTGCTGAAAAGCAACTGAAACGTCGGGATCAGTGTAAATAGTAAAATAACACCAAATAAATCGCGATAGAATCCGTTAAAAGTAGTTTTATTTCAATGTGTAACATTCGCGTAAACTTTCAACAATATCAATTTATTCAAAATAACTCAAATTAAAAAAAACGACAATGTACCAAATACAACCTCCAACCAACTAAAACAGCTTTTAGTAAACACTTCATACTTTGGCAAGGGCTTAGGTTGTATAACATTGTGAACAAACTGGTTACCGAATTTGGGAACTCCGCATTTGAATTAAGGAGTAAAGTTTCTGAATTGTTACAGAATAATAGTTAATACACACACATACACGCACACACCCACACTCACACATACCCACATTCAAATTTTACTAACTAAAAATAATATATACATGCATGTTCCAAAACGCTAAGCTAACTATATTTTTGGATTAAATTTTATTTTATATCTTACTTTATCTGAATCTGATATTTTTGCAGACACGTAATAATGTGAGATGAGGAGGCTAGGAGACCCATATCACAGGTTTCAACCTAGCTTGGGCTAGTCTCCCAATATTTGTTGAGTCTGTACAAAGGTCATGTCAATAACATTGTAAAATTTTGGTAGAAATTGAAGAAATAAAAAATAAATTGGTTGCTAAAAAACGGATTGTTAGAAAACATTTCATATTGAATTTGGCTGAAGTATAGGTGAATTGCTCACGTGGCTCTTAGGGTATGTTTTTTTAAACAGTTTTATTTATTTTTAAGTTACGCTTGGCCACGTGAACAGTTTTAAAATTTTTGCTACCGCAAAAGTGGTGATATCTAATTGTTACTTAATTAGTTAACTAACAACATTTTGAAGTGTCCGTATTAATATTACACATAAGAATAATTAACTATTTTAAATAGTCCTTTTTTTTTTTGTGCGTGTGGAAACCCCCTCGGTCCGTCACCCCGCCGGGGTTTTCGGCGGGGCGGTGTGTCGGAATCGAACCGACTAAAACCACACGGTGTGCCGTACTGCGCCTTAAGTAGGAGGGATCCGGGAACAGCTTTATTACGACATCCGGAACCCTCCTAGCGCCATTTTAAATAGTCCTAATTGAACCCTAAGGCTAGCTAGATAAACTTAGAGACCTAATATTAGGTACCTAGTTTTTTGCATGTAGATGCTGTTGACGTGTGTGACTCTTCAGAATATTTTAATTTTTTTTTTATGGTATAGGGGGCAAACGAGCAGACCGGTCACCTGATGGTAAATGACTACCGACGCCCATGGGCACCTGTAACTCGAGAGTCACAAGTGCGTTGCCGCCCTTTAAGGTGGGAGCAGGAGAAGAGGGGGAGGCGGAAGAGTGGGAAGAGGGGTGAGGGGAAGGATGGGAATAGGGGAGAGGGAAGGGTTAGGGCCTCCGGTAACCTCACTCACGCGGCGAAATGCAATGCAAGCATTGCTTCACTGCCGGTTTTCTGTGAGGCCGTGATATCGACCGGCGTCGAGCCGGCCTCAATGAGGGGTCAATGAGGCAGTCGAAAAAATGTAACAAATGGGCAAAAGACTTAATTCTATGGTTGTATGGCTGCTGGAGTGAGAATTTGTATCAAAAAAGAAATGTAAAAATGTCTATAGATGCACTGAACAATTACTTAGGCAAAAAAAAAAAATTGCAGCGAGGCGGCGAGATAAAGGTTGTATTTTATAAATACTTTTATACTACATGAAAAAATAAGATTATACGGTCATGAATAAATTATTTATTATCATTATATATTCGACCCTCATTTCTGGACATTAATACTGTATGTCCTATTACAAAATCTGTTTGTATCTTATCTGGGTCGCTTTAACATTACGCTGTTCGTCATAAATTTTGTTTACCCGTAAGCAGGTGTCAACCTGCTCAGTATGATATTAGATTGACATTTTAAATTAATGTTGGGTTGATTAGGAGAAGTTAAAGTATAGCAGATTTCTGCTCGTGCTCTCACAGGAAAGTGAATATAATATAAAAAATTTATAAAAAGCTAAGTTTAGGATGTTTAACAAATATTAAACAATAAGCGGGCGTAGTCAATATGAACACTCGTAAAACACATTGTATAATAAAACAAAATTTAATAATTTCCTTCAATTAATTCAATTAAAGGTTATTGTTAGATAATATATATGTTTATTCTAAAGAGATAAGTTAAAGCAATGAAAAATAATGTTGAAATATTTTTTTACGATCATCGTTTACATTAAAATCATTTGAAACTTGAATTAGTTTCGAACCATCTACATCGTCTCAGTACGAACAACCTTAGTTCGAAGAAGTATGCGAAGTTATTGCACTACACTCAGAGTGCTTTCACGTTGTTTCAGACTGCGGTCAGCAGTATTACTTCACGTAATTACATTTAACAACTAAGACCGTATTATCAGGAAGATATATAGCCTGGTAATATTAATAGTGTCGCAATGCTCCTGATGCACTCAGCTCGTATGTCTTTACAGCAAGAGGTTGTTAAGATAATGGTACTTCTTGTCTTTTATTGGACTGTAGGTAAACTGATGAATTTAAGATGTAAGAAGTATGAGTATAGGTATTGTTTTATTTGTTTCATAAAATCATGTATGAATTTTTTGTGCCTTTGCATTTTGCGTTGTGTAATTTAAGAACCTTACAAATTAATACTACAGGCTGTCGACACGACCACCGAAATTTACCTATTTGCGAGTATATGCGAGATCCTTTAAGATAGGCTATGCCGGTCACCTTAGACTAAAATCACCCAATTAATTGATATAATACATACAATACATACATAAACTGATCTGATTTTCGACGTGACCAATGATAAAACAAGTATGTATAAGACAAACGTTAGTGTGATGGCCGATAGACTACGCCATACATACCCTGATATAATAAAAATAAAAATATGCAAAATAGTTTTTTAACATCTTTTGTTAAATTCCCAAAACATATAATAGATAAGTTAATAGAAGGCATAAAAATAGTACATAATGCTTGTACTCGAATAAAAACCGCGCAAAACTACTGTCAATTAGCACATCTACTGTAGCGTTGTATTTCAGCTGGTGAATAGGGTCTCCAGTAAAGCATTGAAAAAAAAAGTTGTAGGTAAATGTCGTGCTACGAAAGTAGACTTCTTGAATTGGCATTGGGTGTCTTCCTAATCCTTATCTTTCTCTGTTTCTTTTATCTGTCTCTATCTATCAAGTCATTGCGGTGTATCCTTGACTGTTGCATTTCTGTGGTTGACAAACCAAAACGAATGGTATCCTTCCTTGATTACTGTTTATCATTCAAACTGTTTTATGCATAAGGCATTAATAATAATCCAGTCACATTTTCAAAGTTTCGGGTTCATTCAAATATTTTAATGGAATACAAATATAAATTAAAGCGTGGTCCAATCAAAGCTACATTTTCACTGTGTTGACAGTGGACATTTATTACCACGATAACTTTTAGCCCATCACTTATGATAACTGGGTGCAATAACTAGGCATTATAGTAATGAGAACTGGCACACTAAAGTAGTTAAATACATAAATAGGATCGGCAACGTGCATGTGAGTCCCTTGGAATTGTAAGTGTTCCTAAGCTACGGTAAGCGCTTGCCATCAAGCGCGCTGTATGCTTGTTTGCCAATGACTATTAATGAAAATAAAATATATTATTTAGTAAATAAATAGTTACTAAGTTTGCTGACATTATGTGACAGTTTTCTGTCCATTCTGACATTGTCCATAAATTGAATTGCATAATTAAGGATGTACATTTATATAGTATCATACATATATATAAGAAGTATATATAAGTGTTGCTTTTGATACGTCGTCCCCGATGTGTTAAGAACATAACAATGTAACATGTGTTAAAAAGTGCCCAAAAAAGGTATTTTAGTTCGAATGAAACTTAAATAAATATAAAGTAGAAAAATTATTCAATTGGTATTTTTCTCGCGATGGTTTAAAAAAATCCACTAAATGATGAAAGTAATTAAATGTCTCTTACTTTTATTTTGCGGTAATTACACCATGCGCAATACTAATGAGTGCAGATTTGGTTTGCACATATTCCATTTTTTACTTGAATGGTATTTAAGTTTTACTGTTCAAAATATCTAACGCACTAAAATACCTTCTCAAAATTCGTGATGAGCTTTTGCTCTATAAATGCTTCAAATAGTAAAATACCACTTGAAGCATCGATACCAGTGGTAACAAAAACCTATGTATTTGTTAGTTTAATTAGATATACATGCCTTAAAATGATCAGTCTGTTCGTAGGTAGGGATAACATTAAACTTTGTTCCAAGTCTTCTCGAAAAAATATTCTGCAATCTTTTTATATTCTACAAATACCTATCCTGGTAAACTTAAGCTCAGCTTGATTATTTTTCAATTATTTTTCTGAAACATTATTAAAGATCTTTATACCTGATGGAGCTTGTACTACATTAAATTACAGCATTTATGTAAATGCACCCTTAAACATAAAACGAATATAAGGAATCATGTTACATAGACCCTTCGCCATTATAAAATATGCAAGCGACCGTTGAACCCATACAGCTATATTTCAACGTATGTAGCGGTACGGTTATCAACTAAGTACTTCTTGATAAATGGCACGAACTCTGCAGCCTACCGTATCTTTCTGGTTAATAAACTTCGTCCGTGGGTTTCTGTGAGAAATTGCGAATTGACGTAAAAGCGTTCATTGCAATTAGGAGTTTTTTATAGATAGCTAGTTTTTCCAAGTGAGTTAACTACACGCCGCGCCGGTTGCAGGTCAGTTCATTAGGCGGATAATGTGTAGTGTATTTCAATGTACAGAAACTAAATACAAATAGGTAAAAAACAAAAGAGTTCAGTTCCTTTTCTCTGCACTGTCTTGTAGCTATTGACAAATATTAAGTTACCAAAAAAAAAATTGGAAATACTTTTCCCCCTACCATTGAGGGAGCTTTGTTGTTTCTAAATAATTTAATAAAATTAAGTACGGTCGATTTTCGACCTTTGGGCGATTACTACTTTAAAATACAAACAGTCAATATCAGGCTTGCTTATAAACCGCCCCATTGCGTACCTATCGTGCGTTAGTAGATTTCAAAAAAGGTTTCGAGAACATCACAGACAATTCTCGGGTATGAAAGTTTATTCACGGTGTTTTCCTTGTAAACATCGTTTAATTTCATGTATAAATTGATAATTCCAAATCGGAGGCTTTCGACAGGAAAAACCATGTTTGACCACTTGACTATCAATGCTATAAACCATTACTTTCTAGAAGTTAATACTTTGAACTCGAAGCTTATGTTCATGTCTGCAGTGCTGTAGAAAGGATTTAATTCACTCATGCCTTTCACTGCCTCACTAATAAATACTGTTTATTTTTACAGTTGAATTTCTATCTTATATTTGTACGGTGAAGGTAATAATTTGAATGCAAGGATAGTTGAATTTCTATTTAATATGTTGATAAGAACAAGAATAAGAATACTTTATTTGCTTGAAACATGGTGCAACAATAATCATGGCACAACATGTCTCACCGTACAATCGGTATGCAACATAGGAGATTGGTCTAAAACTGTCTAACATTACTTACATATCCATCAAATAATTACACATCCCTGATAACCACAATGTCAAAATTGAATAGAAATTACAATAAAATAAATATATAAATTTACATAATCAAATTATAATTTTGATTTTTAATAATTTTTTATTATAAAATTATTATAAAAGTTGTAGAATTGGGCATTGTAATATTTTAAAGTCAGTTTAATAGGAAACTTAAATACATTTTTTTTAATTATATTATTTTAATATTACTATTCTCACTATGTAGATATTCTTGCATGCCATGAAGACTTGGATAGTATAAAAACTTTTATCAATGAGATAATTTTTTAGTTTCTGAACAAAAGTTGTTCTTGGTAATGACCTAACTGATTTGTGCATTTTATTAAATATTCTGACGATCATACAACTACTGTTTCTTCGATTAAGTGTGGTAAACATTGTATGCAATACTAACTTAGTAGAATCCTTTGACAAGAACCTTTTGTGGTCGCTGGTCCTTTCAAACAAGTCAGCGTGCTTATAAACAAATAGGCCAATTTCCATTATATATAGTGAGGTCAGTGTCAAGAGATTTAGTTTTTTAAATAATGGCCGGCATACATAAAGAGGAGCAACGCAACATACAGCTGTTACACGCTTTTTCTGTGATATAAACGTGATTATTTAGTTTTAGAGAATATAATAATCGAGCTCATAGTTTTTAAGTGGGGAAAGCTACAAATGTCAAAATGACCTTATCACACCATATCTATTTCGCATTAGTGGTACAGTCGATACATAAATAATAATATAATAACTCCACACATATCACACACGGCCGTCTGATCCCAAACTAGGCAAAGCCTGTACTATGGTAACCAGACTGCTGATAAACATACTTATATATTTCTAAATACATACATATTATAGATAAATTACACCCAGATACAGAAGAAATGATCGTGCTCAACACACAATTATTTGTCCTGGGTTACGTCTGACTTAGTAGTCAGGGTCACTAACCATTATATCAACAGACCAACGGGCCAGCCGAAATGTAGACTCCATATCAGACCATTTTAGCCTTGTCAAGGCTAAAATGGTCTGATATGGAGTTCTTTAACCGCTTAAACACTTCTAAATATTATTATGTTATACTTTCTAAACAGATTTCAGAAATTCTAGGCACTAACACGCATTATAAATCGTTTGATTAAACCAAATGCGAATCGGACGCCATTCTACTCGTGTCGATAACAAATATAATTCAAATAAACATACACTTCATGAAGCCTGAAAGCCGTCTCTGAGGCTCTCAGGTGTACAATGCGGGGCATTGAACTATATATAACCTTTGTATTTTCTTAAACCTTTACATGTCATCTCACATCGACAATCACAAATATTTATCTTTGACTATAGTGTATTTCATGTGAAGTGATCCAAACCTTTTTCTGCATTCTTATTTAGTAAAAATGCTTACAATTTTCCTTGTGTAACTCCTAGCATATAATATTGTATAGCTCTGTATTATTATGGAATATTTATACAATGCAATGTGAATTTAGCTTTCAAAACAGCATAAATAAAAAATTTAAAATACCCGTGGCTCATAAATCCCTTCAACGATTAGAAAAAAGCTCATGATCTTCAGTTGAAGAGATTTTCTTGAATTTTAGTTAAGAATACTCTCAATTTAATCAACTATCCAACAAAAAATATCTAAATTGATTCATCCGTTTTGGAGCTATGATGTCACAGAAAGATACACAGAAACATTAGACTTATAAATCCTCATCTTTTTGTGTCGGGGGTAAAATACATTATCACTCCAGAGTAACTATTAAAATTTTGAAAGTGCTAGGGTACAACTTCATTAGTGTTTAAAGTCCACGATGGTTCAGGGATGGGACCTTTACTCTATAGAAGATCGCTCACTACCTTCCTTCTCTATTATTCTTTGCTGTGAAAATGTTTTACGGCAGTGCGGCTTTTACTGTGACAATGCGACTATCTGGACAAGGTGATCGTAATGCTAGGTTTTTTTTATTGAAGGCAATTTTTTATTAATGGGAACGCCCATTGCAGTGCTTTCTGCGCACCGGGATAAACAAACGTGACCTTTGGGCACACGCAACGTATTTAGTCATCAGTAGTAAATTGAAGGTGAATTAAAAGAAGGGGAGCAGAGAGGGGAGCTGAAAAAGGAGAATAGCTGAAGCACCTTGGCAAAGTACTACGGACTAGAAAGGATAAGATTATCAGAATTTTTATTTAAGGTAATGGTTTAGGGTATGTTCACGATTACATAATTATAGTAGTTATGATTAGCTACGTGTATCTATGTCAATAAAATATTTTATGATGTTCTCAAATGTGTTATTGAAACAGCCATTTATGTTGGAGACTGGTATTCGCGACTAACTTACTTTACTAACATCTTCCTTATATATTCTACACAAATACATAAATATAATATTTGGTTACATCTCATACATACATACAAAACAATATTATACTGTTTTCTATTATTTAGTCACGGCGCATCCGTTATAAACAAATACATACATAATTTTATGTGCATTTATGTTATTTCATAATCGAGAACCACTGTTATTGTTATACGTAGAAATTTTACTCTTATGCATTTCACCTTTCTGATTGAGAAGTAATTCAATTTTATTTGCTCTAAAAAAAGACAGAAACTTTGTAGGAATTATATTGTAATATAATTCCTTCAAAGTTTCTGTCTTTTAGATAAGATTTATTGCCGAGAATGAGGTTAAGATATTATAAAAACTTCCCTAATAAATCCTTAAAGTCCTTCGAAAATCAGTTTCCTAGAATATAGTCTACAACCACTCGAGACAAAAAGTTGTGTGCTCGATTCTTTCCAATTTCCCAAACGTATACAAGACGCTCTGAAACTAGTTAGGAAATACACACAATCTGTCTACGACATCCGAATTCTTCTAGAAGTTACTCTTTTGAGTTTTGAAAAGTTTCGTTGTTGCCGCTATAATAAAGCGTCAGCCGCAAGCAGTTTTGAAATGTGCGGAGAAGGAGAAATGCGGGATTACATCGCGACCGTACTCAAGCGTACTGTGAAATATTATGCTTTACGTACATTTTTTATTTGGTGCCAACCTGTTCAAATAAAATTTAAACAAAAGAATGGCCAAAGCAAGGAAGATAAAATAGATTTGTTTGTTGTTTTTTAAGGCACAGTGTTTTAAATAAAGAATCTATTGTTTGTGGACTGTTTAATCTAAATAAATAAAAAAATAAACTGGAAGCTTTAAAACGACTGGGCCTTAAACGATTGAGGTTTAAATGTTTTTAACAATGAGATAAAGGATTCAAGGGATAGAAAAATGTAAAAAGATTCCTTACAGTTTCAAAGATTTTGGGTAAAATTTAATGTAATTTTTAGGGTTCCGTACCTCGAAAGAAAAGACGGAACCCTTATAGGATCACTTTGTTGTCCGTCCGTCCGTGGGTCTGTCTGTCTGTCAAGACCCTTTTTCTCAGGAACGCGTGGAGGTATCAAGCTGGAATTTATATCAAACACTCAGGTTTACTGTCCTTTGGAGCTGTGATAAAATCAAACTTCTAAACCAATGCAATCAAAAGATATAGCCGTTTCTGCCGCAAATTTCCGCAAATTTTCGACACTCGCAAGGGAATCAAAACCTACAGAGTACTTCCCGTGAACTCAGAATCTTGAAATTTGGTACGAAGCAACGTCTTATAGCGCAGATAAAGGAAAAAATGTGGAAACCGTACATTTTTAGTTACATAATATAATAAAAATATTTTACGGAACCCTCGGTGCGCGAGTCCGACTCGCACTTGGCCGGTTTTTTTATTGTTGACAGTAATTCGTATTACTGAATTACTTCGAACGGTTAATATAATTAAAACTGAAATGTATATATGACATACCATTTTCATATTTTTTTTTGATTTGACTATTGATTTAGGCTTTGATAAAACAGTATTTCAATAGTAGACCGGTAATCGAAATACAGTCACGAAGTATAGAAGGTTATTTAAAGTATGAGTATGTTTACGCTATGTGTAGCAAAGAAGTTATCTCTTGTGCTTCTATAAAAACAAGTTACTAATTAAAAAAAAAAAAAATCAAAAAGATCATATCCAGGGTCACTCGGAATGATGTAAGTGTCCTCACGATACCCCATACATATCTGTTCAGGCATTTAGAAGTTACGGTAAAATTAAGAAACTCACATACATACATACATGAACCCTGAAAACACAGGACATCTGGACAGTTGTGTAAACATTTTGGTTTAGTTTATTTAAATCTGACAACGTAATGCCACACGGGGGTATATAAATAAACTGTGTCACACTAACTTTTAAACTTTCGCGTTCCATGATACAATTATGTATTTACGGGAATTAATGCGATCACGAAAAGGTATTACATACCCCTGAATTGCCTGATGTTTCGACCAGGTTGCACTGGCTGTGGCCGCTGGTGGCATGTTTTTAATGTTATTTCTTGCGAACATTAAAATATTTTATTAACGATTATGAATGTCATAAAAACATTTAGTCGATTATAACAATTGTATTGTATCAATCTTTATGACGACACGATTCAAATCATGTATTTTTCACATATTAGGATTTTTCATATACATAGAGTTTTGAAGTATAATTTTTAAATTATAAGTTTTTATGTGGAATAAAAAACTAAAGTATGCTTTAAAATGAAAATTGATTTTTATTTACCAATCAAAGGGTTCGTTTCTTGTATTTTGTATTTTTATTTTATACAGAAAATAAACTGCATGTATCGGATATAATCAAGTGTCACAAAATTCATGCCAAATGAAAAATGAATATATAAACTTAATATTTATTAGACATTATCAAGCCTTTTCAAGTTTGAAGTACGTAACTGATAATACGCGCTATTTCATTAAAATTAAGGTCGAATAAAAGTTCAGTGATTCAGTAACAGACTAGCATAACTTAGTCTCTGTTTATTCTGAAATAGTTCTTATGTATTCGTAACAAAGTTGCAAGTTCTGTCTCTACGCATCAATAGGACTGGGTGCATTGTCTACACACGTTTAGTGAGATCCCCATGTTATTATATAGACATTTTCACGACAGAGTAATGTGCCGTACTATGTCATGTATCTACGGCGTAGCGTGCTACGCTGCTACGATTCTGCTACATATGTGAAATGTTCACAGAGCGTTATTTCGAATTTCAAGCTGGTTCAGAAATTCTTTTAGTGGTTATTACGTGGGGTACACTGAAAGTTTTGCATACCTAACTCATTAATGAAACAAATTACATGTAAAGTAATACATTCAGTGCTTTTCGGAGTATTCCCCATTACATTTTAAACACTTTTTCATTCAGTCAAACCATTTTTGAAAAGGCTTGATAATGTCTTTGAATTGTTAGATTTCAGTTTATTTCGTTAGGATACCATTGGTCCAAGAGTATGTTTTTTATGTGCTGGTTGAAAGCTATCACGGCGTCTTCCGGCTCGTAAATGTCATACCTCTCATCAAATCTTAAATTTTTGGGATAATAAAGAAATCGCATAGTGCCAGGTCAGCTATGTGCGGAATGGGTCACTAGCTCTACTTTTTAGAAGCAAAAAATCATTAACATTTAAAAGTTGATGTAAGATTTTTTGAATTTGGCTCATACCAATCGCCAAATGTCCTCGAATCTTCAGTTAGTTACCTGACAATAGCCACATTTTCCTCAGTGATCGCAGTTGAGGGCCAACCTTCACGAATTTCATCATGGGGAGAAACACGGCTACGATCAAATTCTGCGCACTGCGCCTTACGGTGCTCAGATAAGGTGCTTACCTCCCAAAAGCATTTTGAAAACGAGCAGTGCAGTCTTGCGAAGTCAGTGAACTTTTAAAATCATAAAAATCATCACCCTAAAACTTTTTGCGTTAATTCAATTTTTGCCACGGACGACGAACTTCAACTTATGATAAAAAAACAATTGACACACGTTTTCCTACCAATTGTTTTTTAATCAATGATTGAGTTTCTTATGTTTAAAAAAATATAACATTCGAAATTCAAACATTTATGAGTGGCCAGGAGCGCAGAACTTTCAGTGTGCCCTGTGTATTATGGTTTTATTTACTTTGTAATGACATTTTTATGCTAATAAAGCACTTTGTTTATGGGCCTTATGCACGGTATTAATATTTGATTCAGTCACTACATTGAATATACGTTTTATTTTTAAAATTTTAGTATTTACTAATGTATTGATATGACTAAAATTGTCTTTAAATAAACTCAAAATGGATCGATCGATATTGAAACTAAAAAATAGTATACAATTGTATCAAGGACAAAAACACGTTTATGTATGTATATATAGCCCCCGTATATTAGGTATAATGCTATATTATGTTTGTTTTTTTAAACACAGACAGAATCAAATATCTTACTTTTGTATGAAACATAACACATGACTTCAAAATTTCTACCTATGATCCGTGCTGGTTATTTTAACAAGCATTGCAAGATGGTACATTTTTAAATTATTTGTTCTAAGTGACATTGTGATTCGCAACAACATACGCTGTGTAAGCAAAGCTCGCAATGAAGACAAACCTTTATAATATATTCATGTTTACGTTGAAGTACGAGATGTAGGTTTATTTACAGTTAACGAGATGCTTGCCTAAGTAGATATGTTTACACAACAGAGATAACAGCGTAAGGCGGAACCTTCAGGCATATTGACTTGCCATGAAATTGCTTGACTTCAGCAGGTAACTGATCTTTGTGTATTAATTATTCAGTTATTGTAATTACGTAAAAGTGAGGATGATATCTTTAATGTCAAATGAGTTATGATACTTTAAATCGATGTTTATATTGTTCCACTAGCAGCGACCCCCGTTTCACCCGCGTAAGTCCCGATTCCATGGGAATATCGGGATAAAAAGTAGCCTATGCGTTAATCCAGGTCTCCAGGTATCTATATACCAAGTTTCATCGCAATCAGTTTAGTGGTTTTGGCGTGAAAGAGTAACAAACATCCATCCATCCATCCAAACTTTCTCATTTATAATATTAGTGGGATTGACAAAGATGAGATAATATTTTTTTCAAGTTATGAAGACTAACAATGGCCGATTAAATGAGATTTAAATTAAAAAAATATTTTCAACAACATAGGTAATATAAGATTTGAATAATTGAATAAGAGTGATATTAATGGAATGATGGAACATACGTGTAACTTTAATCTGATGTCCATGAAATATGCCAAGAAACAATAGTAGGAGTTAAAAGAAATTGTATTGAATATACTAACAAAGAAAATATGCCAAGTAAATGAAGTTCTAATATTAACGTCTCTTATTTTATCATTATATTTTTTTTGTTTTTTTATGGTACATGGAGCAAACGAGTAGACGGATTACCTGATGGTAAATGACTACCGGCGCCCATGGGTACCTGTAACTCAAGAGTCACAAGTGCGTTGCAAGGGGGGAAGAGTGGAAAGACGGGAGAGGGGGATTAGAGGAGAGGAGAGGGGAAGTACGGGAATAGGGGAGAGTTAAGGGTTAGGGCCTCCGGTAAACTCACTCACGCGGCGAAAAGCAATACAAGCATTGTTTCACTGCCGGTTTTCTGTGAGGCCGTGGTATCGAGCGGAGTCGAGCCGGCCCATATGTGCCGAAGCATGGCTCTCCCACGTAAGATTATTATTATTGTTGTGAAAACTTTCACGGGTGTTAGCTTACCGGGTTTTTGCGGTGACCATATTGAAAACCAACTGAGTTGATATATGTATGGATATATTTATGAAAAAACTATGCCCAAAAAATTGTGGGCTCTCGTTGTGGATACGATATGTTATCTAACAACTTTAAAGGTACCTCGCATGTACTTTCAGATGGTAGGAAATTATACCTTTTTGATTTATTTTTTCGTTCACATTTAGTTTCCTAAAAACAACTGATGTTATAATGTTAAACATGGCATTGATGGATAGGTAACAGCAGCTTTATAAAATAATGCGAATGAGAATCAATAAAATAAAATGAAGTAAAAGTCTAAACAATTTAATCGGCTTTCGGAACGATAAATCTAACCGAGTCATTGACCTGGCGTTGCAGCCCTAATCGATAAAGTTAATATTTTAAACTACAAATTCCTATAGACAAGCTTTAGCACATAGAATAGCGGTATAATATTCCAACTATCTTACATACATATATACTCTCACGCTTGTATCCCCAAAGGGGTAAGCAGATGCGTATTAAAAACTAACTTACCTAATATTATAAAATGAGAATGTGACTGTTTATTTGTTACGCAGTAACTACTCAATCGATTTCATTGGGGAGATCGTTGCTGTAGAGGAAGTCGGTCTTCACGGTGGGCCGGTCTAATTCACTATCAACTAGGATTAATGATGATCAGGAGGAGTCAAACTAATATGATTACGATTACTAAGACTTACACAGAACAGTTATAAGCAGTTTATATGGTTAATCCAATGATGAAATTTTACATACACGTTGTCAGAGGTACAGAAAAGGATATAATGTAACTTTCATCCAGAAAAAAGTAGTAAATGTAACTGTAAATGAAATGAAACCAAATGAAATGAGACCAAATGAAATGAAACCAAATGAAATGAAACTTCAGGCAAAAGCTAGATTATAAATCACTGTGTAATTAATTTAATAAACACAATATAAATACAGACACAATTTTTTTCATGATTGCAATTAATTAGTTTTCAATTAATAATTCCGTAACATTACCATTAACGATCAGATTGAGTAAAATGAGATTACGTGAACACAAGTATTTAACTCAATGTAATAAATTTACAATAACTGTGCAAAAGAAGAACAGTAAATAGCTTTTTTTTCAGAAAAAAATATAACGTCATTGAACTTTCGGTGTCAAACCAAAACATGTACTTTTTAAAGTGAAAACTTCTTTAGCCGCCTTGAGATATTTATGGTTGGGGCCAAACTTATGGGTTCACGTCACCAATGCAACATTAGATTCAGTGGCTTTAAACAAAAACACAGTAATTGTTCTAATGTTTTAAGATTTCACTTCTGTCGGCAGTAATTTGGCACATTAGCATAATATATAATATATTATTATCCATCAATGGTAAGTGTTTTTAAACTTTAGCGACTTCACCGATTCACACATTTAATATGTATAATATTAAAGTTGCGTATTGGGACTTAATCGTGAAAATATTTATATACGGTAGGGACTGCCGTCCACCCGTGACCATGATAGGTGCAATTCGGTCTAAACGTAGGGCAACAAAAATGGTATCGTACCTTGTAACCATTATCGAGTAAGTCCCGATTTGCACATGTAACGATAGTATACGGTTAACAAGCAATACTTGCAACACTGTCAGAAGAAAATAAACTCTCGCGTTAAAAAATTAGGCACAAAACAGCAGTATGCGTACAACTTGAGTACGGCGTGCGTACAAGCATTAAACAATGTAAATTTAACGACCTAACACTGACCATGTACTACACAATCCGCATAGGTTTTCTATAAATGCTTATGTCCATTTTTATGTGTAATGGTTTATATGACACTAGAAGTTTCATTAGTTATTTGTATATCTTTAAATATTTTTTTATGGTATATGGGGCAAACGAGCAGACGGGTCACCTGATGGCAAGTGACTATCGCCGCCCATGGGCACCTGCAACTCAAGAGTCACAAGTGCGTTGCCGGCCTTTAAGATACGAGGGAATGGGGGAGAGGGCGCAGAGGGAAGGGTTAGGGTAGGCCGGTAGGCTCACTCGGCGAAAAGTAATGCAAACATTGCTTCACTGCCGGTTTTCTTTGAGGCCGTAGTATCACTCCGTCGAGCCGGCCACGTGCCGAAGCATGTCTCTCCCACGATACTGCGCTTTCTATATTTAACTGTTTTGGGATGTTAGCTTTTCGCGTCTGGTATGGTATCATTTTTTTATAAGCTAAATGTAAAAAATAACAATTCATTATCCGTTTCAAATTCCGATTGCGAGGCGTCTTTGCTTAGTTACTGTACAGGCCAAGGAAAGTGTCGGTTAGACTACGCACACATCCGATAGAAATGAAACTTTGTTAATTTGTTGTGAGTATACCACTTAAGGCTTCTTATAAAGGAAACCGTCAAGTGTGTGCCGGCCACACACGTTATGAGTACTTAAGACTTAAGCGTGCTTGTTTCTCTCGCCATTCATCCGATTGCGTTGAAACTTTGGTGATTAGTTGTGTGAACACCGCGGAGAGTTTCTGAAAAAGCAACACTTCAGTGGCGAATCGAGCCTACATCTATCAGGGTACCATATACATGAATCTGAACACAAATTCTTTATTATTATACACTTTATAAGTGATCCACGATGACGAAACACAACTACTAAGACCGAGACTACTAGAATATTTAATTAAAATATTAATTTGGATAAACGTACGTATATTACGTATACTCTGCGTGTACGAGTATGGATCATCACTTTTTCATAGACCTCAGACGTTAGTTTTAGTTAACAGAGTTCGTATGATGATGATGTTGTGTATGGTATGCCAGTTGGGGTATCTGGGGCTACCACACTGTATACTGCGTATAAGGTAATGTGTGCAGGAGAGAAATAATACTGGAGGTCACCGAAAATATAATTTATTCTTACTGAGGAATTACAACACAAGTATCGATAACGAAGTTCTTACAACGACTGAACTCCGGTTGGAATATTACTTACATATATCTCTTGTTACAGTTCTCGGAATTACGTGTCAGCATTAACCACCACAATGACGTAATTTTAATTATAAATGCTCAATCACAGGGCTAGTATCTTATAAAATCAAGTGAATGCCTATTAACCGATTTAACGATTAAGGAGAAGTAGAAAAATTATAACGGACTATCCAAACCTATTTACTTCTTTTAGTCGATTGAACAATATTTGAGATAACACTTCCGCAGTAGCATAAATGACGACGTAAACACCATGACGTATATTCTTTAGCAAAATAATGTTAGTACTAAAATCTACAGAAAACTACTGCTATCTATGCTTAGAACGTTCGACTCAAACGCATTAACCGTTCAAATAAATAAGTGCGTGTAACATAATTCAGACGTCTTCATGGGTAGCGATGTTATGTGTACATATCTTTTACGACTCTTGTTACGTTTACAGTATACGCTACGATTAAGGAAGCAGTACGTTAAACAAACGTCGCCATACTCTAACCAGGAGATGAGTATCGCATGTCTTCGTGTTTCTTAGAGTACATAAATGTGGTCGATTCTGACAGCCAGGAACTTTATCGATAGTCCATAATAGGATATTTTTAAATGTTCAGTAAACTGCTCTATAATTAAAGATAGTAAGTCTTTATCTAGTTTAGAGTTAAATACAGAAATTCGTGTCGAGGGTATAACACGTTTAAAAGTCGAGAAATAAAAGTAACTATTTAATTTAATATAAACCGAATTGTTTTAAAACTTTTCGAGATTTCGCGATTTCTACTCATACTACAATTAGTATTTGTAGTAATCGCTAATTCTCAAAAGTTTGCAATCATGGACTTGCCTTCTCTCAACATATGAATTAGTGTCAGTTCGTGCTTTATAAGTCTACAGAAGTGCATTATCGAACTGCGGTTAAAAAAACAATTCTATAATTTTTTAATAAAAAAAAATGCATTCTAAATACTTAACAAATATGTTGGACTCCATAATTAACCTAACGAATGTAATTAAACGACACCGCAATAATTGGCTGCAATTTTTTTTTTCTTAAATAATTTCTGAATTACAGACAACACTGAATCAAAATTAAAATCGAATGAGTTATGGACATAGGCCTGCTGGCTTAAATGCATACACACTAGTCTTTTTGCGTTACGATCTTCAAATGACGCGAAAGTGGTTCAGTCAAAAGCAGATACACTGAACTGATTAGGACGCCAAAATATGTAAATCAAATACTAGTATGTATGATAAGAAACCTGATGTACGTACTAACATTTTCCTGGTAAATCATTTTGTCGTTTGGAACACATTCATGCAGGCAGCGTATCCCCAATTTAAAAGTACATTCGATTTTAGAAATGTCGCGGTAGTTGCCAAAGTGCGAGTACCTGCACTCGTGCAAAATACTTATTTTATAGTTAGTGGCTGCTGAAAGTTTCTTGTTTGGGCCGTTTTTATTTCTGCTCTTACAAATTTATATAAACTGAGCTTGAAAATCGTGGTCGTATGTATAACTGGCCTTTTAAAAATTCTTGGGTCTGATTAGAAGAAATTGTTTCCGTTTTGATTTCAATTATTGAAGTGAACATATTATTTAAAAATCTTTAAAATACTTAGCAGTTATTGCCCGTGACTTCCATTGCTTGGAGCTCGATGTGTGAAATACTTACTTGATTTTTTATGATACGATAACAACGGGTACATGAATAATGAAGGTATTAAAATAGTATGTAATAAAACATGGGGAAAAGTAAAAAAAAAAATATCAACACCTTTAAGTTATATTAAATTTATTTTATTATGTAACTATAGTCTTTCAAATCTAAGAAGTATCGCAAAGAGTATACAAACACTACGTGAAGTACCGTTTGACGTTTCATACTTTTCAAGCCGAAACAACTTTTATAGGCGTAACTCACACAATTTCAATAACCTTATCCGTAAAACCATGGAATTATGAAGAAAATTTCTATTTTATCACAAGATGTACAATTCTTAATGGCTAAATTTAAATCTTTTAAACAAAGCAAAATAACCAATATATACAAAAGCTTTTTTAGACTTTGTTTCAAAGTCACGTAGTTAGGTCCTTTACCGTAGTGTTGCGACTCTTCAAATTCACTTATACTAATAATCTTTAAAATGTACAAATAATCGAACTTTTTAGTAACGAGCCGTTTTCAACCCAGGCGTCTTTTAGTATTTAAAAATACTTAAATTTCAGCTGACATTCAATTGTCAATGAAAACGCATAACTAAAATTAAAAGTATGTAAGTTAATGTAATTTTAAATAAATCTTTGTGGGCAAATTTTTGAAGCAAATAGTGCCAAACCTAAAAAAAAAAATTTGAACTAACATTAATGAAAATTTAGTTAGTTTTCATGAAAATCAATGATTTTAAGTCAAATTAAAATATGTCATTTCTGTTTAAATGTACATACGTCAACTTCACGCATATTACTTAGACCCAACCCGCCTGTCTAGTGTGTTGACTGTGTTTGTTACTGTAAAACTCCGAACTTTTCAGTAAAACCTAAGACTTACCAACTCTTGATGAAAAGTACGAACTGCTCTTCGCTCATGTATGCACAACAAGTAATGGTAGCAGTCGGTGAGTACCAGCACCCAATCACTTCTAAGAAACTCAAAATCAATAATGTACAATGTCGGTAACGTAAGGATGGAACTGCAAAGCATGAAAAATTATCTCTCTCTTATAAAATTCTGACATTTACCTACACAGGTTAGTATATACTAAGATTTGTGTAAATTATCTATAATATTTATGTATTTAGAAATATATAAGTATGTTTATCAGCAGTCTGGTTACAGTAGTACAGGCTCTGCCTAGTTTGGGATCAGACGGGCGTGTGAGATCTGTGAAGTAATTATTATGTATTATTATTTACTAGTAAAACCCAAGATATACCAATTTACGGGCTTTTACAGTAACATACATAAATCTATAAACCTGTAATCGATTAGTAAATACAAAGAAATGGTATCGACATCTCTTAAGAATCGGATATTGTATTAATCGATTTCTTTGACCCATCCCTATTCTTCAATCTGTCAGAACTTTCAAACGGTCTCAAACTTCTTAGATTTGATGGACTATAGCTGACCCGCGCCTTCGTCTGCGTTTGTAAATTTTCTCTGTTTCTGCAACATTTTTCGTTGATGTTCCGCTTCTATTGGTCGTAGCGTGATATTATGTAGCCTATAGCCTTCCTCGATAAATAAACTTTACAACACAAAAAAGAGTTTTTAAGTAAAGAATCCTTCTCCCAACTGGTTTTTACTGGATTGGATGTACGTAAATTCCCAATTTGTATTTAATGTTTTAATTTACATAATTCCAAGTCCAAAAAATATTTCTTTTGTGCCTCACTATCTAAAACCTTCCTCCTCCATGACTGACGCTAAAGACTATTCCCTCATTAGGAATATTCCTGTGTCGCGGGGGCTTCACAAACATTCAAACAACGGACACAAGGAACACCCAGACTCGAGACAGCTATTTGTGGATCACACAAATTTTTACCCCGTGTGGGATTTGAAGCAGACATGATTACCAAGATCCGAATCAAGCACACGGTCTAGCACTTTAGCCACCACTATAGTCAGAGATATTGGTCTGCAGTTGCTTTTTTGAGATAATTTATCAGAGATAATTATTGACAGATATTGGTAAAAGTAGAGTTATGAAAATATCTTAAAACCCCATGCTTTTTTTTACAATATTTTTTTTTGTTAATCACACTATTCTTAATTTGAATTTATTGAAAATAATTTTCTACTTTTTAGTTTGGTTTTCTATTAAAGCGTGTTTTTTGTTTTTTTTTTTTAACCATTATTTATTTTTCACTTTTTAGTTCAATTTATCATTAATGCGTGGTTTTTAATTTTATCAAACGATAATTTATTAAGGTTGTAACTACCTCCCTGTGATGGGAGTGGTTAATTTTGTCGCCGTTTCTCAGGCTCCCTCTCCGGAATATTTATTTCAAACGCTTATTTGGCTCAAGATACTACCGTGTCTTTGGATATGAAAAATCGCTAATCCTGAAGATCCTGATCAGGGTAATGGAACAAACTATTTAAATGATTACATTGTCATCGGTCCTTGATAACTTATGCCGCGTTCCTATAATCAAGAAACGATTAGTTTTGCTTACTCTTGGTAAAATTCAACGAAATTTTACCGTCCGTAAGCAAAACGAATCGTTTCTTGATTATAGGAACGCGGCATTAAAAGTTTCAAATTAATCCGACGTTTTGAAGGGGGTGACAATCACGTTCAAAGATTCTTTTACATACATACACACAAACCAAGCTAATAAAAGCGTGTTAAAAAGGAACGACAAATATGTTTGCTAGATAAGGATAAGTTGCTACTCATCATCGTCATATTTCTGACATAATACTTACGTAAAAAGGGAAGAAACAACAAGAGTAACAACAAACAATTAGAAAAAGGCATCTTTCTTGGAACCTCAACGATAATGGCTACTGTAGCAGACAGTAGCCAATTCAAGACATTTAAAAATCGATTTAGTAAATGATGGGCTAAACAGGTCATAGAAGAGAAAATTGCCTCGCCTCGTTATGCAAATATCGACCTAGGAAAATCATTTTAGTTTAACGACCAAACTGTTGTGATTACTCCTTACTCGTTTGATGTGTTTATAAGTTAGAAGAACTTCCGCGGTTGTTTGACGTCGATTATAGTGGAACAACTAAAATATCTATCCGCAGAAATTATTTGTCTGTACCTAGTCTAAACCCCTTAAAAGCTTGAACATATTATTTGAAAGATTCAAAAGGGTTTTCAAAAAGAAAATTTCGGTGAGATCTTTCCACAAACCAAACGATGCCGGACAAAAATCCTCCTAAACTATTTACAACGAACTGGTTTCGTAGTACGACAACATAATAACTACATACATTATTTAGAAGGTATTACAGGTTTCCTAATCTTTATTACTACTAAGCGCATTATTTTCCCAGGAAAATGAATAAGCTTGTAATAAAGGTGATTAGTCGATATGTATCAGAGAGACTTCTTTTCATTTAGATTTTACTTATTATTCTCCTTTTGCTGAAATGTATGATCAAAAAATTTTTTTCTCCCAAAGCAATCGAATGGGGTATCAAAAGGGTTATAAAAGGTAATGTCTATCATATTCTTTTTAACGTAGTCGGGGTTCTGTTTCGTTTACTGATTTTTAGTACTTCTACGTAAAGTATCATGAATTAGGTATTCAATCTTCATTTTTGCCACGCCATTTCCACAAAACGGACAGGGAGGGTTCAGAATCTTCCCTGTTTGAAATCGTGGCGCCTTTACAGTAATGTTGTCATCAAAATTGGAAGACAATATTACACTATGATATCCATAACACTGTAGTAATCATTAAAGAGCAATCTTTAAGTCGTTTAACCCCAATCACGGTGTATATTGCTCACTTAATGCACTCAGGCGACCCAATTTCTTAGATTAAATTTATTTCCCAGGTGACAGACTCTAGTTCTTGCAGATGTCGTTAGCAATCTGTATTAGTTGATAATTGGTAATTAGTTATTTATTGGGTGTTAATAGGCTTCCGTGTTTATTAAAAGTGATTAGAGTTGAGATATTGTTGCATAATAGCATTGTATCTCGCTGAGATTATTTTTATTTCACTCCATCGATATTGTTATATTTTTTTCATTGTGGTCATTAAAGGGCCTTTTTTATCAAGTATGGTCTTAAATAAAGGACTTCATTTTCACCTAACTAACAATATTTCCTCCCTTGCCTATTCATTTAAGTTAAGCATTGCGAAGGGGATGAAAAGTGTTTTACTAAACATGCATATTATATGTTTACGTAGTTTTTATTCTTTCTACAATTATATTTTTTAATTTTTTGTTGGAAAGCTCACAGTAAGTTAAGTACACTCAAGACATATAGTACTAAATTCGAAATAGTTTGAGTATCCTACATAAGGTAGCCGTTTGAAAAAAATAGTTTAGTTGCATAAAGCTGATAGAAAAATTGGATTAAAGAAACCTTTAAGCGTAAAAGTTTGTTTTGTATTTTTGTAACCTTTTAGAGTACATATACTAAAAAATGTAATTTCCTTTGTAATCTACTCATGCAGACGCTATTGATAGGACAGAAATGGCCCTTTGAAGTTGTTTACGGGCAAATAAAACATTCACTTCTTGTTTTAGATACAATGTTCCTTGAAACTTGTTCAAAGAATGTTTTTACACCCTAGTCCAGTCTAAATAACATTTTGAACAATACGATAAAATTAAAATTTATTAAACATTATATTATTTTGTTACTACTACCTTAATTGTCACATTTTATGTACATAGTAGGAATTGACAACATACTTCAAGGATAATTTTGCGTTTATCATGTCAATGGTTCATGCAATTTATCGATTCGGAAACTGACACGTTCTTTTGCAGTGATATTTTTTTACTTTGATATTTCTCGATTATTATAAACCAAAATCATTTCTTAATAAGTTGGTAAATAGAACATATTAACTATTAATTTTTAAATGCAATGTAATAGTAACATATTTGCAGCCTTACATACATATTAGACAACTGTTTATTTATATGAAAGCATTAAGAACTGTTCAAACTGATAAATTGCACTAACTTTGTGTTTGTACTAATCCAAAATTGTACACACTGAAAATTGTGCAAAGTGAGATTTAGAACAAATAAACTAATGGTACGGTTGTGTCATTGTACCAACGTATTCGCTTCTATCATAATTTGACTGTTATCTTGTATCTTATGTGCATTGTAATTACACATACCAATGTTTCTTAATATATTATAGAGTAAATATTATAATTTCTTATGTCTGTGCTCATATTAACGAAACACAACACAATGGTTTTCGTCATTTACCAATCACAAATTTGTTCATCCACCATAAAAATAGAAACCTATTTTCAATAAGCGTTTAAGTAAATAATTAGTTTTCGTTTTAATTGGGTGGTGGTGAAATGATAACGTCTTATTTTTGTTCCTTCTTGTATAAAGGTCAATTATGTCCTTCTCATACGATATAAATCTTTCTATCAACATACTAAAATGGCAATGAGCTGGCCAAATACCCTGTACAACCGACCACCGGGCAGAGTGGTCACTGGTCACTGAAAAAAGGAGCTTGATCTAAGTGTCAAAAACTGTTAAAAAAATGAACAACACTATTAAAACATAATTTTTACAAACTAGGCTACTATTAGTTGTGGATTCTAGTTTATTAATTATATATTTTTTAATAGTAAAAGTGCAACTATCAAAGGAATAGGTCATGACGAAAAAAAAGTTGTTTGCCGTTGCTGCTTGCTGGTTAAAGTAAAACTGCTTAAAGCTTGCAGTGTGCGTAAACACTGGTATGAATATATGTGTGGTGTCCGCGTCCAAACTGTCCAAATTAACTTAATATGCTATGTTCAAATGACGCGTTTACAACTTTATAAATTTTGTTTAAGTCATCCACATGCTAACTAAAGCGTCTACATACGCCCGTCATCTCAACAAAGGCTTAGTCCTGGAACTTTTGTTACTCAACAGCATAAAACTACTACACTACGCTATTAATACTGACTGGTAGCATAGACCTAATCTTCTATGGTTCGTAATCAAAGTAATCATGCATCCTTTCTTAGAAACTATTATTCGTTGCGACAGTGAACTAAGCTCCGTAATTAAATTAGCGCATAAATCGTTTTAGTAATTTGCGGGTAACTGCACACGTCATAGAAGAGGCGATTGCCTCACCCGGATATGCAAATTTTGACCTTATTTCTGTAAAAATAAACGTTAGGAAATTATTTTAATTTTACGAGCAAAGTTTAGTGATTACGGTTGACTTATGATGGGATTATAAGTTTGCACATACGCGTGTTGATTTACTACCAATCGGGCTGTTACTTACCAAACCTACGGAGAATGTCATTTATTGTGTAATAGCTAAAAATATACATGTACATACACGTAAATACTTCCCTATCAGCTGGAAGACGGCACGGAAGTAAATATGAATTAGTATAAAAATGTTTTTAACTAGTGTTATAATTCTTTTCCTACCGTATTTGAACAAGAACGAGTTTATAACCTTAATAAATTTATTATTTCCTAGGCTATAAACTCTAGCTCTTACGGATAATATTGGCGATCTGTAGTAGTGGATAGGGAATTGTTAAATATTTTTTAACGGCTATAAGTTTATTTTTGTTTTTTCTTGGTATTAAAAATAACTGAAGATTGAGCACTATATCACGGTATTTTGAAAGGCAAACTTTAAGAGACGGTATTTTGGGATATGAAGTCGTTTTCGGGCCCCTGAGGATAGTTTGGTTTTAATCAGAACGGAAATTTTAAACCTTTGTCTTGAAAAGGATACCTGTCTCGTTAATGTATAAAATGCGAGTTACAAGGACATATATAATTATTTTCATCCTGTGATATTAACAATACAATATACAAACGTTCATAATATTTATATTTTATAAGTTTGTGTTATCTGTAGTCTACAGAGTATTTCTTCTCTTTCGACGGTGCTTAATCTCGCTACTATTTTAAGCTGTGAGGTAAGGTCACTTCGCTTATACTAAACAAAAACGCGTACCTATGCTTTATGCATATTTTTTTTTATAAATTATACTCCATGCTCAAGTTTAATGACCAGTTGACATGGTACCGTACGACGTAAAACCTTCCAAAATGAAAATACTGAACGTACTCGTACTCTATACTATCGGGTACTTAACATCAGTTTACTATTTTTTTATGACTTTGGACCGTAACCCTTCGCATTTACGCTAGAAATAAATATCGAAAATACATTTATATATTTACATTTTAATCGAAGGAGAGCGATGCTTCGGCACTTATGGGCCGGCTCGACCGGAGTGATACTATGACCTCTCAGAAAACCGGCGTGAAGCAATGATTACGTTGTGTTTCGAGTGAGTGAGGTTACATAGGCCCCCTCCTCACTTGGGGGGTCGATAGTGGACCTTTCGTTCGCTACCCCTGCTCTCGCCGCACGAGTAAGGAACTGGCGTGTCCTGGAAGAGGTTGAGACGCTCTCGGATCATCTTTATTTCCGATTTGAGCTCTCCCGGACCCAGGACCCCAGAAGGGGTCACATGGCTTGGCGTTCTGCCCGCTTTCCGCCGTGGGCTGTTTCAAAGTTAGATAGGGACCTGCTGGAGGAGGCAGCCATCGTTTACTCTTGGCTGTCTCCGCAGCCTCCGACCGAGGAGGTAGACATGGAGGCAGGCCGCTTTCACGATGCGGTCACGCATCATACGCTGGCTGTTTGCTCTGCTTGGGCAACGCCCCGCCGGGCCCTCACTGCAGTCATCGGAGGGGATCTGTCGCTACCGGCCGTCATACGCCCCATGGCCGGTAGCGACAGGAATTTTACCGCGGTCGCGACCTTCTGTGAGGAAGTCATCTCACAGAAGGAGGCGGCGGAAAGGGTCCGGGAGGATGACCACTGAGTGTGGCTACGGGTGGATGGGACGGGTCCCCGCGAGGAGGCGGCGTCCGCGTGTGCCTGGACGTCGCCTAATTGAGAGGTATTAAGGTTTTTACCCGGAGGTGGTGCCCGCGCTTTTGCGGGCAGGCGCTAGGGGGGTCCGGATGTCTTAATAAAAGCTGTTCCCGGATCCCTCCTACCTAAGGCGCAGTACGGTGTGCAACTGTTGTGCAACTTCTGACACTAAGGTAAATTTTATTCGTAATACGAATATTCAATAGCAGATATAGGCGAAAATCAGAAACATCGAAAACACATCCAGCTATTTCATGGTCTCTGACAACTCTCACAGCGGTGTTGAACGATATTCACTGATACGGCTAATGTTTTCGTGGTTTACGTATTTGGAGAAATTGTAACACTTACTGCATAGTCGAAAACGAGCAGGTATATGTGATGTTTCATTTCAAAAAGGTTAATTAAATCAGTAATGCTCTGATGTTAGTATATACGATTTACACACTCATGATAACATTCACTGAATCTTATTTAATTGCACAAAACACAGACGAAAAGAGACCTCCGAATGTATATTTACACAAATCGCACCAGAGTATTTAAAGAAAATTTTCTCTTTATCACCTTTTGGAATGGTGTCGTTCAAATCAATTATTGTTTTCTTTCAGTGCTCCACTACTGCATTATTACAACCAAAAAGTATTCTCTGAAGATTCCATCTTACAGACAAGCATATACAGTATTTTTTACATTAATATAAATCTTCAGATTTCTTTAAACACATGGTATACTGTCATTAAAGGTACATTCAGTTGAAAGTCCGGTTAATGATAAGGTATTGTTTATGCTTTGTTTCATAGCTACAAAAACGACAATATAAAATTAAGTGTTTCATATTTTCGTAAACTGGTCTATGTACTGGCCTTCTAATATGTTGAAGTTTCAGCCTATTCTTAGTTTATAACTAAAATTAAAAACTTAATTTATGAATCGGGTTACGAATACTATAGTCGCCGCAGAGATGTTAAACATATAACATATAATAGTAATTCCATCTTGTATATAAATTATACTTTCTTGGTTACAGATGCAGAAGCTACAGGCTCGGACTTGCAGCGCAAGCTGGACTTGCTCAATGGCACATTGGAAACTGAGAGGGCCGAACAGGCGCGCCGTCAGATGCAGTATATTGCACACTGTATGTATACATATATTTAAGCCGTATTTTATGTTAAGACATAGCCGCTAGATAAAACAACTGTTACGGCTTGTAATCACTCTTAGGTTAAATTTGTAGGAATGTGGATTTGCGACACGTAATTTTAAGCTCATTCAGCCCAGTAGAATATGCTTTATGTGTTTACGTATTTGATCGCAAGGCTGCCACAGTGGTTTAAATGATCCTATCAGAGCTGCTAATGTGTTGGTTGTTTGGATTCAATCTTTAAAAATTCCTTGATTTACATTTATTGTTTCACAGACAATTGATGTAAGTTAGATGTGGGTTTGTATAGTAAACCTAACAATATACATGGTTTAGTATATTTTACTACGCAATTTCAGATTATCAGAGATTGTTGATGTCAAATTTTCAAAATTTTGGACGACCCAGCATCAATAATAAGGACGTGGATAGAAAAAGTATAATAACATCAACGAACGATGGTTTGGTATTAATTGACAATGTTACTATCAGAATTTATGGGTTGTTCCACACAAATATGTACGTATATGACATTTAGATTGTGGCACATATGTACAAGATTAAAATCATCAATTATTGGTTGAACTGGGATTGTCCGCGTAATCCGTTCGTGCCGCACCGACCGGAAATAAATCCGACCAGTCGAATTGTTGCTCAGCGTACTCAATTTCTGTAAAAGCTTTTATACGCCCATTTATGAATGCAAAAGCAATAACTGGATAAAAAATAATTGTGAATGGTATAATATGTACAGTAACAATTGCATTCGGTACGTTCAAAACATTGAAAAAACCATCACGTATCAATATATCCGTATGTTCCGCTCTAAGCGGAACTGGCTCCCGATTTCTCACCGTCGTAGTTTGATCCTCAGTAAAATCTGTGTTTAAAATTATTCTATTTACAAGTAACGTGATTAGAGTTTTTTTTTTTTATTACAGCGGGGTACTCAGAAGACTCAGACTACACTTCTGACCTCAATTATCCAGTGGGGCAACATGCCAACTGCAGCGCGTCTCAGTTCCGAAGCGCCGCGCATCAGATGCACACACCACAGGTAACTGTGTTTGTCTGTTGAACAGTCTACCTAACAAAGCTTTGTAAAATCTACAGACAACAGGACTACCCACAACGTTGGTAGCTTTCAGAGAGTTGATTTTAAACTAATTTTTTACCTTAGATGGTATTTCACATTGTGATAATCTAGATTTTTCTTTTAATCTATTAATTTTAAATTTATAGATAAATAATTATACCTATCATTGTGAACTATTAGTATGGATAGCCGTTAAAGGTTACAACTGACAACACCAAAGCAAATGACGCAGAACTGTGCATATTAAAATATATAAAAATACTAAAATTTTCTCTAAATTACCATAACCACACACATACATACAACCGTACATAAAGTGGGACAATCGTGAGAGAGCCATGCTTCCATGCCATGCCGGCTCGATCGGAGTGATACCACGGCCTCACAGAAAACCGGCGTGAAGCAATGATTGCGTTGTGCTTCTGAGAGAGTGTGGTTACCGAGAGCCCTAACGGGGGATCCCCCGCTCCCCCTACCCCACCTTAAAGGCCGGCAACGTAATTATGACTCTTGAGTTGCAGGTGTCTATGGGCGGCGGTATATAGTCACTTACCATCAGGTGACCCGTCTGCTCTTTTGCCCCATATCCCGTAAAAAGGTGACTGTAATATTCTAAAATATATCCAATAAGAATTTTCCCTCACTTTATTATGCTTTAGAGAAACACATGATGATTTTTGTAATATTTTCACACTATCATGCTTGTGCTTAATCAGGTTTAGTTAGGTGGTATTGGTAAAGGGCTCTGTTTCCGCATTTAGACTCATAAGCGGTCCATTATGCGTTCAGATAGGCTGGCTAGTTGAGCCAGCCTAGCTCCTTCCAGAAGCACAAAAGCGTCCTGGGGCGTTCACAGGCTTCTAGGAGCGACCTCGCTCCTGCGAGGATATTTGCCCGTTGTGTGGCCACTCCCTCGCACTCCAGGACAACGTGGGCGGCCGTTTCCTCCGCATTAAGACAGCCTCTACATAGAGGACTGTTTGTCGCATTGATGGTGAATAGGTGCCGGTTTAGGGCCAAGTGGCCCGTAATGGTACCTACAGCTATTCTGATCTCAAGTCGGTTAAGACTGAGCAGTCTGCAGGTTAAACGTGGTGAGACCTCCGTCAGCACCAGTCTAGATTGCCTACAGGCGGGCGTATCAGCCCAGCGAACTTTGTGCGCTTCACGGGTTCGTTGCCTTACCCATGAGCGAAGTTGATTAAAGGGAAGTGGCAGCAATATAGTTGGCCCTGCCACTGTCGTTGCAGATCCATTTCTTGCCAGCTCATCTGCGGCATCGTTGCCGAGTGAATCACTATACCCCTTGATCCATTGAAGGGTTAGCCCATTGACAGAGGCTAAACGGTCAAGTGTCTGGTGGCATTCGTATATGAGGCCGGAGTTCATAGTGTTGCCCTCCAGGGCTTTCAGGACGGCCATACTGTCTGAGAGTATGCGGACGTTGTACTCCTTTATACCCCTTGACATGACCGCGGTAGCTGCGTAGGTTATCGCAACGCACTCACATTGGAATATGGAACTGTGTCGGCCTAGCGCCAGTGATATTGTTATATTCAAGTCTTGTGAGAAAACTCCGGCTCCAGTCCCTGTCCCCATCTTGGAACCATCCGTGTACATCCGGACTTCGTTTATGCCACATTGATCTCGGTCGCTCTCATGTAGTTGTATTCGGTACCTTCTACCGAAGATATGCTGTTTAGGGATCCTATCGCATGGGGCAGCTATTAGTGGTTGGTATTCCACTAATTGGTTCCATAGTTTGGAATGAGGACCTTCTTGGTTGTACCATAGACCTAGGTGTTTGAGTCTGATGGCTGCCATTGCTGCTTCTTGTTATATATATAGGTCTAGTGGTGCTAGATCTAAAGCTACTTCAAGGGCAGCTGTGGGTGTTGTGCGCATGCAACCAGTGACGGCAGCACATGCGAGTCTCTGGAATTGTTGTAGTTTGTTTCTGACGGTGCTTAGCTCTGTTCTCTGCCACCAGGTAATGGCACCGTATGTGACGATTGACCGTATGACTGTTTTGTATAGCCATAGTGTGATTTTTGGTGATAAACCCCAGCTTTTGCCGAGGAGTCGCTTGCATTGGCAGAAAATAATGCTAGCTTTGTTCAATTTTGTGTCCAGGTGCCTGTTCCATAGGAGTTTACTGTCTAGTATCACTCCTAGATACTTGACTTCCTTGGTAAGGGCTAGACGGGTGTTAAATAGTTAAGGTAGTCTTAATTCTCCTAAACTGCGTTTATTTGTGAACATGATCAACTCTGTCTTCGTCGGGTTCACTGTTAAATCGTGTTCCTCACACCATTGTTCCACGACCTTCAAAGCAGACCTCATTCGGTCGCATACCACACTCTCAAAGGGGTCACTGATGAGGATGGTCAGGTCGTCTGCATAGCCCACTGTGAGGAACTTGCGGTCATTGAGCCGAGTAATAAGCTCATTGACCACAATGTTCCACAGGAAAGGTGAGAGAACTCCACCTTGCGACAGCCTCTGGCCACCACCCCTCTTGTTGTGTTATTCACAGTGAATTGTATGGCTCTGTGTCTGAGGATGTTGTCGATCCATCCGGCAATTGTGGAGTTGACCCCATGTCTTGCCAGAGCTTGGCTAATGCTGGTGAAGTTAGTTTTGTCGAAGGCACCCTCAATATCGATGCAGGTTCCTAGGGTCGACATCTTGTATTTTAGGTTGCCCTCTATGTATGAGACAACTTGATGGAGGGCAGATTCTGTTGATTTGCCCATTGAGTAAGCATGCTGGTTTGGGTTCAGAGGGTAGTTGACTAGTGCAGTGCTTCTGATTTCCCAGTCTATTAGTCTCTCCAGTACTTTAAGTAGGAATGATGTGAGACTGATGGGTCTAAATGATTTCGGTTGTGTGTAATCTCCTTTGCTGGGTTTGGGGATGAAGACTACTTTGACCTCTTTCCACTTCAGGGGGACGTAGCGGTGTGCCAAGCAGCTTCCGTAGATAATCCGAAGATGATCTATCAGTGCCCCATAGCACCATTTTAGCAGGCCTGGGAAAATATCATCTAGTCCTGCCGCTTTATATGGAAGAAAGCTGTTGATCACCCATTGCATTTTATCGTGATTAATGATTTTGCGGGCAGTGGTCAAGTCTGGGTCACCCAGTGTATTTTCCTCACTGTCTTCCCATGTGTCCTCCTCGTTTGATATGCGACATCCTGGGAAGTGGGTTGTCATCAACAGTTCTAATGTCTCCGAATCTGTTTTGGTATAGGTTCCATCAGGTTTTTTCAAGAAGCCAAGACGGTGCATCCGTTCACAGCACATGATGTTTTTGACTCTACTTGCCTGATCGTTGTTCTCTATGTTAGTGCAGAAGCTTCTCCAGCATTCACTTATACTGATTCTGATCCGCTTCTTGTAGTGTTGTAGGGCCTGCTTGTATACGTCCCAGTGTTGATCTAATCGTGAATTTTTAGGCTTTATTGAACAACTTTCTAACCTTACGCCGTTGTTTCTCCAGTTCCGGTCCCCACCAGTGTTGTTTACTGCATGGTCCAGTTCTGGGTAATGAAAGTGGGCATGTTTGTTCAAAGCATGTAATTAAGGCGGTGGTAAGGTTATTCGCGTGGTTATCAATATCCGCTTTGGTTACGGAGTTTAGTTAGGTGAATAAGAATGATAATTTAATCTCATCTATCTAAACAGTTAAGTGCTAAAAGAAACTAAAAAGTAACTAGAACGTGCCGGCCTAGTTTTACACGTATGTAAACTAATAACAAAATGTTATATTACAGAGATCGCTGGAGGTATCACGGGAGAATTCGTATGAAAATGAAAGGGATGAATATCACATGCACGGCGATACAGATCCGCTTTATTACAATAGCCAACCGAGGACTAATAGGTGAGCCACATTAATTTAACTAATATAGTGTATTTATTTAGAGTGATAGTATAAATTTAAAATTTAAATCACCCCCGACTCGAAAATCCCTTCAACGATTAGAAAAGAGCTGATGATTTTCGACTGGCTGAACAGATTTTCTTGAATTATATCTGAGAACACTCTCGATCAAGTCACCTTTCAAACAAAAAAAAACGCACTTAAATCGGTCCATTTATTTGGGAGCTACGATGCCACAGACAGACATACAGACACAAAGACACGTCAAACTTATAACACCCCTCGTTTTGAAAATACTCAAAAATGACAATACTCCATGAGAGGACCTTTCTATAACACAATAGCAGCATTTGCTACGAAGTAAAGTATTACTTTGTTTCTACTTTTTGCACATATACTAACTTTTTGGTAGGTCAATTCTGATTGTTTCCTTCAAAAAAAATATGATAGTGGATGTGATATCGAGTGATCCGTTTGTAACACTTTATATCACAAAGGATCGAATATTTTGACACTCGGACATTATGAGGGAAGTGTTTTAATGTTCTGTGAACAGTGAAGCTATAAGAAACCATTGAACCGCTCACTTTGTTTTTTTTAATGGAGTTAAATGGGACTAAATTTTGTCTTATGAAAACGGTCATAACCAATCTATACTAATATTATAAAGCTGAAGAGTTTGTTTGTTTGTTTGGTTGAACGCGATAATCTCAGGAACTACTGGTTCAAATTGAAAAAATATTTTAGTGTTGGGTAGCCTATTTGTCGAGGAATGCTATATATCATCACGCTACGACCAATAAGAGCGGAGTAGTGTCCATAAACGCAGATGAAACTGCGGGGACGGCTAGTGTGTTATAAATTTAAAAGCTACAGGTGTCCAGTATATATGTTGATCTGTTATGTTATGGAAAATCTATACAATGACAGTTCAAGTTATACTGGTCAATAGTTATACTGATATAAAACAAAACATTTAATGTTAGAGAATTATGGTTGAAATTCGACCACCAGGCGATCTAGTGCTTATTAAAATGTATTTACGAAATAAACAACATTAGATTTTCATATTTCAGTCTGCATTGTGGACAAATCCTAGTCCTAGTCCAAGTCCTCGTTCTCGAAATTAAATTAGATCAATTTCAAACATTGTGTTTAGAATGCAAAAAAAAAAAAATAACAAAACCTTACTTTTTATGACAACAGGTTAGAAACGTGGTCACAGTTACACGCACAAGCAAGTATAGAATCTGCTATATCGTGGCGGACTGCAGCTGACTGGCAATCTGTGGGTGAGTACTTTCAACAATGAAAGTACCTATGGCTAAATGAACAAATGACGAACGAACGGTGAAAGATTATTACTATGAGTTGCGGAATATAATCCATACTAATACGAACTACTAAATGACTGAACGGATCTTAATTAAATTTGGCAAGGAGATATAGGAAATCCTGGGCAAGGATATAGGCTACTTTTTATGTGGGAGAGCCATGCTTCGGCACGTATGGGCCGGCTCGACTCCGCTCGTTACCACGGCCTCACAGAAAACCGGCTGTGAAGCAATGCTTGCATTGCATTTCGCCGCGTGAGTGAGGTTACCGGAGGCCCTAACCCCCTACCTCTCCCTTATTCCCGTCCTTCCCCTCTCCCCCCTCTTCCTACTCTTCCCCCCTCCCCCTTTTCTCCTACTCCCACTTTAAAGGGCGGCAACGCACTTGTGATTCTCGAGTTGCAGGTGCCCATGGGCGGCGGTAGTCATTTACCATCAGGTGACCCGTCTGCTCGTTTGCCCCCTACACCATAAAAAAAAACCCGGAAAAATGTACGTTTCCCGTGGGATAAATTTGAATTACCATTGCCAAATATGAGTGATAAATTTGCCAGAATGTTTGTGAGATTGTCAAACCATTGAAAGTTTAGATTATTATACAGTTTTGGAATTAGTGTGGCAATGAAAATCTTTACAGAGGATCAACGTCGGCCGAGTCTAGAGCGACAAGGGACGCTGTATGACGACAACGTGGGCTACAGTTACGATACGTACAGCACTTCCATACACATCAGGTAACTTAAAATGTTTTTGTTCTCTTACTCTAAAGACTGAAATCACTTGACACCGAACCTTATTGCTGTGAAAGGTTATTTTAATAAATAAAAATATGACAATCACATATAATGTGTATTATTCTGAAGAAAGTGCAACAAACAAATGCCAATTGGCAAATCCGAAATAAGAAAACAAATGAGATTTTTGAAGTGATAACTTCTTTAGGCACGTTTGGGCACTTTTAAAACTAAATTAAACACTGCTAATGTAACGTTTTAAGTTCGTCGTTTCGTTTAAGTTTTCACTTCTGTTGACAGTCCCATGACTGCCTATTTTTTTTTTGCTTTCTTTATTTTAATTATTTGGTAGAAACTATCGTCCCTCTTAGAATCCTTTAATTAGTCTTTGAAGTTATCACTGAGCTAACATTTGCTCTTAGCCGTGCGTTTATAGCCGTGAAATTTATTCCACGAGTAGTCACGAGTGCACGACATGAAATTTTATTTAGTACACAGTAGTCTACATCAGGTTTGAGTACTTCTTGTGGTGCCAGCTGTAAGAATCTTAAAATAAGTTACTGCTGTTTACGTATTTATTTTAAATAAGTGTACTATTTATCGACTAGGACTGACTAAATATTTACCTATGCGTATTATACAGGCTGTTGCAGAAAGGTGATGTAATATTTTAGGGTTGTATAGTAGACATAAACAATATTTATTGTTTATATCGTACATATTTATTTATTAAATGTATATATTTATTTTAGGCAAATTATTGTTTTTTATAAAAAAATAAAAAAGCAAAGTCATTGAAATTGACATGAAAATTCATAATTTGTTGTTAAGCATTAGCAATTCCCGAAGACAAACAAAAACTATCCATAACGCTCCTAAAATTTGACTACACCTTTAGTTTAATATTAAACTTTACTTCAGTACTCCATGTTTTTGTTTTCAGGGACCAGTCTCATATTTCACAGCAAGCCAGTTACGAAGAGTACTTCGACTCCAGTAGTTTTCCTTATCAAACAACTTACGTGGGGGATGACTCGCGACATTGGGATAGCGGTGGGCAGTATTTTTATGACGACAGCTATGGACTTGCAACCACGGAGTATGAAAACATCGTCAATAAGAGGCGTTCGTCAGTCGTACAGTTACCGCAAGTGCCACCTAAACAGGTGAGATATTTTTTATACTGAACTTATGTAGTACCTACGTCCTACAGTCGACGTTGTTTTTCTGTTAAAGTCAAGGAGTAGGGAAGGGAGTATTGACAGCGTACAAGTGAGAAAACCGAAGGTTTAATCCCTATTTTTTTTTGTTTTATGATATAGGGGCAAACGAGTAGACGGGTCACCTGATGGTAAATGACTACCGCAGCCCACAGGCACCTGCAACTTAAGAGTCACAAGTGCGTTACCGGTCTATAAGGTAGTAGGGGAAGGGTGGAAGAGGGGGAGAGAGGGTAGAGGGAAGGGTTGGAGCCTCCGGTAACCTCACTCACTCGGCGAAAAGCAATGAAATTATTGCTCCACTGCCAGTTTTCTGTGAGGCTGTGGCATCACTCTGGTCGAGCCGGCCTATACGTGCATGGAGGAACTAGTACATATACCTGAAAAAGTTAAGTTTCGTCTACTTCTACCGAAGAGTATAAAATCACAAAAAGTTCAAAATCCTTTATGTTTAATAATATTATCAAAATTAATCATAAAACAGGATACAACTCAAATGATTTCTGTAGTGTATGTAGGGTAGAACTAAATAATAGTTATAACCACTATCTCGTACTTACTGTAGAGATCACAGGTTACTCAGTATTGCATGAGCCACAGGCGAGTGCAGACGTGTCAGCTTGCGTATCTATAGTGAGTGGGCGAGCCAGTGAAGTGTACATATGCACGCGGGGTATAGTGTATTAAGGGATACGCTATAATTTCAATTGCTACTAAGACGTTTTTATTGAATAATGGGTTCAAGAACCTCAATTATACTAATATTTAAACGTGAGAGAGCCATGCTTCGGCACCTATGGGCCGACTCGACTCCGCTCGATACCACAGCCTCACAGAAAACCGACAGTGAAGCAATGCTTGCATTGCATTTCGCCGCGTGAGTGAGGTCACCGGAGGCCCTAACCCTTCCCTCTCCCCTATTCCCGTCCTTCCCCTCTTCCCTCTTCCCACTCTTCCCCCCCCTGCCCCTCTTCTCCTACTCCCACCTTAAAGGGCGGCAACGTACTTGTGACTCTCGAGTTACAGGTGCCCATGGGCCGCGGTAGTCATTTACCATCAGGTGACCCGTCTGCTCGTATGCACCTATAAAAAAAAAAAAAAATAAGATTATTTACAAAGCAATATTTAATTAATCTTGTTCTGCTACTGTTTTGAATAACTGTGACTGACTTTTATTTAAATTATTGTTTTTAGTGAAGAAATTTTTTTTTTTTTTTCGATTATATAACATACGTCGTTTTTTTGTTACTTTTATCTTTTGGGATGAAAGAAGATGTTGTGACAAGAAATGAAAAAGGCATACTGCGATGGTTTGGGCATGTTGAAAGAATGAGTGAAGAGCGAATGACTAAAGGAATTTATAAGAGTCCTGTGAGTGGGATATTCGGTACGGGTTGGCCGCGAAATGTGTATACTGACCAGCTCGGCAGTACACTGAAGTAGAGCCTAGTTAAAAGAATCCGTCACCGGCAAGTTAGTACGAAAAGTCTGATGAATGTTAAAGAGGCGTGAGCTGTATGTCAGGATCGGGGTAAACGGCGTTAGATAGATAGATGAACTCTTTATTGTACAATGTACAATTGGCGACCTTATCGCAATTTGCGATCTGCGTTGATACAACGACGTATACAGAGCAGTGATCCCGATCAAATCCATAAGGCATGTGTCCTGCAAATCCTGCGCAATAGCGGTGGTAGTGGGAGGTGTTGCGCCCGTGCCCCTCCTTGCCTCTCGGTCTTGTCGCGCGTCGTTCGCTAGCGGCTCAGCCGGTTAAAGGCACCGGTCCACCGCGTTGTAAACGGCGTTATATCATCTCTGCCCCGGATGGGAATACGGCGTAAGTAATGTATGTATGTATGTATACTATCCGCGTTTTATACTTATACCTTCAAATCCTCATATAGGTACTTAAGTTAATTAATAATGGAAATAATTAAGAAAGGCCAATTTTTATTATTCGTTTGTACCATTTATGAGGCATATCTATTCCAACTAACAAATAGGGAGTCTATAGGCTTTGATCCGAGAAACTTGAACCACTTTAGAGAAGACTGTGTGTATAGAATCAAACCTCGTTCTTCGACATCGCGGTGGATCCCAGGATTCGCAGGACACATGCCTTATGGATTTGATCGGGATCACTGCTCTGTATACGTCCCTACTTATGGCATTAAACCAGTGTAAAATAAAGTCCGTTTTTCATGACTCCATCAACACTAAGACCTTAACCCACTGCGGTTAACGATGTGTTGTTAACAGCTAAAGAGGGTTATAAGATACTCAGCGCTCGTGTGACACATATAGTATTGCAAATGTTTAAGGCACCGTTAAATACACATAGGGCACACTGAAAGTTCTGCGCTCCTGGCTGCTCATAAATGTTTGAGTTTCGAATGTTATACTTTTCAAACATAAGAAACTCAATTATTGATTAAAAAAAATTAGCGGTAAATTGCGTGTCAATTGTTTTTTATTACAAGTTGAAGTTCGTCATCCGTAGCAAAAATGGAATTAACCCGAAAAGATTTTAGGGCGATGACTTTTTATGATTTTAAAAGTTCACTGACTCCGCAAGACTGCACTGCTCGTCTTCAAAATGCTTTTGGGAGGGAAGCACCTCATTTGAGCACCGTAAGGCATTGCTACGCAGAATTTGATCGCGGCAGTGTTTCTCTCCATGATGAAATTCATGAAGGTCGGCCCTCAACTGCGACTAATTGAAGAAAACCGGGGTATCACCAATGATGAGATTCGAGGACATTTGTGGATTGGTATGAGCCAAATTCAAAAAGTCTTAGATCAATATTTAAAAGTTAGAAAATTTGTTGCCGCTGGATTTCTTATGAACTCACCCCAGAACAAAAACGGACTCGTGTTGATTGGTGTAAAAAAATGTTGTTAAAGTACGATCACGGACGTTCAAATGCTATATATGACATTGTGATAGGAGATGAAACGTTATCTACGTTATTGTTACACGCCGGAAAGAAAACAACAGTCTTCTGTATGGGTGTTCGAAGGTAACAGCAAACCAACAAAATTGATGCAGGCGAGCAACGTAAGGCAAAAAAATTATTGCGTTGTTTTCTCCCGGACGAGTCCTGTCTGCATGATCCCACTTGAAGAACAAAAGATAGTTAATGCCAAGAGGCACACCACCTTTTCGTTGCCCCAATGGGCAAACAAATGGTGGCGTGACTTCTTGGTCGTTTTCCCCTAACTTCTTTGAAAAAGTTAGGGAAAAACGACCAAGAAGTCACATCCTATTGCACCATGACAATGCTTCGGGGCACACCGCGAACAAAAAAAAGTAATTTTTGGCTTCGCTAGTGACCCATCCCGCACATAGTCCAGACCTGGCACCATGCGATTTCTTTATTTTCCCAAAAATTAAAGATTTGATGAGTGGTATGACAAAACTTTCAGTGTATCCCATGTATATAACCTAAATCATGATAAATTGTAATCACCTGCATTTTTCATACCTTAATTTTCCCCCTTTAGAGGATAAATATTTTCTTCAAATTTAAATACGACCAACCTTGAATGATAATAATTCAATTAAAAAAAAATATTATTGAAATCGGTTCCCAAATGGTGAAGGTATTTATTAATTTATTTATTTATGGTTAACCAACAATTGTTTACACTGCACCTTACAATTATTTACAAACTTATAACTTACATAAGTGTAACAATTAATTAAAGATATCGCGTAATATACACGAAAAAAATCTGTCAAATTGAGAACCTCCTCCATAATCTAATTAGTTAAGAAAATAGAAGAACTCGAATGAAAATGTTGTCCAGTGGCACTGATACTTTCTTAATTAAAAATAACTTAAATGGTCTTTTTATTACAGTCGATGCCATCGTCTCGATATTCGGATTACAATGAGATGGCGCCATACAGACCGCGGCCGCGACGTACTGCTGCAAGCCTGCCAGGTAAAAAATAAAGAAATATTGTACAATAATAGGTACAATAAATTATCATACTTTTAGAAATCCCATTGATACAGGGTGTAAGTGAAACCGTACCGAATCCTGAAATAGCATATTCAGACCATCCATCATTCTGAGTGGAAAACCATTGGAAATTTCTGCTGGAAAATTCAAAATTATTATTTTTTTATTTTTTTGAATAAAAGTGATGTCATAATGAGTAAACAGAACATCTTACCAAAAAAAAATCAGTAAAAAATACCCCATTCGGCCAAAAACTGCAATGTAAAACACTTGCAATCAGCTGCTTTGACGGCGCCGTCCGCTGAAGGTCATTCGCTGTACCGCACAGTACGCGTGTTGCGTTACATTGCGTAGTTCAAAATCAAACTATTGACTGTAAATCCTTAGTCTCGCATTTTATGATGAACTCACTTTTGCATTGTGATAAGTATGCAAAGAAAGACGTTTTTGTAAGTTATTTGCGACGGTGATACTTACACGCTGTATATTAAACATAAGACTTCTCCATTTCTAATAAAACCTATTCGTGTAGGGAGAGGATTACTAAATTGATTATTTAGTTATTAACAAAATCAAATCAGCTGTCATGAATAACCTTGTCTTGGTTAGTCTAGTTGACTGTTACCGAGAATATGACGACATGTCTTTAAATAAACTATTTAAAAATTGTTATATTTATCAATGTAGCGTTGTGGTGCTATTTTGTCTGCTGAAAGGTTGCTTGAGCATTGCGTGAACCAACTATTTTGCAGCGACGCCATCCTCTACACCCAAACGCGGTCGAGCGCTTCCCGTACCTCCCGCAGATGGAGGCTCGCTTCGTGGTGCGCGCGGTCGCCGTTTGCCTATGCCTCCACCTGCGCCGCCTCCGTTAACGTCATCGTTTTCAACAATGACGTCGACATTTGCGTCGTTGACGTCACAAGCTCAGCTGACGTCACAGGCGCCAACAGCGCTTACGCGGCATCACCGCGTTCCCTCAGCCTCTACGCTTATAGCTACGCACGTGCCTTACGTACCTGGTGAGCATTCTATGTTGTATATTGTATTTATTACTAAAACTGGCACGATTAGAAAGGTGAGGACCAAAAAGATATCATTTATTTACTTGTATGCTTCTCATAGTTGTTCTTATTTTTAAACTGAACTTATTGTTGATAATATACTCCGGAACAATATAAAATTCGTAGGGCACTACATACGTTTTGTCGTATGCAAACTAGATATCATAATATCGTGATTTTAAGTCATATCCATGATCTCTAAATAATATTTAAAAAGAACAAATATGGAGGCCAGGCTTTGTTCTTATTTTAAATTAATTTTATAAATGAAAATGGCTAGTTTCTCTCGTTATGACATTCGTGCAATTATTTTGTAAAACTTTAAGCGTGGGTCAACTAACCGCTAGAAGTGACTAGCACTAGAACACTGGATTGTATGAAAATAATTCGAGGAAGGCTGACGTGTGACATATCGCTAGGAGGTTTTGTATGCATTTTGTTTTGATAATTCTCTTCCTACACGGATATAAAAAATGGCTAACTAATTAATCAAAAGAAACTACAAGGTTGCCGATACACAACTGTTTCCTCGATATCTACCAAAGAAAATAATAATAGAGTTCATAACGAAATTCGACAAGGTATTTTAAGGCAGTAGATACTTTTTAATTAAAGTAATAAATGGAATATCTGGCAAAACAAATCGGCGCTCACTGGTGCTACACATCATGTAATTACCGCAAAATATTTCAGCCACAAAAGGTATTTTGGTCCAAATGAGGCTTAAATAAATATATACAAGACATATTATTCAATTAGCCTTTTTCCTGTGAAGGTTTATAAAAATCACCAGAGGCAAGTCAGGGTACAAATGTTTTAATTTTTCTATTGTCAGCAATGTTAAAGGTACTTAATAAAACTGCAATTAACGATAGACGATATAATTGTTTTTAAACTTTCGCGACTATACATATTAGATGTGTAAATCGGGACTTAATCGCGATAACAATTACAAGGCACAATACCTTTTTTGGTTATCGATTAAATTGCACCGTTCGTGGTCACTGGTGGCCTGGTGAGAGCTCAGTGACGCCTCCGTGAATCTCTGGATTGAGCATTTTGAAGAAGCAATCGACCTGCAAGCTTTCAACGTAAAGCTGTGGAAAAGGTACATTAACGATGTCTTCTGTATTATGAAAAGTAACATTTAGTAAATCCACCTCCTTAAGGTGGAACAATTTGTGAGCTACTTTAACTCCATCCACAAAAACATTAAATTCACTTTGGAAATAGAGATAGACAGATCGTTGCCAATTCTTGATGTTAAATTAACGGTGAGACAAAATGGTACCCTCGGACACGCTGTTTATCGAAAGCCAGGTATTTGCACGCCCACTCACGCATCTATGTAGCAGTTCGTTGGGCAACACGCGTAAACGCCATGAAAATCACGGCGCTTAGGACCTTACGCTCGCGAGAAAACTACAACTCAAAAAACGATCGAGCGCTGCTTGTTAATACTGTAGAATTTGACTACAAATTATTGTTTTAGCTCTGCAGCGCTTTTTTGTTTTAATTCAAATAAAAACGGAACATGAATTTTGTTCTGAGTGACTTCTCTAGTACAACTTTTTTAACGAACCGAGCCTACGCCTTGTGCGACCCTGAACTCTTACAAAGTGAGTTGGCTCATGTTCAGGAAGTACTAAGACGCAACGGATACCTAGCCTAAGGCATCTAAAGAGGAACCCAAAAGTAGTACACGTGGATAGATGTCCAGCATATATATCATATGTTAAAGGAGTGACGGACAAAGTTGGAACAGTATTGAAAAAGTACTCCATTAAAAAATGCTTAGAACCCCGAAGGATGTCGTTCCTCTATAGACGCCAGGAGTGTATAAGGTGCATTGCAGCTGTGGTAGCTCGTATATCGGACAGACCAAACGTACAATCGCAGATCACTTGTAGTTTTTTTTTTAATTTAATCCTTTACAGGAATATGGCTTATACAAAAATAAAAGTGACAGACATTTTAGGTTTCATAATTAATGAACAGATAACCCCAAACTTGTATTTAAAAAAATCCAAAAGAGGATTTTAGTTGCACAATATATTAGTTTTTGGTTTATAATATTAGTTTTGATAGATTAGATTAGATTTAGATTAAGATGAAAATAAAAATGCATTGAAACTCATGTTTTTGGTTTGACAGAGTATGATTACACTGAAAGTCGTAATTAAGATATTTTAAAATTTAATACATAAATAAAAATGTTAAATATCAAGGCGTGTCCGAAAGAGTGAGACACGAATAGAAAATCCTGATGGCGCCTGGTATCCAAGTGAACGAACCCTGAAATAAGTTTGTGATTCAGGACAAACCCGTTACTTTTCGTAGATAGTTTGAAATCTATATATGTTTTTGTTGTGCACTGAAGTTACATTTTTGCTGTTTTATACCTTTTAAACCTTTAGGTATCATTTAGTATCACAATAAAAATAAACTATTGGGGTAAAAAGGAAAATAACGAGAACGAAGTTTAATAAACACATTTGGGGTCAAACACGAAAGTTTATTCTAATCAGCTCTTTTTTATATTTTTTTATTATATTTAATAATACATATTTGTTATTTTTTTTACAAATAAAATTGCTGCATACTGCTGCCTTTGCCCCACTACTATTTTTTTACTTACTCTCAAATTTTCGCCTAGCTTTTTTTTAATGTCTCAAAGCATATTAATTAAAATCAAGTATGCAAATTATCCATTTCAAGGGCCTTAATTTTTTTAGGGTAGTCGAGTTTTTCTAATAGCTAGTATCTAATAGCCATATGACACCACTAAATTTACCCGAATTACCGTTCCATCGCAACCAATAGCCAGTATAAGATCATCAGTAGGTACTAATTTATTTTAGCAGTAAGAACATTTATTGATTTCTCCATGTTCCTGGCCGCACCTTGCAATGGTGTTACATATGCTAAACCAGCAGCGCCCGCGGTTTCACCCGCGTAAGTCCCGATACCGTGAGAATATCGGGATTAAAAGTAGCCTATGCGTTAATCCAGGTCTCCAGCTATCTACATACCAAGTTTCATCGCAATCGGTTCAGTGGTTTTTGTGTGAAAGAGTAACAAACATCCATCCATCCACAAATCCAAACTTTCACATTTATAAACTAGCAGCGCCCCAGGGTTTCACCCTCGTAAGTCCCGATCCCTTGGGAATATCGGGATAAAAAGTAGCCTATGCGTTAATCCAGGTCTCCAGCTATCTACATACCAAGTTTCATCGCAATCGGTTCAGTGGTTTTTGTGTGAAAGAGTAACAAACATCCATCCATCCACAAATCCAAACTTTCACATTTATAAACTAGCAGCGCCCCAGGGTTTCACCCTCGTAAGTCCCGATCCCTTGGGAATATCGGGATAAAAAGTAGCCTATGCGTTAATCCAGGTCTTCAGCTATCTACATACCAAGTTTCATTGCAATCGGTTCAGTGGTTTTACGTGAAAAAGTAACAAACATCCATCCATCCAAACTTTCACATTTATAATATTAGTGGAATGAACAGAATCCGTCTCTTTGATGACAGATACATGTTCTTCAATGACTACTTGCCTGAATGCCTGTACCTTACACCGTTTACCCGTGGTTCCGGTGGGTCGACCCATTACCGGGTCATGGGGTAATTTTAATTACCCGTGGTTCCATGGCGTTAGAGAAAAAGAAAATCATCGGTTACATACAATAAAGTTGACTCCTTCATAAGGAAATAAAATAATTTCATATTTGGGAACAAAAACAGACTACTCATTCAATAAGCAAATAAAATAATTCCATCCTTGGGAACAAAAACATACTCATACGAGAACCAATATTTAAAATGATGAATTCATAATCGATACACTTATTACGCGATCGACTTATTACTTATAAACTATCTTACCATTTCTAATGCGTATCCAACTGATATTTCACCAGTAACTAATTCCATTAGTGTATTGGTTATGAATTCATCATTTTTAATTACTATTTTTGTTCTGGTTCTAACTGGATTATTCATTTTATTTTTTGATAATTTGACCAAAACATTCAGGAGACGCATTAAGATACAAGATGCAGATGCAATTTTTTTAAATTTTATTTTGCTATGCCGAGACTCCGACACGTTATTGGTTCGGTGCCTTTCTCCGGAGACACTAATAGTCTTAACTCTTAATCATTGTAAAGCCAAAAACGTTGCAAGTAATTTAAAAAAATCTGGATCTTAAAATTATTGGTGTTGCACTGGTCCAAAGTCCTTCCAAAAGTCGATGCAAGTAATTTAAAAAATTCTGGATTTTAAAGTTATTGGTGTTCCACTGGTCCAAAGTCCTTTCAAAAGTCGATCAATTAGTAATTACTTATTACATTAATTAATTAATTAATTACTTATTACATATTGTAATATGTGATCTCTTTTGGCGTAGGTGCTGTTATTATGGATTTGTATTTAACCTTAGTAGATTCATGGTTGTTATTAATTTTCCATCGACAAAGTCAGAAGTCCAGGGAAACATCCCTAGTGAAATAGAACTACGGGTAATTAAAATTATCTCTGGAACCGGTAATAGGTCGACTCACCAGGACCATGGGTAAACGATGGTACATTTTAGTAAGATTTGTGACTACCTTAAGAGTTTTATCTCTCCTTCCATTGAAATACAAAGCAGAAATACCTAGCGTGTTTTCGTTTTTTCTCTTTGCAGTTTTGATTTATAAATCTCTGTCTGACAAAATCTTGTGTAAAACTGCAGAAGCTATCGCAGCACTAGCACTCTATCAGGGATTTTAATATATTGAAAAGGGCTGTTTACGTTTCAGTTTTCTTATCACTTAGTTAAGCGTAAGTTATTGGTTTTGTTTTAGTTGTACTAGCAGTACTGCCTAATTCAGTGTGTAAAAAAATTCAACGGTCACCGATTTGGGATAACATTGTTAAACCCTTGTTGCATTTTTGCACGGTTTTAGAAAGGCATGTTAAAGGAATTGCTTTTCAGGAGATAAAATACTTGTGTCAAAAGTAAAACGCTTTTTATTTTTTATTATTTTTATTGTTCTGTTCCAAGGGGTCTGTAAAGGTTGCTTTCACAAATGTGATGCTCAAATGAGATAATAGCCACTGTTTTTGTGAAATTACTTGAGATTTATATCATGAATGTACAATAAATAACAAGTTCCAAGGGGTCTGTAAAGGTTGCTTTCACAAATGTGATGATCAAATGAGATAATAGCCACTGTTTTTGTGAAATTACTTAAGATTTAATCAGCAATGTACATTATTGTACACACAATATACACACAACATAACAAGTAAAACTGTTTACGTTAGGTAAAAGAAACATTGTTAATTGAAACCCTCACCTTTCGATGTGTATCTATTGAATATCACTTCATTTTTATTAATAATTGTGTAATTTTTATTGAACCACATAATAAACTAAAGGAGCCTAAGTACTTAAACTTAATATTAATTTTGATTCACAGAAACCCAAAAAAATATACCTGACGTGAGCTATGGTTACGATAGCTATGGGTACCAGCAAGATTACCAAGACACTGCCATTAATCAGTATCAGGACACTAATTATAATACAAGGTAATAAATCCAAACTTAATATATCGTAGTCTATGACAGTAGCAACTGTATCGAAAGTACTCGTACCTATTATTCATGCAATTATGTCGTCAAAACTGGCACACGAGTCGCCTGAATGCATGGAACACCAGTGGTTCCATAGTGAAGCACTAGTAGTCCCACTAACTTGTGTACCTACGTGAAAAGCAGTCGTTACACTGGCTGAAGACATAGATGGTTCCCTCGTTAACAGAACCATGCCGTTCTTCAAGAGCTCTGATAATCATCACCATCATCCGTAGCTCAGTTTTACTTGTTGCTGATTATAGGTCTGTATCTCTTTGTGTCAGTTCTTTCGGTCCTGACTTCATCCGAGTTTTTCTCATATATCTTTCGAATTCCTCGCCTCACTACCAAAAACGCGTATTTACCGCAATATAATAACTCCAGGTCATCCTGGCTTCTACAAATGGATTATAAGCTGAATTTCAATTCTGCCGCTTCAAATATTCTACTTTTTGAATGTATTTGCCAAATGTCGTGATGATGTTTGAAATATAAATCAAAATATGATATCTGTAACGATTTCTTTAATAAAACATTTTTTTTTAAATAAAGTTTAAGTTTTAAATAAAGTTAATGTTGTTAAAGGTTTAGTTGTCTAGGATTTTTTTTCTTAGATAACTAGAAAACTTGACTCCCGGATAATAAATTTGACATCTCTGTTATCATAACTAAAGTGGTGGTAACAGAAAAGTTGGTGCAAATAGCAATTAATTTTAATAACAAAGATCACTCGGTGTAAATGCACATGAGGTAAGGCACCATTATGAACTGAGTTTTTTTTATGTTTAAAAAGAAATTGCATGGCTTATGCAATCTAGTATGGGATTTTTTTTTGCACAGTCTGAGTACGGCGAAGCCATATTCATAATTGTATAAACTATCAATTTTAAGAACTGCCCTGACTGTTTTAGTGGTACCACCCTACAAAAAGGTGCGGTGAACCAGCAGTAGCAGCAGTACTGACATAGCGTTGTTTTTTTCTTGATGAATAGGTTGTCATTTGAGTATAATTAAGCATTGATTGCATCTTCAGCGGTGAAACTGCAGATGTTGCGACAGTGCCAGTGGTAGCTTACCATAAGGCTGACAGTTTGCTTATATTGCCAACTTAATTGAATAAAAGAAAACATTTTGTAGATTAAAACTAGACACGTAAATTACACACTAAATTCTGAAAAGAAGGTAATTTTTATGAGCCCAAACTATAGCAAACATTTTGTTACAGTAGTTACGATGAGGATGGAATGCAACCTTTCTTCGACGAGACTCCACATGCCACTCCGCCTGCCGCTGGTTAGTTTCAAAATTTTAAACAGGTTGCGTTGAATAAACTGGTGTTGCTCACATAAATGACAGTATACATTTCTTATACATTATTTTCTAAAAAAAAAACCCTATTACAGACCAATAACTCTGTGAAGACACTGTTTAATAACAGACATTTAGTTAGTACATAGAACAATTCTCTAGGAATCATATAAATAATATTTTTGACAAATGTTCTGCCAACACTCAGTGGAAATAATAGATACAACGGCTGAGACTTAAGTGTCTTATTTTAAGAATATCATGCTATTCTATAAAAGTATTCCGAACACTTGTTCTTTGTAATAAGCATAGAAGTTCTATAAAAAATAAATGCTCTCATTGAAATTAACAACAAATTCCTATATTTAAATGACATTCCAGATTACATGAATAATGTCAAGGTCAATATCAATGGTCAGACATTGTGATTCAAATAAAATTATCACATTACGTGAAAGATAACGGTTTCCGATGCAGGACATCCAGACTCACAGTTTTTTATAAAATTTAGACATGACTAGTCGTGTAATCCACTGTTTTTGTGAAGAGTTTTCATATAGTATAGTGAACATTTTTTGCCACATTTCAGCTCAAAAAGCAACATGGAATGAAACAGAAACAATATCCCAATTCACGTACCCTGCAACTAGTGAGAGTGATTCTTTGTTAACAAAATCCGTGCCGTCAACGATTTCTTCTTATTTGCCTCAATTACCAGTTTCAACCCAGCAAGATATTTACCAAGATAGTCAACAGTACGATAAGAATGGTCAACAGTATGATTTGCAGTATGATGATCAACAATATCGTTATGATCAACAAGATCAGCAGTATCAGGATCAAAATCTGTATCAAGACAAACAAAACTATGAAGAAACGGATTATCAATATCAACAACAGTATGACAATCAATACCAAGAAGAACATAAACTAGATCTTCAGCAACCTCAATTTCAACAAGATTCGCAGTATCAGCACCAATATCAACAAGATCAACAGTATCAGCAAGACCAACAGTTTTTACTACAAAACCAGTATTTGCAACAGCAAAAACCTCTACAATTGCAACAACAACAACAGCAATATCAACAGCAGCAACAACAACAGCAGCAACAACAACAGCAGCAACAACAACAGCAGCAGCAGCAACAACAACAACAACAACAACAACAACAATACCAGCACCAACAGTCCCAACAGCAACCGGCTAAGCAGCCTGCTCAACAACTACAAACAACTGTACTTACTGGCGCTGCTACATTAGGTTCATTCATGGCAGGAGGAGCTAAGAAACTAGGTAATTTATTCGGTGCAGCCGCTGCTGCAGTGGCTGCTCCGGCGGTTCAACCTCCGCAGCCGGTACCTGTGACTACAGCTCCGACAAATCAGTTTAAATCGTCCGTAGCCCCTGTAACACCATTCACAAGTACCATAACAACAGCGTCCGTCCCTGAAGAATTGCCATTAGTGCCAGTGTCAACTGTAACCACATCAGCACCCGTAACCCTACCACGTACTCCGTCTTTGAGAAGACAGGAGTCTATACAGAGACCTCCGGTGCGTCGAACGCGTACGTTACCAGATGCACCGGAAGACTTAGCCCAGTCGAGTTTTGACGAAAGTGCCTACGAGGACGAGTATCATAAGACTGAATATGATGAATCAATAGACCGCGATAGAACCTCTTTGGATAGGTATCGTGACGATGAGTATCATGATACCTCCCTCGAAAAGGTTCCCGAAGAAAGACGTTTCTCGGAGATGCCGAGCCCTGGTTTGCAGAAGCAGGCGTCTCCCACAAGGACTGTGTCACAGATACGGAAACCTTCAGTAGACAGTTATCACAGTCAAACGCCGTCAATTGTTGATCGTAGAACCTCGCAAAGTTCTTTTCACCACGAAGAGAATCTTACCGTTCCAGCGACACAAGAAGGTACCTATTTGATAATTTTATTTTACTTTTGAAATTATTCCCATATCCCATACTACACAGGTAACCTAATTTACCTATATTGTTTCACATCTCACTTTGTGTTGTTGAACCTTCAGTATGGTGACTTATTAATTGAAACTCTTTTTGACCAGAGAAAAATAATTCAAGACAAACAATTGAAATAAAAAGCTCATTGATGTTTAAAGCAAACGTACAAGATAAGCTTAAAAAACGATTTACAGAAAAAAAAATACTACAAATATTAAGCATAATATTACAAAGCAAATTATTTCACAAAATATTCAATTGTCTTAGAGGTTTTTACAAAATATTGTAAAATGCAGAAGAGTCAGAGTACATTGTTTAAAAAGTTACGGAAGGTTGTTGAATTAAATTTACGCACTAATGTACGTCCAAACGTAATTTAACACACATCTAAATATATATATTTACAGAAGAATATAGATAAAAAATCTGGTTTAATAAAAAATAGTTTAATGAAAAATCACAGTAGCAATGGTTTGATATTTTTTCTAAGAAAAAAATAAACCTTTGGTACTGTGATTTGATTGTGATGTGATTGATTAGGAAACTATAATCATTATTATAATCTAGTGATAAATTAACGCTTAAAGCTCTGAGTCTCTAAATTGATTATATTTTAAAACAAGGTATTTCGTTAATTTGTTTTTGCACATAGCGTGGTTATATATTTTGTTCATTCTACAGAATTATTCACGGAAAAATCGAAAGTTACATTTCAAGATGACCGCACGACTTACCACGAAGTCCCGGAGCCGACTAATGGTTTTCACGATACTGAACCTTATGATGAAAATGTCGAGGAATATCGTGACGAAGATACTTATCCAGACCAGGATGATACTTTTCGAGAAGAAAGAGAAAAGTTCGACGAAGATCAGGAACAATTTCAAGAAACCGATGAACAGTACCAGGAGGAAGATAGTGTGTTTAGGGAAGAACAAGAGAGGGTGGAAGAAGATCAAACGGAGTATCAGCCCGAGCAACCCAAGCTGACTCCGAAGCAAAGATGGCATCGGGCATACAACAAGATCGTGATGCAGCTAAATGTGAGTACTGTTTTATTTATGACGATGAATGCAGATGCATCAAGTTTACTTTATATAATATGTTCACATTGTCCACTAGTTAATGAATTTATTTTTATTATTTTGTAACTCTTCCTACTTATTATCATAAGTTTTAATGTATTTATGTACTAATATTATTTTTACTTACAATTAGGTTTATATAATTTTTTTTGAGTTATCTAGATATTTAAGTTTCGTTTTATTTCAAGCATGTGGAATATTAGTTTGACTTTACAATTTTTCTTGACATTTATTTGTTATTTTCTATATTCTTTTGTTTTAATTATTACTTTTAATTTTCGTTAAGTAATCTATAATAATAAAAATAGTCTGCATTCTTCGTTAGGATATTTTATTGTTCATTCGTTTTGTTTTTTTTATGATCATGGAGAATTAATAACAGCTTACATGTGGGACTAGGTAAGTCTTATGGAAAATGTGCAATTTTACTTTGCAGGCTAATATGTTACCTTTAATAGACTGTTCGAATTTAGAAAATAATGTATCAATAAAGACAATGAAAATATTTAAAAACTCGGTTTTTGCATGAAATTTCAATATAAATTAGGTGAAAGTAATAGATAAACAAGTCGCGCGTATATGATTAATACAAACAATAATAATAATACACAGTAATACACTACACTGATAATGTTGGTATACTACCGGTTTATTAGTAGGAGTTCGGTAATTTCACTCCAAAATGTGACGAGACTACATGAAATGTGAAAACGAAATATTTTTCGAATAAATTCATTTAGGAGCTTCCAACCAAACCTTCCTATATTTATTATAACTAAATATTTTTATAATTAAAATTAAAATCATGTAGTAACGACAAACATGTTGTAAAAATATTATTCGTATGTAGTTGAACACTTATCATCTTTTCAAACAATTCCTTCTAAACCGTCTATCTTTTTTAGCAGGCTAGTAATTTTATATAATAACATTTTATTCATCAACGCTTCTAAAAAGTATATTTGGGATAAGGGGGGGTCAATACTATGTAACTCTACCGCGCAGACAGCGGATATAGATTACCCAATTTTAAATGTTTAGCTAATTGCTCACAATTTCTTATTATACATGAGATTTGGTTTTTCAAATTTTTCAAGTTAATTTTTGAAGGAATTTAATGCTAGATGAACTGCTAGTAGAAAACGAGATACAATAATTATATGGTTAATAAATGTAGGTACATAGCTAAAATTTAGTTTAGGTAGGCCTATGTCACTCGATGTACTTGCGCGCGTTAAAACCTAGCGGCAGCTGGTCCGCCGGCAGACCTTATACGCAGTCACGTGCAGTAGGATGCCGACAGATACATCGCGCAAATACAGCTTTTATTTTTAAAGTAGTAGAGCTGTTTATGTGTAGTATATGAATGTAGATAAAATAGGAGAATTAAAAGCACTATTTATGAAATTAAAAAAAGTATCCTCGAAATAGGTAACCCTATTTCCATTAAATAATATTTTAAAACTTTTGTAACATTTAGAATATTTTCCACCAAACAGTTTAATAATCAAGATTTTAAAAAAGGGAAGAAGTTTAATTTTTGTATAAAAATATGACTTAATGTACGGTTTTTGTATTCGAAAACATTTATTGAAGAGGTATTGAGAGGAACCCTGCACACACTTTCGGCCATGTGCTATTCCGAGGAAATAATAATCGTGTTTACGTGAATCACATGGGAAGTGTACTGTAAAAGGCGGAGGCATAACATTTAAAGATAGAAATCAAAGAAATGCAATCTTAACAAGGATTACTTTCAATATTATCTTCAAATCAATGATCATATTCAGTGTTCTATAGAATTCGTGTCTTATTTACTGTTATAACTCAGATAAGTGCCATACATTCTTGAATAAGATCGTCTGGCCTCCCGGGAGGGATCCCCTGCAGCTTCATAACCTTGCTGAAGACTTAATGGACACACTAATTACAATGTCTACCCACTCAATTGAGGGTACGAAAAGTTTTATGAGCATAGGGTGTAGGAAACGATGGTGTTATTGATTTATGTCACAAGGATACTATTATAAACATCGAAATTGCTTTTAGGAAGATAAACGACTATTTTTATTTTCATCTCATATTTTTTTACATGTTATCCAAAGTCATTTTATGAAATCAAATGTCTTTGTTGTTTAGTATCATATTTTGGGTTTATTTCTTTTTGTGCAAATTCATAAAATACTAATTATTATATAAACAAGTATGTCTGACTCAAATGACAACTACTCACTAAACAATACAACTTCAATGTGTGTTTCTAAGATAAAATAATAAAGATATAATTATGTATTTTCTCGGGAATTAACGCGATCACGAAAAGGTATTACATACCGCTGAATTGCCTGACGTTTCGACCAGGTTGTACTGGCCGTGGTCACAGGCTGACTGTATGCACAGACTGTATATAAATACGTAATTATATAAGTTAGAATAACAAAGATACTGATGATACGATACGATATGATATGATGTGATACGATATTACACTTTCAGTAAATCTTATTATGAAAACAGACGAAAAGAAAGGGTTTAAAAAGTATTAGATACAGTATTAAAACTATAAAATAATCCTAATTTATAAATATAATGGACATGTCTAGAAAAATATCTTGCTCTATGAAATAGGATCGATGATTAATTTCCTGGAAATCAACGCATGGGCTTTACAAACGAATACCATTATATGAGTAAGATAACAAATTGCATTCCACTAAAAGTTCTATAAAATAATTATAATTCTGTACCTAGTAAAATTTCATTTTGAATAATTGCAATACGTTCAACAAATAATTTGATCTCACTGGAAAGAGAAGAAAATAAAATAATTAAAGTTCTTGCATCGCTACTACCTATTAATATATAATATTAACTATTGCATATTGCTTACAAGTTTGTCACAATTTGACTGGCCTGTTGGCCTAGTGGTTAGTGACCCTGACTGCTATGCCATAGGTCGTGGGTTCGATTCCCACCCGAGTCTGGGTGTTCTTTGTGTCCGTTATTTGTATGTTTGTAAAGTTCCCCGCGACACAGGAGTAATGCGGGAGTTTTTTTTTAAATAAAATAAATAAAAAAAAAATTACCTAAAGAGTAGTAGGTACCTTACGGTTTGTGAAAGAATACTAGTCCTCTATACTGCGCGTTTTAATTTTTAAACGAAAAAGATAAAAAGAGAAAGAACACGACCATAGTTCCGCACATCCCAATTATGCAACGAACAATTTATTTATTTATAAAAACATGGCTCCATAACAGATTAATAGACTACGAAAAGACAGTGTGTATAAACATTCATAACGCTTACGAAATCTTTATGTTTTTAATTTATTATGTTACAAACTATAACTCTAATAATAACCTATTTTATCAATAACAAGTTGGAATAATAAAGAATATTAAACGATTATTTTCTATAGTTTAACAATTAAATATTTCAATACATTTCTCATCATTTTATTACTTTTTACTAAAGCTGCCTTCTCATACAACGAGTTGATTTATCGACTTAGGGATGTTTTGTAGTTAGGTCTTTATTTCTCTTCTGACACTTATGTGTACTTTCTAATTTGTCCACCATAGTGAATTGGAAAACGCAGTGTTTCTCATGCCACAGCCACAGCATGGCCCTTATGTTGTGGGTTTTGCGACGATAGATACATTTTACGTCGGAGACTTACTTGACGGTGGTACTCTATATAGAAGACCTCAAGATGCTTTAAAGCATAAGATTTAAAGTCTTGCTACCGTATACCACAAGAAGAAGAAAATTTTCAACTCTATAAAACCAACTTCATCTTATTTGCTGTTGCTCAGGACATTTATAGACAGTTTAAATTTATTGTTCATTGTTACATTCTCCATTTACTTAAATACTGACACATTAATTGTGCCCCCACTCTCGTAAAAGAAAATGCCAAACTTAAGCCTACGAATTATTTTTACGAATGGCTTTCTTTGTTCCTGGGTACAATTTGAAATGTTGGTTGCATATAAATTAGACAATGCAAGGAGACATAAATGAAACAACGATTAAATCAATTGGTAAATATCTGTTCACCATCTTGACTGTGCTCAGTGTCTTGAAGAAGAACTTTAAGAGTTTAACGATATATAGCTCTAGATTTGTATAGAAATCCACCAATAGTCGTACTCTGCATTCTAAACTCACACAGCTGCAATTGCAAAATCCAGTACTCCCAGTTACAAGACAAACGCATATAGCAACTGTGTAACATTTGGTGCCCCGTGGAGCTGTAGGCACATAATACTCTGGGAAAATAGCAAAGCTATGTTTTGTGCGGCCTTCGGCTGAGCTGTTCCCTGACCTTGAACGGAATGTGGAACAAAAAGGTTACAAGGAATAAGTTGCTTGGCAATAGTTAAGAAATAAAATATCGGTGAATATGATATTTCACGTTTATTTCAATTGTTAATTCTTCTCTTCACTTTCTTTTCAAATTAAGACTTTAACTAACGTCCTCAGAGTCAGGTTAACAAAGTAATATTTATTTTTGGTTATAACCTTACTTAACCTAGTCCTTACCTACAATTATGTAAAGAATATATAATGCTATGACGCCTGACTGGGTACACAATCACTAGACAAATATTATAATGTTATTAATGGCATAAATTTGTTACAATTTACATAAAATTTAAAAGCAATAAAATATTGCGCACAAACAACTTTCCCTGAATTCTAGTTCAGTACTTAACATTATTTACTTGTTCAGTGTTCAAATAATAACAACCTCTGAAGTATTCCGCTGCAATATTTGAAATCTAAAATAACATTAAATGCTAATGGAAATCATTCAGCCTATCGACATTTAACATTTTTTAAATTATCCACAAGCTACATTCAAAGTCCTTCAAATTACTTCCTAATAGCTTAATGTGGAATAAAGGTAATATATTGAGCACACTGCAAAATGAAATATAAAATGAATGATAATCTTAATTTGCTAAGTCTGGACCTAAATAATATTTAGCAGCACAAGTACTAAGTAATCTCATCAAGCATTTCGGTATTTTTGCAGTCTACACGCTGAAATTAGCAGGTGACATAAGAAAAGCTTTACTTATACATTGTAATTATGATATTTTTATATAAATAAATATATGTATCTATCTATCTATAGTGCGGTGTATAGTATTTTTTCAAAAGCATTATTAACATACAATTCTTAAATCAATTACTTTAAATTGCTGGCTCATAGTCATAACTCTGAATTTCAATGGATATGAACGAATATTTGGAAAACTAAATAAATTATGTTATGTACGCTATGTACCATTACCAGCGTTACCCATTGGTACAAACAATAATCTTGACATTTTTGAAGAAAATTTACACACACACATAATATATTATTTTACACACTTGATTTCATTGCGATAATGCAGCTCGTGTAGCACACTGTAAACATGCTCAGTGTGCAAATGTTTTAGGAACAAAGCTTGGCACTCACTTTAAGCTCTTTAAACTTGCTGGACTTAAGTTGACTTTAATTGCCCTACTTCCGATGTTCGTTTGTAAAAGAATGAACTTTTGACCTTATATGTTCTGTATTATATGCATCGATATTGATAACTATCGCATTACGTTTTAAATTATGAATAATATGACCAAAGCTACTTTTTTTACTTTTTATTGTTGACTGAGAAAGAAGTGGCTTCAAATATTTTTATAAATATTTCTTTTGTATTCTTATTTAAAATTTGGAAAGAGGGTTACAATTTCTTAGTGGTTTAGAGTCGGTGTTACTGTTCCATATACCTATTCTTCTTTTCTTGTTAAGTAAAATTGTTCTTTTTAATCTATGGCTGAATGTAGCCTTTACAAAACCTAGTTTTTTATGAACACAGCTCCCCTTTGTGTAAGAATTAGTAACACTCGGATGACCCAGCAATTTGTTGCGCTTCTCACAGACAGCTATTCACTTATGGGTTGCCATTAAATTGACAAAGTGCTTCTAGAGTGTTTATATACGTATACTGTACTTAAATAAACACATCAAAGTCTTGATATCAGATCAGATATATGATCAAGTTTAGGATTTATGATAGCAGTTTTAACTATTTGCTTTTGAATCTGAAGAATATTGTTAAAGGGAAACTTCTTCAACTTTTGCTTCTTTATTTTAGTAAAATATGTCTTTTTTAACGTGTTGTTTATTTTACAAATTTTCATTTACAAGAAAAAAAGAAGAAAGCAAGAAATAGAAGGTTTCTCATGGTTATATGCAACTGAAAGAGATAAAAGTTTCTCGTTATAACTACAAATATATATTGAATCTTTGAATTGATTGAATCAAATAAACTGCTATTGTTACTACTACTACTTACTACTAAATAAAACATAGCTGCTAGTTTGTATCAAATATATATTCATTCTAAGAAAGACAACTTAATAGATCTTTTGAAAAGAAAGCGACAGAATGGACCAGCGTTTCAATAATTATTTTCATCTATTTTTGACACGTATCTACATACGTATACACAATTATATTACACAGATATAAAAATATTAGCAAGCAACTAAAAGTATTATATGTAATCTCGATTCAAATAAACGTAGTGAGTAATAATTTCAGTTACAGTAAGAGTACATAAGCGGAGTTCTTATAAAAGCAATCAAAATAACAGAAATAAAAAACCTTCGAAAATTTGTTTAATTTTTCCTTTATCGTATTCCACCCAGGGCTAATCGAGGAAAGGGTTTCCCAACTTAATAAATACTACTCTTACTTTTTATTTACAATGCATACCTACTTCGGATAACGATATTTTGTTGTGTCGGAACAGTTTTTATTTCTTGGATCAGACCGATATTATCGCAGTAGCGGTGGCCGCCTGCAGAGACCCCTGACGCCTTTGAACCCGATCACCTCATTAGTTCAGCTCGGTTGGTCCATACATACGCACATACGAAACTACGGTTTCCCGCTCAGTCTCTTAACAGACTTGGTTGCGTACGCACCCCTCAATAAAAATCAGGGAAAAATTAAAAGTGTGACTATTCAGGGTATGGAAGTATTGCGCAAGCGATGGCGGCGGAAACTCACGAGGACGCGATAGCGACATCCTGCGGGCGACCGTGGCCCTATTGATATCACGCACCTATCGCTCGTTTGTATGCTAATTCTTCGCGCTCAGGTATTTACGCGCAGTGTTATTGTTAACGTTCATGTGTGGTGTTGCATTTTCAAAATGTTTCGGAGCAGGAAATGTCAGGCGATCAGCGAGGCTGATGTCCGTCGAGATCAGGGAACTGTATTTCAAAATCGCTCGAATCCGAGCAGCTCTCGTCTTCGAGTTCGCCGTGGGTCGAGTTTGACTGATTTGGACAAGTTACGTTGTGGCGGTGGTTCAAGCGGAGGCGGATCAATAGGGGATTTAATGAACATATTTAGTGGCAGTGCTAATTCTGTGGGCAGTGACACTCTCGTTGCTAGGACTGTACCTTTGGAGACTGTTCGTCGTAATGTACCGCCTGTGTTAACTCCGCCATCGCGCCCGCCGTCTTCGCCGCTTATCCATGTATCCCGACCCATGGGTCCGCTTACGATGGCGCAGAGAACTTTAAGATTTAGCAGACTTCTCAAGTATCAACCTTGTTCAGCCGATGTTCTTATTACTCTGGTAAGTGTCGCAGATTATATCCCAGTTTACTGTGTACGTTAATAAACAAATATATTCTTACTTTATATTGGACTAACTTTAGTATTTAAATGAAGGTTTATGTGTTATTCGATTGCTTTTAGCTCTGCACATGAAGGTTGAATACAAGATAATCGCTTTTTTAGCACTTGCTAAATATAATCCAAATAAAGATAATGGCTTTGGATACTTATCCAAAGGGATTTTCCAACATTAGATATTAAATAACAGATAACGTACGTTTTCGATCGGTTGCTGAGGTTATTCCAACGATGAGTTTAGCTGTATTAAATTTGGTTTAGTTTTAAGTAATCTATTTAAGTGCCCACTCAATTCGAAAAGTTTTGATAATATTACAATGGTTTTCATCAAACTGTTTATCAAAAAGTTATTCTAGTCATATGTAAGTAGTTAATTGTTATATACCTACCTAATTTTAAATAATTTATTAAAAAAAAAAGAACAATAGTTTTATAGTATCGTTTTAAATTTAATGTTGCTTGCTTTAACAATAAATACAAGTTATTTATATTCATGATAATTTTTTTCAACTAGTCTTAAGCTTATTCCTAACTGATATTTTATAAAACAACTTACGAAATTAATAAAAAATAGTAACTGGTTGCCCAACATATCCATTACATTTTATTTTATTAGCATAACATTGTTTGTTCTGCTATATATTTTGTCTAAATAGATTACTTGTAGTCACCGTTACTGATATCCACCTAGACCTTAAATTTTCATGCTCTCGAAATATCTATGTCAAAGTTATGTGACTTAAGACATGACATATTCCCCAAGACTAAGGAAGCTTAAGCTTAAGAGCTGGTAACCCTCAGTTCACACTTGTTTCATTGTCAAATTTATCTTAATCATATATGATACCCACTTGGCGTACTATAGAATAACAATGTATTTCTGTTTGAATTCGCAATAAATTGCGACATGAAATCATAAGAATGGTAACATTTCTAACGAGTCTATTTTATGTAAGTGTTTTTTTTACGTATCTATCAATTGCTGACTCAGAAATGTGTTTTATTTGAAACTAAGGTTTCCTAACAGCGTTGAAAACGAAAACAATTTTTAATTAAAATTTCACTATAAAGAGATAGTTTTTGTACAAATTGCGAATGTCTGTTCTCAACATTAAATGATATAGTAAATTTTAGAAATATTGGAAAGATAAGATAAATAAGTATGTATTGAAAATAAATATGACGATTTTAGCCATTTATCATAACGCTAATAACTGTACTTCCTTTTGGTAACATAACTCTACTATTTTTTAAAGGATCAGAAAAAAATTGTAAATGAAGTTTAATTAATTCACATCGTAAAATTTGTAAAGAGCTATGAGTTCCTAACAATGACACAGAAATTAATAAATTGAATCCAACATGCGCTTTATTTGAACAATGATTACCAATAAATATGCCGCCCTACAATGATTACGTACAAATATACCGCCCTAACTTTTTATCTAAAATACTTTCCCATAATTTCGTGATATCACTCTATTAAAGTGCACGACTAATATATCAATCAAGTACTGATATTAGGGCTCAATGAGTTGATTCGTATATTACGTCAGGTTAGCAGATACTAGAGCAGCTGTTTTTGTGTGTATATGTTCTGTGTATTTGTGATGACAATAATACTCATACCTGTTTATGGATTAAGAAAAACACTTTAAAAGTAACCGTTATATATGATAAAACAATTAAAGTAACGAATAAAAATTCGCTTACGTTCCTTGCCTTACTATCTGAAGTTTACTAAGAAGCGATTTTCTCAATATTTGAGTTGTTCATTGAATCGAATCATTGAGTGGAATAGAATGCAATGCATAATAAAGTAGTGACATCGCGTATACAAGCTTTCGTAGATTTTCAACTACTCTGCATTTTTATTTGCAATGCATTGAAATTAAATATAAACACAGGTCAAATGACTTACAAGGTACACTTATTTTCTTATGTTTTTAAACTATATTGCATTACAATGTGTGTTTAATACCCAAATAGCAATTTAAACTTGAATCTGACTTGTAATAAGTTTGTTCTGTCAAAAGTGAAGGTTTGTGTCAAGCTAGTCATGGAAAGTCTATATACTTGAAGTACACTTGAGCCAATTCCTAAGTCAACAATTGGAATATAATTTGTAGTTAGCTGGCGTCAACCAATTGTCGAGTCTCGACTTGCCATAAAAGCCAGCCGAGTAAGCAAGTTTGTAGCAACCTAAAAACAAACTTGATAATTAACCTTTGTCTCAAAGCACTCAATGCAAGATTGCTGCAACATTACCACACACTCATATTATCATATTTGACCTGACAATTCATTTTCAAACAACGATCATGTTTGCGGCAAACTCGCTATCTGGGTACCACCAATACTGAACTAATAAGGAAATTGTATTTTTTTTAAGATAAACACAATAAAACAAAATCGTTAGTAAGATTTATTTATTTCGTTAATCAATTATTATAGAATATCACTAAAAATAAATTTGAAATATTTAAATAAACTGGCGGTTATTAGTATACGTTATTTACATTTTTCAAAAAACATTCGGAACATTTCATTCATTCAGGATTGCCACAATTAAACTTCTTGAAATCTTCATATATTATGTTATCTTGTTAAATGTTAGTCATTAAAATATATAATTATTATATACAAATATTATTATTTTATAAATTTAATATCCAATAAAAAGTCTACTTTAACCGTGTTATTTAAAAGAAATGTAAAAAGTATTAGTTCAATAGTGGCAACCCGTTAAACATCACCTAAGTGATTGATCAAGCATATTTCTTCATGAATTTTAGTAAATATTTCAATTTCGGCATCTCAATATTGTGAATACACCTGTTGAAATCTCCGATGACCTTGACCGAATGCGTCATCATCCTGGAGATGATATCTTTGAGGCATACGCTCAGATCTGATACTTCTTTGAAGCCATGGATCGCTATTTCTGCCATCACCACCGGGAATGGTGATGTTTCATATAGAAACTGAAAAATAAAAATTACATGTAGTCGATTAAATATCTTCTAAACCTACAAAAACAGCCTAGAACTTTAGAACTTAAGTCTAGAGTGCTTTATAAAATGAAGGTCTAAGACAGCGTTTTTGATAATTCATCTCCTAAGCCGTAAGCCTGATTGTAAAGGAAATATGATGGTTAGCAATGTGTACCACGTTTTTCCGGGTACACATAGCGCTCTAAAAATTTTACCATACATTTCTGTCTCAGCCTATATATTGAACATTAAACAATGCATACATATGTAAGTATGAGTTAACTGGTGTCTCATAAACAATCTAGCTATTGTATAAACATTTCCTAGCAATGCCTCAGTAGTAATTCAAACATTCCCTATATTACTTTCATAGGTAAAGAAGTTATTTAACAGAAGTTCTACATGCGATTACGAGTTTGGTGCATCATTTTCATATTTTATTTATTAATGTGATCGTAGCTTAAGATGTTATAGTTCCGTTAAAATAATAATAACGTAATTCGATAAAATAAGTCAAGGGATTATCAAGTAACAATGAAATCCTTTTAAATATTTTTTAAAAACGTGCAATAGTAATCTCAGTAACTTACATATGTTTTATAAACAAATGTGAAATCCAACACAACGTGTTATGTGACGAATTTTAATCAGTCTTTCTCAAACAATCAAAGTTTGCAACCAAATAATAAAAAGTAAGTTTTAAATAGGATTACAGCAATGTTATTTTTTTAATCATCTTTCAATGAGACATTCTTATCGTAAGGGCAATTTGTGTATGATGTCGCCATGCAAAGTTAACATCGTAATAATTTCATACATTCCTTAGTTTGTTTTTAGAATGAATGCTTGCATAAAGTATCTAGGATCTAAGTAATACAAACAGTATTCGTGAAATGAGTTTAATTCAATATTTTCCATTTACTTAGTACTTTAATCATTCTTTTTTACGAATAGTTAGTTAGACTTTTGAGTAAAAATCTAATTATCTTATAATTCCCGGCATTCAGACTCATGCAAAATTTAGACATTATATTGTTTTCTTATATGCTTCTGAGGTTAAATTATCTTTTTAAAAAGAAAGAAAGAAGAAAGAATTGATATTTTCAGAGCTCAAATATGCAACTTTATTTTCTGAAAATATAAAACAAGTTCGATACTTGTTAAGTAGCTGATAAGTTATTCCCGTGAGGAAGGTTCTTGGCTTATCTATGTATGTCACCAGTTTCTTGTATTTGCTACCTGATATGCATATATAACGACATCGAAATTTATTCTAAGTGGTTTATAGTTTCAAACTTGTTTGCATCGTTAATGTATGAAACTGGGCTAGCGTAAAAACATTTTTTTTTTTTTTTATTTTTGCTAACTTTTACGACTGAATTTCTTGTTACATTTTAATTACTTTTATGTTTTGTATGTATTGTCATCTTGGAAAACGCAACACAATAAACTGTCTAAAATCGATCGACTAACTAGTAATAAAATTATACTAAAATAATGTTGAGTGTGTATTTACAAACAAAACCGCAATTTTATTGATGGCAAAGTATTTTTCTTTTTTTAAACCTGATATTCTTAACCACTGAATTAAGCAATAATAAAACGTTTTTAAAGATCCGCAACAAAAAATGCAGAATACAGTAAGATTGCAAGAATGGAGAATGTTTCCATTTTTCAAAATGGAATTCATTTGAATTCCATTTTGAAACGTCGAGTCAATGGTCATGAATAAAGACAGGCTACTTACCACGGTCCTTTCTAGGTCTTGACTCTCGTGGGAGCAGTTCCCGCCGACTTGCTGCTGTTTTTGACATTCAAATAATTTTGAGGCTGAATATTTCTTTAAATTGTCCAGCGTCTCAAAATGAACGTTTAACTTTTCTGTGAAAAATATATTGATTTTGTATGGACTTCTTAAAAACCTGTAGTATGAATATACGTGTTTTCAAGTATATTTTTTTTTTGACAGTTTAAGACTCAGATCATACATTCTTATACATATAGATACCGTATCTAAATTTTATAAGTATTTTAAGTAAACCAATTTTATCTTTACTTTAAAATACAAGATCAACTTAATGTCTTCTCGCATTACTTATTTCAAGTTCGGTTCATACAAAGAAATATTTCTGCAACACAACAATGATATAATCCAAAAATTGCATCAAAATTTTATAAAGCTAAGACGGCAAAAAACTATACGGCCAGCCTGATGGTTAACTACAGAAATGTCTATCCACGCTCATCACAAAAAAGCTTTATAGCAACTACCATTTAAAAAAAATCTTCTGGCAAATCGGAAATATGTCTATCTAAAACACACCTTACAAAGACAATAGCTCTGTAAATGAAAAAAAAAACAAACACGTTTACGATAATCAATCAGGTAGATTTACTCACAAACTACTCGTACTCATCATATGCGGTTTGTTTTGGACGCTACCTGTATTGTCACAATGACGGAAATGTCGCCTTATAAACAAGGAACATCGTGCCAAAATAATATGGACGTATATACAAATGTAGGTTGACGACTGCAGCAACAGATGTGATAACTAATTATCACATCTGTTCCTGCAGTCGGCCGGCATTTTGTTTTCAAGCATTTACCCACCTCGTTTTGCGACAGGTAATTAATTTTCAAAATTTTTTGTGTCGTGTGGGCATCTAGTCAATAGGTTGTCGGTTTTTTTAATAATAATTATCTGACAGACTTGATGGTACATATATTGTATTGATTATTAACTTTAGCTCTGTTCAAATAAAGACCACCAAAAGGTAGGTATTTGTGATGTAGGAATTTGCTCTATATATGTGTTTGTTTATTGTGTAAACGTGACCGCGCACTCAATCGATTTTAATACAAACAGGAAGTTAGTCATAAACAGTTAGCGCGATAGTTGTAAACTTATAATATGCGTTCGTAAACGAACATTGTCTATGGATACTGAATGACATGTTTGCTAGTTAGACTGACCTCCTTTTGAGAACATCTTTCGTGGACTTATAAATATGTCAGTGACTATCGATTATCTTTTCATAGTATCCACAAATAGTTTTTTGTAGTTCTTAAACTGCGGTGGTAGTAGATTTATGTATGGGTATATTTACCTGGTAATCGCTGCACTCTTTGGTAGCCGAGGGCGAGACATAATGTGACATTCTCGTCGGCCAATTGCAGGTTTTCTCCAAGGAGCTTTACTATGCTCTCCTTGCAATGTGTCCCGTTGCGGGGCTTGCGGTCATGTATTATCACCTGGAGGGAGGCAAAATGAAGTAGCAATCGTCAGGAGAGACTTGGATTTTTTAATACTCTGTGTAAATCGAAATTTTTTGTCTTATGTAAACATATTTTAAATGAAGGTAACAGATAAAATTTAAGTCAGTGGTAATAGTGATTTGATATTCGAAAAGAAATTATTAAAAAGGATAACTGCTTACTAATTAGAATAGATATTAGAATGATCAAATATGATGGCGAATATAATAGATTATTTTTTATCATATTGGCTACACTTTCTAGGTTAACTATCACATCTTTGCAGGGATGAACTTTTAGCATTTTTGAGTCTAAATAACATACTAATTCACTTCTGTATCTAGTCTTAAAGGGTGGTAGGGCATTAAGCAGACTGCCATCGGGTGCAGTATGCAAATGCTTAAATTTTCATATCAAAACATTAATTTCCTTTGAGAAAACATTTAAGTGAACAGTGGCTTAAAACTAATTATTCCGTCGTCATCCGTATACAAAAACGTCATCTGCATGATATTCTCTATAACAAACAGTAGGTACATACTCACTTGGAAATATAAAGATATTTGTTCTAGATAAACGGTCATGTAGTTAATTGCTTTGTCTGCTTCATTCTTCATGAGCAGTTTTATTTGGGACACTAATGTATCCATATCTTCCCTTGACTTTTGTGTGCGCATCTGAATGTCGGCAATGAGCGATCTATAACCTTGTATTAGGTTATCCTGGAAATCGGTCGTCTGAAAGATAAGGAAAGATTTTATTACACTGCTGTAAATACGATATGATTTAGAAGTGATATTTTAGTTTCTAAAAGAAAAATGCTCATGCTAGATTGTTTACAGCTATGATATTTATTGATCCCCCTAACGTAATGAGATGCCTCCTCGGGATTTTGTAGTCTAAGATAAGCTTTGTGAAGCTTTGTCTTCGTCCGCAGCGGTGGCGGGCGACTCGGGAGCATCGGTTTAACGATTTCTTCATAAAAATCATTATTTTTCCGTCGTTTCTGCTATTCAGCTAGTGTGTGCGACGTACTTATGAAATCGTTTTGCTCTGTTGTATTGAATAAAGTACGTCACATATAAACAAAGAAAAACTTTATAACATTCTATTCTGTAATTAGAAGCTAAAGTTAGAACTTGCTCATGTAGAAAATTTTTATTTCAAGGTACATAATACAGGAAAAAAAAAGATAAAAAAAAATCCATTTTCACGCTCATCTTATTCTGCTAAAGATGCGAAAAAGTTAATCATCAGTTAATTGTTTTGATTTGTTTGTCAAGATAAAAAATAATAACCTCCTTTGTCTTGACAATGATAGCTATTGTTATTTCATCAGAAAATTCAAATAAATAAAGACTCGTGTAACAGTTACTCATTTCACATTTAAAGCATTTTGAGCAATACTTCCATCATTCTTCATCTAAGATTTCTCATTTTTAGAACTAAACCAAGAACAAGATTGGGTGCCTCAGTTTTTGCTCGCATGATATCTGAGCGGAATATTGCATTTTTACTTCGGTCATATATGAACAAGGCTTTTCACGTCTTTTCAAAGCAAACATCATTAGATGATATAGAAAATTCTTTCTTCTTACATTATCTTCCTTGCATGGAAGTCTGTCTATGAATATACATACCTTACTTGCACACTAGAAACAAATTCATACAGAAGAGACAGAAAAAAGGTGCTACAAAAGACTATATTAAATCAGTTTCGCTCTGATATTTTTACTATCGTCGCTGTTATCATCACATACATTCTTCAAAAGTTTATTTTCTAAATTTTTATCTATTTTCACATCTCTTTCATAATCTTCCCTTATTAATTTAATATTTCTATTCACAAACTGTTCCCAATCTTCTTTAGTCACATGTTCACAAGCTTCGTATAATATTTTTAGAATTTTTGTTGTGGTAATTCGAGGATCTGTACTGTGTCTTGCAGCAAATTCCATAATTTACGCCCATATATTCGTTAGGGTGTGGTCTATGCTTTTTAACTATTCAAAAGTCACAAATGTAACAAGCCAAAGCTAATGAGGCAACTCTTAACTAAATACTTATTTACACAAGCTACATTTAAACTCTCAACTTTAGAACGAATAACTTGTATTTAGGTCAACCTGCTCGCAAAGATCTTTCTTTCATATTTTTTTTAACCTTTTGTAATATAGTTTTATATTAGTATTGTATTATTTCGAAATAACTTTTATAATCAAATATACATAATATATGAATGCTAAAACTTCCCTTGTTTGCTAAAATTGCGCTTATAAAAAAAATTGCGCTTATAAGCAATGTAACAAATAACTTTGTAAAAAAAAAAACATGTTGGAAAAGAGTGTCCTTGGAGTTTCTTGCCTGTTCTTCTCCATAGGATCTACGTTTTGGAACAGGCAACTAGCTTCACGACCTACTTATACTAATTGACTACTCCTGACAATTCAAAAATACCTACAATGGGTTTACTTGAAATAAATAATTTTGATTTTGATTTGATTTTGTTTTTTTGGAGCAGTCTAATTTGGTTATAAAAACACATGCGATAACAATTTCTAGTCAGTCGGTAGACGTGATCGACTTTTCAAGTTTTACAGACTTATGATTTTGTACTTTACTTAGGCGTCTTATTAACTTAGGCAAATATGACATCATTTGCTATTGAAGTAGTAGATGAAGCATTTCCAAATACAATCAAATTGGTTGCCTGGAAGATAATTTTATGTATTGTGTTCTATTCTGACACCTACGATTTGTGTAAATTTCAGTGCTCTATCTTTATTATAATTTTTATTTATTTAATATTATTTATACATATATGTTTTACCCCCAAAATTGTGTATGCATAAATATATATGCATACACATTACACTTGCTATTAGTTATTTCGTTATCCATCATATTTATGTTGATTTCGAAATCGTTTTTGACCTTCTTATTCTTAACCCCCGACGCAAAAACGACGAAGGGTTATAAGCTTGACGTGTCTGAGTGTGTATGTGTCTGTCTGTGGCATCGTAGCCCCCGAATGGATAAACCGATTTTGATTTTGTTTTTTTTTTGTTTGAAAGGTGAATTAGTCGGGAGTGTTCTTAGATATAATTCAAGAAAATCTGTTCAGCCGTTCGAAGATCATCAGTTCTTTTCTAATCGTTGAAGGGATTTTTGAGTCGGGGGTGTTTTAACGGGGTTGATGGTTCGGCCAAAAGCAGCCTCCGCTATTAAGTTTTAAGAATTTGAACACTAAGTATACATTATTTGAGTTAAATTTAAAAGTTCTATTAACTAGTTTTAGACAATTTCAATTTTGCATGATAAAGCGTGCTTGAATAAAAAACCTAAAAGTACATCTACAGTAAAAAGTTACCTGAAACTTCTCTAACGAAGCTCGATAGACAGAGGAATAATTGACAGACGGACTAATATCTATCGCATAACGGTGAATCTAACTACACAAACTTCTCTATAAAATAAATAATTGAATATTCAAATGAAAAACAAAAAAGTAAAAATAATGAAGAGATCAGGTAGAAAATCCTCACCTGGATGGTGACGACGACCGAGATCGCGAAAACGATGAATATCCTACAATGCATTTCCAGTCCAATATTTCACATCCCGCAACAAACCTTCTATTCACAACATAATCCACCTCAATACAAATATAAAAAAAGCTATTTATCTAAAGTTTATTGGTGAAAGGCGGGTTTAAAAAAAATAAAGATCACTGAAGCGTGGGCAATGTTATCGGAATGAAAATTGCGGTGCTACTGATCTGTCCGCGAACGTTGTTTTCGTAACAGTGGCGATTGCTGCGTCCAGTGTTATGATTTTACTCAAAACCGTACTGTACCGATGACTTGCTGTTGTTGATATAGTTTATGGCACAAAGCTAAAACGTTTTATTGTTAGCTTTGGTCATTGTTAGACCGAATAGAGTACCGTATTTTTTTTGCACAGAAAATCCATGTGTTTTGATGTAAGATATAATAAGTAGGGTGCTTTGTGGTATTTTAGAAATGAAAGAAAACCTTATCTAATAACAGATTTATGATTTTAAGAAAATAATCATAAAAATTGGCAAAGTAACCACACTAACAAATAGATGCAGCAAGTCATTTTATAAAGATTATGTCTGAAATTACTATTTTTGGCGACATTGGCCTATTGGTCAAGTGGTTAGTGACCCTGACTGCTATGCCATAGGTCGTGGGTTCGATTCCCACCCGAGTCTGGGTGTTCTTTGTGTCCGTTGTTTGTATGTTTGTAAAGTCCCCCGTGACACAGGAGTAATTCCTAATGCGGGAGTTGTCTTTTTATAAAAAAAAAAAAATAGCGAGACACTCCAATTACTTTAGTAAAACTACTAGTTGTGCTGTACCGGGTTACATTATTGAATCAAAGTACAAAGTTAAGAGAAGCAAATGCAACCAATTCCATACAAAATATAAATGGAAATTTAACGTACTATTCGAATATTTTTCAAATCAGAAGTCCATACTGTATTTTTATATTTAACGTGAATCTTTTTATCTATATGATACTCTCTAATATGAGATAACTTAAAGTGTAAGTAGGCAGAACGCAGTCTGAGCCATCGGGCTACAAAGCAGGTACCACCTACTTTACCCGAACTGACTAAAACCACACGGTGTGCTGTACTGCGCCAGATATAGGAGGGATCTGGGAACAGCTTTTATTAAGACATCTGGATCCCCCTAGATCACGGGTAGCCTATCTTAACAACTCCGAACTTACACCATTGATAATTTAAGTGTTTCCATATCATGGTAGTAGTTTTTTTATATGTCTTCGAGTGTTTAGCAATGGCAAAACAGTGATAGGACTAGTGAAAATGCATTTAAATAGGAATCGGAATAGGTACTTTACAATACGGATATGATAATTAACCAGTCAGACTGCTTGCTTGAGATCAATGCGCAAGCAAGTAGCTCACTGAGCATTACAAGAATATTACACGAAAATATCAAAAAACATAAAAAACTATACCTTGTACTGTGTTCTAAAGTATGCACCATCATCATTGTACACATTAGAAGTGTATAATGCAATTATAACCATAAAATGGTTAATCAAACTCATTTCTGAACGAGCCTCACGCTGACGCGTCACGTGTAATAGAAAGCGCTTATTGTCCGAATGTTGATAAGACCCGGTTCGATAAATAAGGCAATACTAGACGTATAATCACATTATATACGACCGTATGACACCGACACAAATTGCGAATACTGTATTGCACGTTATAGTGTGCAAGGTTTTGTAGTTTTTTTTTCATAAATTCGTAAACAATCTGTTGGAACGTGGCAAAGAAACGGTATTATTCACTGTTTTAAGGCAGATTTTTTAAAATCAAGAGTTTTGCGAATAAAATATTTACCTATTATATCTATTTCAAAGGTAAAAAGAGTAGTTAGAGGTAGGACATAGCAGGTATCTCTTGGAATTGTGTTTAATTGGGGACATTTTTTCACCTTCCCGAGCACCGCGGTTACCCCACAAACCACTGGAGCTTTGTTTTTCTCCTTGTGAGTAGTGTCACGAGATCTTCAGTGGGCAGGAATAGGGACGGCATCGCACAGGTTCCACCACCAGTAATTCGAATATTTATAACGCTAACTGCTTACTATAAGTCAGAATAAAAAAAACAAAAAAAAAAGTATGCATTTTAATCACATTTTACTATCTGTGTATAGATCACTACATATTATAAAACAAAGTCCCCCGCCGCGTCTGTTTGTCTGTTCGCGATAAACGGAAAAACTACTGAACGGATTTTCATGCGGTTTTCACTAATAGACAGAGTGATTCATGAGGAAGGTTTAGGTGTATAATTTGTACTTGTGCGAAGCCGGGGCGGGTTGCTAGTATAGTACTATAAAGTTAAGTTAAGTAGCATTCATACTTGAGTGAGACATAATTAAGAGTTTCAATAAAATTAATCTTTGTACATAAAATATATACGGAATGATATTGCTCAGCAGTCAGAGGCACTTGGCTCTTGTTTACAACAGACAGTAAATATTTGTTGTTAGATGTTTATAATTTAAAACAATAGATATAATTGACTATAGAAATTGGAAAAAGAAAAATAGATCAGTGGTGCAAGTGTTTATCTTTCGCAACATAGGTCCAGGGTTCTTCATTACGTATGAACAAGTTTAAATATGGTAACTTTATTTTTTATACTTAAACTAGCAATCCGCCCTGGCTTCGCACAGGTATCAGAGACATCTTCAACAATCATCAACATATTTCAATCAATATACACAAAATCTTAACAAATTATACACCTAAACCTTCCTCACGAATCACTCTGTTTATTAGTGAAAACCGCATGAAAATCTGTTCAGTACTTTTTCAGTTTATCGCGAACAAACAGACAGACGCGGCGGGGGACTTTTTTTTATAATATGTAGTGAAATTTCTTTTTGAGTATCAAACCTTCTGGTATTTTGCTTACTGCACGATGAGATGGTTTTCTTGGAGTAAAACTACAAATTTATGTTGAGTTTGGGTGTCAATTTCACTGAGTCTACCTCTCTTTCTTAACCCTAGATTATTGTTTGGTGGAGCTTGTCCCAATTTCTATAAACCCTGACATGTCCATACCACTTAACTGCAACTCAAGAGTCACAAGTGCGTTGCTGGCCTTTAAGGTGGGAGTAGGTGAAGGGTGGAAGAGGATGAAGGGAGGGGAAGGGCCTCCGGTAACTTCAGTCACTCGGCGAAAAGCAATGAAGGATTGCTTCACTGCTGGTTTTCTGTGAGGCCGTGGTATTACTCCGGTCGAGCCGGCCCATACGTGCCGAAGCATGGCTCTCCCACGATAACAAAAAGACGCTAACGATTATACAAAAAAAAACGATATCGCTCAGGTACTATAATTTAAATGTGACAGGGTGATTACAGGCACGGCAATATCGTGGGGAAGAGAGTCATAGACATTGACATACCTACATGAAATTGCGAGCAAGAAGTAAAACCCAGTAAAAAATTTGTCCCAGTTGCCATCAAAGTGCTTTGACACAGTATTCAAAGATGTTAAGATTTTATTAAATGATAAATTATCTTGGAGCATTGTTATCTAATCTCATTAAATATGAATCTAATTAAATAGGTAGTTCTTTATCACCTTCTGAAACATTTCGCAATTACTCATAAACATACTTTGAATCCACGACCTTGTAGATCACTAAAGAAAAGTTAAGCAACGCCAAGAAATACAGAACAAGAATTATAATACTATAATATAATACTAAAATAATTGTATTATAATACAGAAAAGATAAAAGAGTTGATAGTGTAACATCTATTAAGTTGTGAGATAAGAGTAATCATTAATAAGAAAATACAGCATTAATCGAGCGATCAGCTAGGTTAAAAAACCTTTCCTGGTATGCGTGAGTTGGTCATTTGCAAAACGCTAGACTCTCCCGCAGCTGAGAGAGAATAGAATAGAATATTTATATGCGTGTGAGAACGTCATTAATACCTATAGTTGTACATGTATGTGTTGTACATGTATGTATGAATTAGCGAGCTATCTATAAAAGATACGCAGCTAATGGTTTCAAGACACGGGGAGCTCTTTAATCTAGTTGTCATCTGGAAGGGGTAGCTCGTTAATATTGAATTGACTTTATTGTTTGATGCCTGCAAAACGGATTTTTAAGAGTCTAATCTATCTAGCGTCTATCTCTTTCAGTTGCGACGGCTATAGAGTAATTGCCATTTGAGAAAGAACATTTTTATTTTTAATTAGAAATGTGACTTCATTGTTTTGCGTTACATGGATTAAAAGAAATATAAGCCTAAATGCTTAAATAAAAGGCAAGTTTTACAGGTATGGGTAGGTAACTATTTCCCGGGGAAAATTAGTAGCAAATTTTGTAGTTAATCATGGACCTATTACAAAAAAATAATCATTTATATCAATACGTGAGGAAAAGAAGAGTTTTCTTAGGATGGTAGCTCTAAATTTTTTCTTAGAAACGATCACGATATTTTTTTTGAGTCAATATGCACATAGTGATTTTACCATATCTTACTTTTGTGCCAATTCTCCGGAGATTTATTTTGTTTTATTTGCGGTTTATATTCCCCAAAATGTCAAAAAATGTATAAAGTACCTACGTCTTTGACTACAAAGTAATCATAATCATTTATTTTTCACCATAACCATTATACACAGGTGCATAAAGAAATTTGTGAATTACAACAGTTTGATATAAATCTGATTATGGTGAGCTGACACCTGAACTAGGTAAGAACCTGTATCTCAAGTTGTCAACCCTCCACCTTGAAAAAGTTACAATTGATATTGTATATAATGAAGGTATCTTTAAAAGCTATTAATTTCAAATGTTCTTCAATAACGCGGTGAGTAGTCTCGCTTGTATGTAGTGGTCGTGTGTAATGTTGTAGGTATGTGTAAATGTAAATGAGTGTGTGTACTTGATCGTCTTAGGTGTAGGCGAAATGCGAATATTTAAATCAAAGTATCCACTACTTTGATTTAAACATTCGCAACCATGTCAAATATTGGGCGCCATGATGATTACTGATGTCGTAAGCTTTTGAGGAACTGGTTCAATGGAAAACCAACGGAGTAGTCTTTTCTATAACCTACGATTTGACGAGAACTGCCACGATCCATGCTGTTATTTTTGTTTTACGGGTGTCAAAAGTGTTTCTAAGAAATCTAAGCAAGCAATAAAATTGGTGTCTTCTTCCAGTACCTAAACTATACTATATACTACGTTGAAATGACAGAAACATCTCAATCACAATATTTGATTAAGTGAGCTGAGCTTGAAAAAAAACAGTTACTAAGACTAAGACTTGTCTAAGAAAGAATGAGAAATATTAGGTTCAAGATTAAATCAATGGAGATTTAATTAAAAATAAATAATTTCAGATATAAACGGTCCATTCCACACAAAAGCTTTGTAAATCAATTGTCAAATGCTTATCAAAAATGTGTGTGCAATTCACACACGGCAGAAGTGAAATTTCTGGGAATTCTGAAATTATAAGAGACACTGTAGGTATACTAGTATTCTAACTCATTCTCTCCCAGGCTAAATCCTATTTATGAATGTTTGTCTTGTTTGTCTCGTTTTAGTGTGAGTTTTTCGTTTCATCGAATTTCAAATCACAACGATTGTAAAGAAGTTTCACTTCAAAAATATTTTAGAATAAATCGTTAAAGACGCACTTTCTGCACTGGATGGAGTGAGTGCGGAGCACGGTGAGCGTTTTTACCAAAGTGTTACTCTAATAGAAAAGCATTATGAGGGATAATGGACCCCTGCAACGGTTGCAGACAACTAATAGTTTTTTATTAGGGATATATCAACCTCTTCTTACAACAACCAGGCCAAATAACAAAAACAACCTTATTTTTTACGTCTAAATAATGGATTTACCTTAAAATAACTACGAAAAGTTGTTAAAATAAAAAAAATGTTTAGTGAAATTACTCTTAAGAGCTATACGCCACTGAGATCTTTTATTTACTGTTCCAAGTTCTCTGTTGCATGACAATCCCGAAACACACAATCAGATCTCTGGAAAAAAAAATTAGTCCTACCAAATTTAAAATTCTTTGTCTTGTGTATGTTAGATAAATAAAATTATAATCATTAATCATGTTATGGTTAAATCAATATTCAGACGAATTCGTTTGGATATTATAAGCTAACTCCAATAGTATAAAAATTAAAGAAAGAAACATGGGGAACGTTTCTTAAAACAAATGACGCTAAATTATCTCTTATGTAATTCCACTTAAGAAACAGAAAGAAAAAATATAAAATATGTAATATATTAACCTGCCTGTTCAGTTAGAAACAAAATGAGGTGAGGTGCGGTTTCATACTTTTGAAAACAGCGCCATCTACCAAATTTATACAGAACTTGCTGAAAAAGTTTTGCTGGGTTTCCTGTAAAAATATTTACTTGGAATGATTGTAGAGGGTGCTAGTAGTAACCTTGACTTTTAACCTTTATTATTATATTCTTTTTATCACTATTTTTACTCCTTACTTTATCTTTTATCTACATACTTACTGCATTCATTTTAAAATGACTTAAAATAATTAAAACGAAGACCAAACTTGAGCAAATAATTTTGAAATAAGTAGCTAGATACTTACCTACATACATTTGACAACCATTAGTAACCTAGGAGCAGAAAACAAAGCGATATGGAGTAGAGTGCCTTTGGGGGCAATATCGAAATATCGTTTTCCTAAATTGCGTTGCATTGCAATTTAACGGTAAATAGTTATTGCACAGTATTACCTAAACAAAATAAAGTTAGGTATTAACTTGGCTTAAAGGCATTTTCGAGTTTCGAAGTTTGAATATTGGATCTTTAATTTAGCTTTGCTTATTGTAATGACTTTAGTTTGTGATAGCATAATATAACTGCACGGGGGCATTTATGGGGCACTTTTCTACTGATTTAATATTCAAATGTGAATTAGTTATATAATCATGAATCAATAAATTCGTAGTGCAATAGGTAGAGAAAGTAAAAAAAAATATGTAAAACCATTCTTTCAGTCGCAATTGGGTCTAACTTCCTACATTTTTAATTCGTTAACGAATCTCGCATTCGTTTTTCCTATTTTTTTTATTTGATAGATTTTTAGTTAGGTACAACGATTGCACTATCGTTTTTAATCGTTTTATCTTTTTTGATACACTTTTCACTTTCTCTCTGTTGGTTCGTGTAATTAGTATTGAAAATATGAAGTCCTACTACTAGACGCTCAGAATGTATATACAAGCTTACACTGTATAAACATCTGGTCCCTAGTATTCTCAAAATAATTATTCTTTAATATCCCCATTAGGACTGTGCCACGGGTACGTGATTATCTCGAAAATGAGGTTGGGTTATTAGTTCAGTAAATTACATTTAGATTGACTAGTACAATGTAATTCAGTCTTAGTGATTGCGAGTACATAGATACATACATAAATACACGCCTGTGTCCCCAAAGGGGTAGACAGAGGCGAAATAAACGCCCACATTTTGCCAACTATAATCTGATAAGTAATCTTTATTCACTAATATACCACAGATAATATACACTTACAAGTAAATTAGGTTTGACAGCTGATAGCTCTAAATAAGCAATCAAAATTAAGATGTTTTTTTTTTAATTCGTACACAAAACATGGCAACAATTTTTAGCACGATAATTGTTCAGACTTTGGCTTTGCTCGCATTGTATATTTTGCGCGGAACCCTAATTCTTGTTCCAAAATAAAAGTAGTCTAAGTTATTCCTGATAACACCAGCTCTGCCATCTGCCAGTGAAAGTAGAAATTAGTCCACCCGTTCCGCAGATCAGCCAGAACCAACAGGCAGACAAAAATAAAAAAAAAACTGAGTTTTAGGCATAGGTGTGCAAATAACTGTGTGAGCTTAAAAAAACATTGACATTACAAACAGACACTTCCTATTGTTTATTTGTATTGATGATGATTAAGTAGGCAATTTTTTTTAACAGAATATTCATTACCTAGTACTATATAAGTGAAATATGAAAACGAGTGGAGAAACCTTCATATGTACAAAAATAATTGCCTGAATATAAACCCTAAGAAATTTTATACGATGTTATGAAGTACTAGTAGCGCCCCGCGGTATCACCCTCGTAAGTCTCGATCCTGTGGGAATATTGAGATAAAAAGGCCTATGCGTTAATCCAGTTTCTTAGTTCTAGTCTTAAACAAGTTTCTGTGAAATTTTTCTCACAGGAACCGTATTTTTTTCCGGGATAAAAAGTAGCCTATGTGCTAATTCAGAGTATAATCTATCTCTTTGAAAACTTACATCTAAATCTTTTCAGCCATTTTTGTGTGACAGAGTATCAAAGTTCCATCCATCCTGACAAACTTTCGCCTTTATATAAAACTAGCTGCGCCCCGCGGTTTCACCCACGTAAGTCCCGATCCTGTGGGAATATCGGGATATAAAGTAGCCTGTGTTAATCCAGGTCTCCAGCTATCTACATACCAAGTTTCATCGCAATCGGTTCAGTGGTTTTTACGTGAAAGAGTAACAAATATCCATCCATCCATCCATCCAAACTTTCACATTTTATAATATTATTAGTGGGATGAATGAGTTTAAATGTATTAGAACTTACAATAAGGGTAAACTGGATGAACCTATACAATTTTATATTTTAGAACTTACATAAACTTAAACAAAGATTACTTCCAAGCCCGAAGGTAATTAAGGTCAAGTTGTGTCTCGTTGGGCACATTTATTCTAGACTTAGCTTTAATTGGAATCTAAATTGAATTATCCTAATTACATGTAATGCTATGGCTTTGAACGGTATTTTCATCTAGAAGGTTCAAAGTTTAGCTTATGTGATTCTACATTGGTACCAAGAAAGTGAATGGAAAGATTTGTTCATAAGAGACCCATACTTCGGCATGTATGGGCCGGCTCGACCGGTGTGATACTACGACCTCACAGAAAACCGGCAGTGAAGCAATGCTTGCATTATTTTTCGCCGCGTGAGTGATGTTACCGGAGGCCTTAACTTTTCCCTCTCCCCCCTCTCCCTCTACTGCCACCTTAAAGCGCGGCAATGGACTTGTGACTCTTGAGTTGCAGGTGCCCATGGGCGGCTGTAGTCATTTACCATCAGGTGACCCGTCTGCTCGTTTGCCCCCTGTAACATAAAAAAAGAACAGGCTTTGAAAAGGCTTTTGTAGTTATAATGACGTGTGAAGTTTGATTCAAACAAGTCTTATGAAATGAAACCCCATAAATGAATATGTGAAAGGATTCCTTCAAGTCGATTTCAATCCTATCGAATATTATTTGACTGTTTAAATTAAATAAGACACTTTGTTATACGATTGTGATTTAGTAGGAGGGATTTATGCCGGGTTCCTTTTTTTTATGATAAAACGGGCAAACGTGCAGACGTGTCACCTGATGGTAAATGACTACCGCCGCCCATGGGCACCTGCAAATCAAGGGTCACAAGTGCGTTGCCGCCCTTTCAGGTGGGAGTAAGGAAGAGGGGGAAGAACGGGATGAGGGGAGAGGGGGGAGAGAGGGGAAGGACGGGAATAGGGGAGAGGGGGGGGAGAGGGAAGGGTTAGGGCCTCCGGTAACCTCACTCCCGCGGCTAAAAGCAATGCAAGTATTGCTTCACTGCCGGTTTTCCGTGAGACCGTGGTATCACTCCGGTCGAGCCTGCCCATACTTGCCGAAGCATGGCTCTCCCACGTAAAGAAAACATTCTTAAAAATCACTATTAAAATTATATATAAATAACACGTATTAATAGTGTTATAGCTGTTAGACAGGGAATACCTCTGCCCCTTCCGCAAATTACATTTTAAACTAGATTTCGTAATATGCATAGTATTCAAAGTCCTTCAATTTGACTTTAAAAATAATTTCTATTCCTTATTCCAGGAGACCAACTCTTCGTGGCCTTGTCGCGTTAGTTATAATAAAACATTTAGAATCCTGAATTGGCGGAATTAATTCAACTCCTAATCGTTTCCATTAACGTGCCCATCTCATCCGTGAAGGGTTTAATTAAATTCTATTGTATTATCATATATTTGCATTTCACTGGGATGTTAATTTTTATTTGGTTACTTTGAAGGTATGTACTACTGTGCGTGTACCTATGTGAAAATGGCAAGAGGAATGACTGGCCTGTTGGTCTAGTGGTTAGTGACCCTGACCGCTAAGCTTATAGGTCGTGGGTTCGATTCCCACCTAAGTCTGGGTGTTCTTTGTGTCCGTTGTTTCTATGTTTGTAAAGTCCCCCGCGACACAGGAGTAATTCGTAATGCTGGAGTTGTCTTTAAAAAAAAAATGTACTTTAATTATTTTTTTTTAACTTTTTGCGTAGTATAAGAAAAGAAACTAAAACCGTTTTGTTATCAGCTCAGGTAGTGAAATGTTTTAATTATGAAATTGAATATACTGACATACCGAATATTATCAATGTTTATTTTAATCTAGCAGTTCCCATATATTTATATATCTTGCGCTGAACCCTAATTCTGTTTCCAAAATAAAAGTAGCCTAAGTTACTCCTTATAACACCAGCTATCTACCAATGAAATCTCTATTGGAAATCGGTCCACCCGTTCCGGAAATTAGCCGGAACAAACAGACAGACAGACCAACAGACAGACAGACGGACAGACAATAAAAATTACAATCTGATTTTTAGGCAACGTGCAAATAATTGAATGAGCTTAAAAAATCTATTATTTTGACATTACAAACAGACACTTTAATTTTATTTATTTGTATTGATTGTTTCGTGGTCTCTATAAAAATATTTACTTATGAACTGAGACAATAATTAAAAAATAATTCGCGTTAAATTTTATTTTATTATAATCTGTTTAAAACTCGGGTATATATAAGTGATTTTTTTTTGGAAAACCGCGTTTCATTGAAAAAAAAAAACACGTTTCGCAAGAACGCCCATGTGTATTATATTCATTAAAAGCCTTTTTTGGATGTCGTTCCACAACTACTAATCATAATTGTTAGAATTAAAGCCAAGGAATGTTTGAACGTTAAAACTTTAGATTTTAACTGACCGAAGAACCAGAAATATTCCAAAATCCTAAAAAAAAACCTTTTCTAAACAACCTAAAATTTTCATTATTAGAAAACATTTTAAATTTTCTTTGTTCTATATAAATAGGTGGCGCGTGCCATAAATTAAGTTTCAATATTCCGTAATTTCTATACTTGTTACTTTAAACACTGGCTGTGTGTAAACAAAATACAAATAGATTAAAACCTTTTTCTTTTTAATTTCCGCACTCCAATTTATTTAATAGCTTTCTCAATGGCCTTGCCTGTTGACTTAACTGTTCAAAATATATTTGTTCTAAATGTCTGTGTTTTTTTCTTGTAAAATAAAAAACACAAACGAGCTTGTTGGTCGTTATACTAACAAAATAACAACATCGTTTGTTCTTCTTGTCAAGATATTCATAATTGCTTACATAGAATTGTAGGACGGATTTACCTCAGAGGACTTTTATATTTCGTAATTTAAATAGGTATTAACCACACCTGTACTTTCCAACATTCGGATACCATCAAACATAATTTTTAGATCAAAGGGACGATTCCATCATTTTAACTACTTCTGTTTTCAATAATAATAATTCCACACATCTCACACACGGCCGTCTGATCCCTAAATAGGCAGAGCCTGTACTATTGTAATCAGACTGCTGATAAACCGTTCCGCTGATAAAAGATCTGTTTCAGCAAGATACCACAAAATGCTTTGAATTCGTCTTTGTATCTCAGAGTGTACTTTAATAGGTTACTTATAAAAGGCTTAGGTACATAGATTTGTACAAGAATTCAAAGCCAACTCCTTAGCTTCGTCATTGCAACAGCACAACCCTTGGTGAAGCTAAGGAGTTGGCTTTGGATGCTTTGTATAAGCTTTTATATCGAAGAATAGGGGTTTCTAAAAAACATATTTGAACCATAATATATGATGTATGTTAATTATAAAACCAATAAAACCATTTTATTTGAAATCGTGCCACTCGTGTTACGTTTTTCTAACATTGTCAATTTCAAATCCGATAGCTACGTTCGCGTCCGTGGAAATTGGAATTCTTGTTCGAACACAGTTATGTTCGGTACAAACAAAGCATTGTTGTTGCGCTAAACCTTTATGTAATCTGTGCAGTACTTAGGCTGTAGATAAATAATAAGCGACGCGAAAGCGAAAAGCGATTTGCTGGCGTAGAAGTATATGCAAATATATAGCTACAGATTATGGCCACCACTTGTAAATTCACCCTTTAAAAAAATAATAATATAGTAATCTGAATCTTTTTCAGCATAATTTAAGACGAAGAAACGTAAATATTTTATTACTGAATTAAACTGGATAAAATAGATACTAGATTGAATGCTAGATAGCCATTGTAAAATATAGTCATAAATCGTAATATAACTAGGAACAATCTCATTTAAAAACACTTTAACATCTATTCCATTCTTGTTTAATGTAAAAGCAAAAATTATACATTCTTAAGATTTTTTGCATGCTAGGCAATTTGTAGAGTTAATATGTGAACGCTACAAATTGCAGTTTGCCAGACGGATTTCTTTACAGCTGAACAACGCGAGACTCGTCGAAGAATATGCATTTCTAAAAAATATTTAATACAAAATCATTGATAAAAACGCCTGATTTACTCTCCTCGCCAATGAGTTCACATCCTTAATGCTTACGTATGCTGATCAACAGCGCGTTGGGAATTAAATCCGATCCAATTCAGGAATTTTCGGTCATTGTTCGGGTTTCAGGTCAATTAAACAAACGAATTTTTATTTAATTTTCAGAATATTAGTTGATTAAATTTGATATTTATTTTGTAAATAAAATGTATCTTACCGGTGGCGGTCACGTTTTGTTCATAGATATATAAGTGTAATTATAATATTATGTTTCCAATTAAAATATTTTAAGAGATAAAGGAAAGGGTTTGTTGGAATCAGGGTTAATTTTAATTATACTTCTATATACCTCTCATTTATTCTAAATTAGAAGATGATGGTGCCTGCCTTGATAAAAGATACGTGTGGTCAGTGCAATGTTTTTGGCACCACACTATAATTAAAATACATGAGGAAATATCGGTTGAAATAACTTCCATTGATTTTTAAACAATCGTGTTGGAATTGTATCTGTTTCTATTTTTAAATGTGCGATATATTTACAAACGAGTTGTTCAGATATTTTATCCTGTTACGCAACAAACTGGTTTATTTATTAATTTCGTTTTGGTTATTCTTATTCCTTTTTAACGTACTTCAAACCCTATCAAAATTTCTTAATAAAAATGTAAAATGAAGAAGTCCGTTGTAAGAATTTTAATATCTTAAGACATGAAACCAAATTCTAACCCAAAGGTCAAATATAAGCAGATCTTCATTTCCTATATCGCACCAATATTCAAGGCTTCATATTCGAACTGGAACATTCCGACCTCAATACTGTTGAATGTATCGGGTGCGAAGTAATACAGAAATGAATGTAGCGCCTATATTAAATGTTTGATCAATTAATCTGTATTATTGAATTCGAAGTGACCGAACGATATTTTCGTACACCATTTGGTTTTATTCGGATCCATTTAGTCCAATCCAAGAAATAATTCACGGTTAGGCCCATTAACATACTTCTGGATGGTTTTATCGAGAGAGTTTTCACACAACAAAAAATCTTTAAGCTTGCAGTTAAACGTTGCGTAACTAGAATATCATGAAAGCACAAAAGCTAGTAAGTTGAAAATCCGAATGCAGATTATATAAACATACTATCTAGTGCAACATGATTCTGTGTAAACGTCAAAAGTTGTTGGTTTCGATTCCGATGGGCAACTTGCTTTTAAAAACGTGTTATGTTCAAACCGATGTTACAATGGCAAATTATGTTAAAAAATAATGAGCTTGCTTAGTCGGGTAATGCAAATATAAGCTACTATTACATTATAAAGTTAATCTATCTAACTATTAACGTTCATTTTAATTCACAAAGGCCCCAACCAAGTTCTAGAAATAGAAATATGAAACAAAGAGTCTCTTTTCTTGTAGTTTATGTGACGTTAGCTGAAATACTAGTTATATCTAGAGATTTTCCATATTATTACTGTCACCTTTAGTGTAAATGTTGGTTTAGCTGCAGAAGTAAGGAGTAAAATGCAAACCTTGAAGTTGTGATGTATATTTCAAAATCGATTGCACTTGCGAGTACATTTCTATAAGTTATACTTTTAACGAGCGTTTTTGTAGCTTTCATAGTTGTGTAATTTTTAGTACTATCCTTGCAACCTCGTGATTAAGATTTTGGCATTTGTTGGACTAATATCTTTCACACTCCGACTATATGAACAACTTGATCAGCAAACGATATACGAGTATCAAACAAATTAATCAGTTCAAAACTTAGTTTATTACAACATTTTTTCATTGAGTATTCAAAATGCAACACAGAAAATTTATGACTGAATAATATATTTGCCAGCACTCAAAGTACGATTAAAATGACAGTGAATAATGATAGTACATTCAACTATTTATAGATAGTAAGTGCAGTAGCTAATAAGTACATTACAGAATAAGCAACAATAAGTGTAAACTATGTAAACAAAAATAATAAAAATCACTTTGTTTAATTGCATTACATAACATGACGTAAGCTTTATCTTGTTTAAGCGAAAGTGAACAGACAAATTGGCAGGTAAATGTGAAACAACGATCGGTAACGAGCTTAGTGCGAGCTCCGGAACAATTCCTGGAAAAGCAGTTTTGTTTTTTTGGTCGTGTCTTTTAACTTTAGCTTTATTTGATCATCACAAAACAGGGTCTGTTATCTTCTATTCTATATTAAATATAGTATGTTGTAATTTTTCTCGACTGTTTACATTTTAGAACAATATATTACATTATCTTCACATTCGATTTAGGCCTATACCTAAGCAATGTAGCAAGAAACTTGTAAAAAAACATGTGGAAAAAGAGTTTTACTTTTAGTTTCTTGCCTGTTATTTTCTGTAGGATTTACGTATTGAAACAGGCAACTAGAGTTTCACGATTCACTTATTTTGGCTGACTCCTGACAATTAAAAAATACCTATAATTGGTTAAATTGTAATAAATGGTTTTAATTTCTGATAAATTAAAACCATTTATTACAATTTAACCAATTATAGGTATTTTTTAATTCCAGCCCTTTTGCCCAGCAGTGGGACACGTGCGAGGCTAACTAAAAAAAAAATATTTATCAAGCGAATGAGAATATGCATAAATTGCTCAATGCATCTTGTTTTCTTTTTAGTGAGATTAATAGTTATTTATAATTCGATCAACTAGTTCATTAATGGCTGTTAAACGTACCTGTGGTTATAACAGATTTTTTTTTCTTTTGTATGGTGTTTTTTGCTCTATATTGAGTTTCGCTAAAGTTAACCTAGCCAAAGCTAGTAACACATAAGTATGTTTATCAGCAGTCGTTTTATCATAGTACAGGCTCTGCCTAGTTTGGGATCAGACGGCAGTGTGTGAGGTTAGTGTTATGTTTATAGTGGCTTTGAATTTAGTTTAATATTCTATAAGCAATATATTTCTATACATTGTTAACCTGTCGGGATAATAAAGTGGCCTCCGGGGTCCTCTTTATAAAGATAAGATCAGCTGAGTAGCCCATTGATAGCGAGGTGCGAAACCCTTTAGAAATCAATAACGGGAAGTAAAATATGGTGCTCTAGATATAAAAAGGAGTATGTGACGATGATATTTTACAGTAAGAAGTGAAAAGATTGTATGATATGTAAAATTCGTTAATATAGTGGGGCAGAACACCTTTGTTTTTTTTTGGCTTTTGCTCTTACAATAATAAGATAAAAATGTCTTCTTTTGTTATAGTTTCATTAGATGAATAAGTTTACCATTTAAATCATTATAATTATCTTTTAAAAAAGTATTAGAGCAAGATCCCAGGACCGCCAGACGTCACGTATTTTCTGACGAACGAAATGTGGACAATTGATTAGTGTTAGTATGTACTATGATCGCATGCCTACCTGCTAGTTAGACGGCCAATTTCCAGGTATCAGGTAATGAAGGTACATAAAAACATTACTTACCTCACGTAAATTCTCAAAGCTGATTTTCACGTATATTTTAGACAATATCGTTAAAAATAAGTCGACAATACTCCCCGATACTTTCCGTCGGCCGTATTGCTTAACAGACGCTTTAAAGCTCCCAAAATAATTACTTACCTTCACGTAAATTCTGATGCTCCATTTTTATATATGTTCGCCAGACAACTATTTTAAAACCTTTTACAAGAAGACAGACCGATCCAAGGGGCCAATCATCCCCTAAACTCAACATCAGTCTCACTCAGTCTCATGCGCGTGGATAATGCTCTCTCACTCCTACCCACTGAGGAATTAAAATTGAGTTTAGGGGATGATTAGCCCCTTGGATCGGTCTGTCTTCTTGTAAAAGGTTATAAAATAGTTGTCTGGTGAACATATATAAAAATGGAGCATCAGAATTTACGTGAAGGTAAGTAATTATTTTGGGAGCTTTAAAGCGTCTGTTAAACAATACGGCCGACGGAAAGTGTCTGGGAGTATTGTCGACTTATTTTTAACGATATTGTCTAAAATATACGTGAAAATCAGCTAGGAGAATATACGTGAGGTAAGTAATGTTTTTATGTACCTTGATTACCTGATACCTGGAAATTAGCCGTCTAACCAAGCTAGCAGGTAGGCATGCGATCATAGTACATACTAACACTACTCAATCGTCCACATTTCGTTCGTCAGAAAATACGTGACGTCTGGCGGTCCTGGGATCTTGGACTATATCACCGACTTCAATGCGCCTCAAAATACACAAATCGCTTCAAGTGTGCCATAAAATTTGAAGAGTTCCCTCGATTTCTCTAGGATCCCATAATCCAATCATCAGATCCCGACCTGATGACCATGGGACCACCTGGAAATATACTCTTTCAAACAAAAGAAGAATTTTCCAATCGGTATAGGTGTATTTGAGTAATCGGTAAATATACCTAAAAAAATACAGTGGAACATAGGACCTCCTCCTTTTTTGGAGTCGGTTAAAAATCGCTTTACTTGAATCTTTGTGTTTAAATATTATCTGCGATAGATTTTTCGACAAAATATTGGTTAAGATAACCTTCTATTAAATTTGGGATTTTATGTATCATACATATAGGTATCATACAAATATCTGTCTCGTGTTGGAATTAAACCATTCATATTGGATCATATATCACTTTTACTACGGAAATCATTCCTTCCATGTGGTCGACAAAATAAAGAATAATAAACATGAATTTTCCTTCTATTTTCTCATTCCTTCCACGAAGTTTCTTTTCGCACATCATCCTACATATTATTTACTTTTCGCCTGAAAAATTTCTCGGATGATTCATTCATTATTTTTATTCCTACTTCAGTGTGTATTTTTTTTTTGTATTTTAATGAGGTTTCGTACCTCAAAAGAAAAAAAAATCAAGAAAAAATATTTTTTAAAAACAAGCTTTTATTACTTGTTAATAAAAAGAACTAAAAAGTTAAAAATAATAATAAAAGCGCGTTACTCCGACTTTGTTTCTATATATTTTAGGAACGTAGGTCAAAGCCAGTCTAAATTCTTTCAAATCACAAACTAAAATAAATTATTTATTTACAAACAGATTTTTTTATAACCGTTAAGACTATTAAGAGCTTAAAGCAATATAACGCGCGAAAAAGGTGAGAAAAGTTAAAAAATCGTTGTAGAACGTCTTTTGTACAATTTTTGATGACCAAGATGTCATCTGAAGTCTTACACGTACCATTTTAAAGAAAATGCTTCAGATACTGAAAGTACTTAGGTACGCGGTATCTTTACTATAATTTTTTTTAAATGGATTTAATTTTGAGACGGTAGATCTGAGATAAGAGGTTTAATATTACTTAAAGAACGAAGTAGTTACACTCTCTTCTAAATGTGCTTCGTTAGAGAGGAGTAACCTTCGGATGCGAAGCTGTAGCTGATGAGTGACGCATCCGTTGTAAATCCAGCAATAGAGCTCAGACCTGGTGCTCCTGATGAGTTAGAATAGGTCTAAGATGACACAAAGAAAAGTGTTAGCTGCAGTGAGACTTGACAAAGTGAAGATGAGTGGGTATTATATTAAATTTTGAATGTAATAATAATTAATATATATCGGTAATGTGATACTAGATTCATCTAAGAATTATTATTATTCCATAATCCATTAATATTGTAGAAACTGACTTAATATCCAAGTATCTACCTAAACAACATCGAATAAGATTACTCTGTAGGTCGAATATCAAGAAAATATACTGCCGTGTGTATGATGTTACATGGAGCTTATTAAGGAAAGCCTTGTTTAACATTCTTATAAGAACATCCATACTATCATAATAATTTTCTACTCAAATCTGCTACAAGGCTTTGAATGTTTCGCGTCGTAGAAAATATGTTTGTGGACCTCTCAGTAGTATGTACGTACATTCTTGTTAGTTATATAATATAATGAACAAGTACGTTGTAAGATGTTAAATTTATCTAAGGTAGAAATTCTCAGAAGGCACCTGAAGGAGGTTCTACTTTTCTTTTAAGTTATAGGAGGAGATAGTGAACAAGATATCTATAGACCGAGCCTAATTGTGAAAGCTTCTTTTCTATTTTATGGAATAGGGGGCGAACGAGCAGACGGGTCACCTGATGGTAAGTGACTACCGCCGCCCATGGACTCAAGGGTCATAAGTGCGTTGCCGGCCTTTAATGTGGGAGTAGGGGAAGGGGGAAAAGGGGGAGAGGGAGTAAGGGAGGGAGAGGCGAAAAGGGGGGAAGGGTTAGGGCCTCCGGTAACCTCACTCACTCGGCGAAAAACAATGAAAGTATTGCTTCACTGAGGCCGTGGTATTACCCCGGTCGAGATGACCATACGTGCCGAAGCATGGCTCTCCCACTAAAAAAGCTGCTTCTGCACCTTAAAGAAGATTGTAATTGACAATTGTGTAGGATTCCCGAAGCTCTAATGAGTGATGGTATGATTACAGTCTGCAGACAAGTAACCGCTTGCCAAACAATTAGATTATATCAGTAATGTAAATGCTTAGAGCATCATAGTGTCAATCAAATCATTTTTCTTTTACTATTTACCGAAGATATGAAAATATTTCGTACAGTTAATAATGTTAAGGATGCCAAATTATTGCAGGAGGAACTCCAACGTCAATTTATATTGTCTAAATTATTTATTTCTGATAACTAGATTTTAATGTTTCTAAATGTTTCTCTATGAGTTTTACACGTAAGCGTCAAGTCATGCAATCAAAAGCCATAATTTACAGAGGAAAGCTGTTTCTGAAGATTTGGGTGTAGTGCATGATAGCAAAGTTTTATTTTATCAGCATGTTAGCTGTTTAGTCAACAAAGCCTTTTTGTCCAGTCAAGAAACTAAAATACCTAAATTTTGGATTACCACGCATTTTTATTTCTGGATTAATAGTAAAAAAACGCGCTGATTAGGAATTTCGATACCCGTAGTCTGGACAAGTGGGGCGTCAGTATTTTTTAACAATTTAACGAAAAAAAATACTTTTTTTACATTTCGTGTGATATCTCGTTTCCAGTACGGTTTTCGTCACATTTGCTTAAAGTTTTTTGTTTTCCATTAAATTATCTACAAAATGAGACCTGTTTAAAGTCGCCAAGTGCTTTTGTTTAACAGCAGATGAAGGTCAAAGTTAAAAAAGAGCGTTTTTTTTCAACATTTAATAACTTTGAAAGAACGTACGTAAAAGTCTGAAATTGTAGCTAGTGATGATATTAAGAAGTGCTATAAATTTCAGCGAGATCGGTTTTAAATTTTTTAAATTCTCAACAGGCCAGTCAAACAATGACAATGAACTAAAAAAAGAAATCATGATGATCAGTTGAGCAGTCAAGGCGTAAAGCTCAACAAACAAACAAACTCATTAATTAATGAATTGTGTGAAATTTGACCACTAGGCGATCTGTAGTATTCTGTGATATCTGATGTCTGATAAATATATTTCCTAAACAAAGCAGTTGTGTGTATATAATAAAAGGCATGTTATCAGACCTATCAGTGCTATTGTAACAAAATACAGTTATTATTGTAACAGTTATTTCGTCCTAATGTTGTACAATCATGGCTTGAACTTTATGATATCATAAATTTATGAGCTAGTTGTTCAATGGGTTTTAGGATAATGACAATAAATTTTACATTATGACGTTTATTGCTATTTAAAATTATGATACTACTGATTTATGATAGCTTGTAAAACTAGTTTCATTTATAAAAAATATTATATAATAAGTTTTTTAAGTCTGTTTTTTTAATAAGTTTAAAGTAAGTGTTATGTGGAACTCGACTTAATTAGGTACTAACCGTTTCAATAAACAGAAATATATCTTTATCATTGAAGTATACTTCCTTTAATACCACGAAGGTGGCATACAAACATTCAGCCTTCGTGATATAAAGTAGTACCCGGATGCTATACACATACTTCGTAGGTTTCAACCGTTTCGAACATTGTCGCTAATATCGTAACTCCTCAGGAAATTCCAATCACTATTTCTGGCAACGTTTGAATGAAAGCAACCGATACACACGATAGACTCCTTTTCTAACTCGTCAATCCCATGATTTATTTATTTCTGAGTGTCGGAATAAATCATATTTTGTGTAATTGTTAGCAGTAAATAAAATCCTAAAAGATGTCAATTATAAGACAGATTATCAAAGTACTAGAAACCGAACCGCTTCGTAAAGAACACTTACAAACAGAACAGAAAAAAACCCTTCTATCCAAAATAATTCCCATCTAAAATTGTAGGAAAAGATGAACATTACCATAAATTCCTCGTCGCCATTCGATCGTAACTTCGACCAAGCCTCATTACTTCTAGCTACCTAATAGCACTCAAGTATGCCTGCCTCGGACGCCGATTGCCCGCCATTGTTCACACCTGGCATGACGGGATTCTCTGAGGAAAACTTGCTGAATTAATAAGATCATTTCTTTTGTTTATGAAACTATACAATATTATTTTTTATACAACAAATATTAAAGTAGTTTGTTCAGAAATTGTTACAATAATTTTTTCAAAGTCAAAATCAAATATTTACTAAAATTCTTGAAAAATTGTTTTGAAAACGTCTTTTTTTAAACTAAATTTTAAAAATTATAGATCAACACACACATATAAAAATATTAAAATTGAAAAATTAAACAAAAGTAAAATTAAATTAGAAAGAAGCTGCCTATATTAGGTACTAGCTTTGCCCACGGGTTCGCTCGCCTTAGAGTACTTATTTTGGTATGCCTAGGTAACAGAATTTTTTTTCTGGATGAAAGTGTGTGGATATATCCTCTGATGTATCCTGCATTGCTGTTAATATTATATACTGTGTTAAAGAAATTCCTAAATAACATTAGCAAATGTCTGAAAAAATACTTTTTAATATTTTATTTATTAATAAAAATAGGCTTTGAAATGGAATGCCGAAATTTCATAAAAAAGGCATGCGAACAACAGGAAATATCGGCGTTAAAAAATAAATGAACATTTTTAGAAAAAAATTATCCACTCGGAAAAAGCCGGCTGGAAAAAATATTTTAGTCTATTTTATACTGGTTGATTCGGTTAAGCCTCAATAGATGCCTAAAATATGACAATCCTTAACCTCGAATTCCTTATTGAAATCCAAGTTTGTGCCAATCTAGGATACAACCTAACACCTGGTAGCAAAATTTCATTAATATCCATTTAAGTGACAAGGACGTGACAGGGCGGACGTGAGTAACTACCATCTTCACAAACTTTCACATTTATTCCTTCAATATTACATTATGATAAGAGTTGGAATGGCGTAGGTGCTAGTAGCTTACGCGTCTACGAAGCTATACTTCTACGAACATAGTATAGTTATAGACTCATCTTCAATATATATTTTTACGTAAAGAATTACTACACAACCATTTTTAGGCCTGTGATAGTGTACTTCATATCCAATGCATTATGCCAGATTATACCTTATTTTACCTCTAGTATTTATGACTTTTTGGCAATGTAATTCTAGTATTGCCTAGCATCTCATTGGCCATCATGTGATGGTTTCTTGTATCTGGTCTTGTTCGTGTATAACCAGTGGGTTAAAAGCCTGCAAGGGGCTAGCTGGAGTTGAGCAGCATAACCAGATAGGAAGGACACAATTTTTATTCTCTTTATAATGTAATCTCTTTTTCTAGTTTAGGGACCTGAAATGGGAGCTGATTAGTGAATTAGTGTTCTGTAATATTGCGTTATGAATACATTATCATCCTCCACGCCTTTTCCCAACTAAGATGGGGTCGGCTTTCAGTCTAACTACGATACGGCCGAATTTCAATATTCTACGTGAACGACTTCCATCAGACCTCCATAACCCAAGTACTAGGCGATATCGAAGTTCTGTAGTTACACCAGGTTGTCGGACTTTTTAAGGCTCCAACTACCTGGAACGAATGCCACAAATGTTGGTATGGCAACCGGGACAGACGGCTTAACGTGCTCTCCGAGGCATGGAGGGGTCTCTTGTTTGTTAAGAATTGTCACCCATTCTAAGGTTGACCTGGTTAGTATTACTTAACCTTGCAATGTTTAGCACATTACTCGGTTACTTGAGTCTTTTCGATTCAAATTTGTTGTGTCGGTATAACATACAAAATATATATATTACACATAGATTTTACCTAAATAGCTTATACCTGCATATTATGATACCTTTTTTTTATGAAACTTTTATGGCAATGGTTTTGTCTTAACATTTTCAAGCAATATGAAAGACAAACCACTATTACAAAAAAATTCTAATTTACATTTAAATTTTTTCGTTTTATTTACAATATTTTATCACCTCTTATAAACAAATAAATAATAAATTGAAATAAAATTCCTTATCATCTTCAAAATGTTCTTCACAAGTAAAAGTGATTTCTGAATAGCCTACGATCTGACTAAAATTCTCACACATTTTTTTTGTGACTAGTAGGTGTCTTTTTCTAATAATGTTAAGTTTTATTTTATTGTGAACTAACAACCCGCTACGGCTTCGCACGGGTACAAATTATACACCTAAACCTTCCTCATGAAACACTATCTATTAGTGAAAACCGCATGAAAATCCGTTCAGTAGTTTTTCAGTTTATCGCGAACAGACAGACACACAGACAGACAGACGCGGCGGGGGACTTTGTTTTATAATATGTAGTGACTAATTACATATTATGAGTTCCTAACACAATAGTAGTAGGGATATTTCATAATTGTCTTAAACATTTACTATATAAATCATTATATTAATACGTGAAGAGAATTCTTTGTACCCCTTTAAGAAAATTTCGCGAACGTAGTAACGTGAATTTTGGAATATTTACAGTTTATATATAGAAGAAGTGCAAAAAGCTAAAATTTTTAAACAATATGTCTTACAACTTTAAAAATTAAAACGGCTTAATGAAATTACACGCGTCCAGTATATGTGATTACCTGTCATGGTAAGTAAGTCTATACAATAACAGTTCAAGTTATACTGGCCAATGAAAAAACTAAGGTCGAAATTTGACCACCACGCGATCTCTAGTACCTAGTAATAACTAGCCAGCGGTAACGTCTTGCAAAATGTAAGTCAATGAAACATTGTACGTTCGCTTGAAGCTAGAATACTGACAAGCATAAGTACGTACAATACAATACGTTTGCTTATTCTTCCAATCTTGGCTGCATCCCTCGCTTAGGATGTTTGTATCAAGATATATGTACCAATCCCGGGGGCTCGGACATGAATGCTGTAGATCTTAGTTAGATATTGTGCTTGCTATTGCAAACCGTCCTGTTATCTATACTAATATTATAAAGCTGAAGAGTTTATTTCTTTGTTTGATTGAACGCGCTAATCTCAGGAACTACTAGTTAGAATAGAAAAATTATTTTAGTGTTGGATAGCCCATTTATCGAGGAAGGCTTTATAACATCGCGCTACGACGATAGGAGCGGAGCAGTGACAATAAACGCGGGTGAAACAGCGGGGACGGCTAGTCATATTATAAGTTAGTAAAATAGGCACATATATACGATGTATGATGGTATGTATGTACGTTAGTCAAACATTCGATTCAGCTATATAAAATAGTAATATTAAGACAAGCCTATTTTAATGAATTGTCCTTTTTATGGTTCCGTACCCCGAAAGACAAAAAACGGAACCCTTATAGGATCACTTTGTTGTCCGTCCGTCCGTCTGTCTGTCTGTCAAGACCCTTTTTCTCAGGAAAGCGTAAAGGTGTCAAGCTGGAATTTATATCAAATACTCAAGTCTACTCTCCCTTGAAGCTGTGAAAAAATCGAACTTCTAAGCCAACGCAATCAAAAGATACAGCCGTTTATGCCGCAAATTTCCGCAAATTTTCGATACTCGCAAGGGAATCAGAACCTACAGGGTACTTCCCGTGAACTCAGAATCTTGAAATTTGGTACGAAGCAACGTCTTATAGCACAGAGAAAGGAAAAATTGCGAAAACCGTAATTTTTTAGTTACATCATATAATAAAAATATTTTACGGAACCCTCGGTGCGCGAGTCCAACTCGCACTTGGCCGGTTTTTTATTTACAGAATTTACTTTCAAGTTTGATATTTGTATATAAATAATTTATTTTAAAAAAAAAATTCTTTGTCGTTGAGAAATCACGTGGGTTATTAGTTTTAATAAGTGAAAGTAAAAAAAGTAACTTTCTGTAATTTTTTTTATTACAGGCACGGCTTTGTATAGTGCTAAACTTAGCTAGGGACTATTTTTCATCACCGTTTGAAGTTTTACTGACTCTTAATGTTTCATGATCCCAGTTACGTGATATTTACTGATAACAGTTACACGTTATTGTGCTATCACCAACGATAAGTGCTTTTCTGCATCTAAACACGCAACAATAAAAGGTCGATTACTTTTACGTGGTTATTTCCGACGTTTATGTCACAACTGGTTGTGGCATAGTCGCGGGTTTATGAATGTCATCATAAGCATATTGTGTATATAAACCTTTATCTTGTACTGAAATTTTATTACGTACTTCAGAGAATAATCGACTTAAATTATCTGAATTAAGGTAGAATATATAATGTACATTGTAAAGGAGTATCACGTTCATTAATGAGTGAAAGTTTGTATGAGCAAGTTTTTAAGTTCATTATTGTAAACGCCTCTTAAAATAAATACGAAAGGTTGCTTTAAATACTTAGATATGCATATAGGCTTCAATAATGTTCCAAATGAATCGTAAAGACTGGTTGATATACTGAAAGATCAACAAAATTTATTTAACACATACACCATAAACAGACTGCAGTCATTTGTCTTTAAATTGTATTTAAATTCCTTTTGTTACAAATATAAATTGTAATTCTTAAGATATTAATGCTAACGCGTTGGAACGCTGGGCTTTAATATAATTAAGGTGGGCGTTAATAGCTGCGACAGAGTTCTAACTAATGCAGCTACCTTTCTGAATATGTGTAATAAATGTTTGTTTATTTACATACTCCATAGTCTATTATGCTACCTTAATAATTGACATAAGCGTTAACATAACATGAGAAAGTTGATAAAACCATTCTAATAAGTCTGAGAGTAAGTGAGAGAGAGAGAGAGAATAGTTTTAGACTGAAATGAGATGGTTTTCTCATCTTTGGCCGGGCACGGCCTTAAAATTCTGCATGGCACAAAAGTATAAAGTAGTCTGTCTATACGATGTTGACTCTTCGTCTCACTCAGCTCTTCTCAGTGGTATGGTATCATCGTAAACCATTAGGCAGACTTCATTCTAGACAGTTAATGTAGCCTAAGAAAATTTGGTAACTGCAGGTTCTTGTGTATGTATTCTCGATCCTGTAAAAATATTAAAAGCATAACTATACCTCTGCCACTTGTCAGCATACCCATAACAAGTATACTTATAGCATAACGAGTTTACATATAATAATACTCCAGTACTTACCTAATAGAGTATTTCCCAGTCAAGCTGATCCAAATCAGAGTTAATCTCTCTGTTCACTTTAAGACCGGATTGATAACGACATCGGGACGACTCCATGTAATCTACTGCTACCTACAATTTGTCTTTTTTTCAGTGTGGTTAAACAGTTAAATGTGTACTTACTGCGATTATGATATGCCATTTTTAGTTCCTAAATATATGCCCAGTTACTTGTAGTACGTTAATATGACGTATGGGGTTTAGATCTAATTTTTTTTTACAATGTCGATCCTTCACTAAGAGTGAAAATATAGACTTATAAGAGCTAAATAAAAGTCCAATACTAATAATTTAGGTGATTATTTCATTGGCGTATTTAATCAACGTTATTAATTGTTAACTAATACATGTGAAAACTATCCATTATTACTTCTAATAACATTGTTATTGAATCTAGTGAATGGCAATTATAATATCACTAGTTGCGTTATTTTGTTAAGCTTAAGATACCGAATATAGCTTAATAAAAACTATTATAAATAGTATCTTTAAATAGAGCTGAGAGTGGAATGTGAACACAGTAAAATCCTCGTATCTCGAACAAAACAGTCTCACATAATAGATTAGAGTTGTAATATTAGAAACTTCGTTTTTCATAAAATATCCGTTTTTACATAAGATATTTTTTATAACCCAAGTTTTTTCGTGTGTCCTAAGTTTTATGTCATACTTTATACTTATATACTTTTTTACTTTTTTTTTTAGCGATGGACAAACCTAACCTAGTACATATTAAAAACCCTATGTCACTCCTTTAATAAGGCTTTGGTGACTCTGCTCACAAACAGAAATACAACTTTACACTATTTGAACTACTTAACCTGTAGGATTTTAATCAAGTGAAAGTTAATCTTTTTTTTTAATTAAAAAAATATCAATCTGGCTCCAGTTCCAGCGAAAATTGATAATCACTGCCTCTTCTACTCAATTTAAAATGTGTTTTAAAAGAGCAACAATATAACCACTGTGAACAAATGCAATCATAATAAATAACAAAATGAAAATAACGACTTCCATTTCAGTGTTACCAGTTAAAAAAATATAGTGAAAGAACTAACTTTTTAGTCCTAAAAAGTTCCGATTTAGCTAGCAAAGCCTCTTTTTTATATCCGGACACGTAACATGACAGCGTTTGTCGGTGTCCAACATAAATCAACGACCAGATTTATGTAAGTCGGCGTGTGATGTAACTCTTACCTGGACGAGAAGAGATATTATGTGTAGTATGTGTACCAGAAATGTGTATTTTTACGTGTATTTTGTATTATAGGATTGTTTATTCTTTCATACATGGGTTTTTCTTGTAGTTTGTAGTGTATATTCACAAATAAAATGTATGTCCAGGAAAGTCAGCTTTAGAAGATTTTGTAACACCCTTTTTAAACGATTTCAAATCAAATCAAATCAAAATCAAATTCGAAGTCCACAGACACCGGTAAAGAAAGATTATAGGTACTTTTGAGTCGTATTTATCTTTTGTTAAATATTTTTTTGGGTTCGCCCCGTGAGCATCTACCGCTACAAGTTTGGGGGACAATTGTCGTAGTACTAAGAACATAGACAATAAAAGTAACAATTACCAGAGAGAGGGCTAAGATAAATGAAACTATAGTCAATGAATACCTAAGATGTTGACAGAGTGTCTGGATTAAACTTAACTTAAAACTTTCATAGGCATTGCTATTTATAATTCAATGTTAATTTTATGAGTGGTTAAAATAATAGAATAGCTTAATAACATAATATTGTGGAGATGTGATTATTCCTTCATAGTCACTTTAAAATAAAATGCAGTACCACAACTCCACTTAACTACATCTTATTAAGGCTTCGTTAAAAAACGAACGGGTTTCAAATTTGACTTAAACACTAAATAATTTGTAGATATTAATCGCAATTCTCCACAACTATTCATAAAGTAATATAATAATAACTCCACACATCTCACACTCGGCCGTCTGATCCCAAACTAGGCAGAGCCTGTACTATGGTATCCAGACTGCTGATAAACATACTTATATATTTCTAAATACATATATATTATAGATAAATTATACCCAGACACAGAACAAATGATCATGCTCATCACACAATTATTTGTCCTGGGTGGGAATAGAACCCACGACCTCTGGCTCAGCAGTCAGGGTCACTAACCACTAGACCAACCGGCCAGTCAAAACTATTCAACATTCATTACATAAAACATCTTTAAAAACAAAGTATGATATGGAATTTTAATTGTAATTTAAAATGTACAAAGAAATACATTGTAAACTATCCGGAAGTTAATCTTTCAGCTTTATCAGCACTCAGCTAAGCCAGTGCGAGGCGACGGCGACTCCGCCGTAAAAACGGGTATTAACAGTTTTGCTACAGAACTCCGTTATTGGCAAAGGAGTTAGCGGGCTGACGGATTAATTGCAATCGGATAGTTAAGACCATTCTCAACTGTTCTAGAATATTCGTTTTTCCTCTACCAAAGGTTAGAAGAAGCAATATTAAATTACACTCAGTCTTTAAAATACATTGGTAAATTAAATTACGATAATTTAAATAAAATAAAATTTTTACTTGATGTTTTAAACTTATTTAAACCCGTTAAAAATTGCGTAGTTTTATTTATTTAAAATTTAAATATCTAAGTATAATTTTACTAATATTCTAAAAGCGAAAGTTTGTAACGATGAATGAATGGATGTTTGTTACTTTTTCACGCAAAACCGGCTGACCGGATCTGGATGAAATTTTGCACAGAGATAGATTATAGTATGGATCACTTATCCCGCAAAAATGTACGGTTCCCGTGGGATAGATTTCACCAAAATTTCCACGCGCACGAAGTCCCGGGCAACAGCTAGTATTATTATTATTTTACATACGTGAAAGTAAGTCTGTCTGTCTGTTACCTTTTCATGCCTAAATCAATTTTGATGCATTTTGGACTTTGGAGAAAGACATAGGCTACTTGTTTAAGAGAGATTTTACGCCAGACCAAACTGCGGGCAGCAGCTATTTCCTCATAAATGCTATTCTCGTACCACTACCATCCAAGCTTCTAGTTAATATATAAAATTAAAAGGTGTTACTTAATGAAATAAATAATTTTGTACCATATTTTGGACGTCGCCCAATATGTGTCGATTGAATTATCCATTTCAATAATTAAATGCATATCTGTTAACCGCAGATTGTCCGTACTTTACCACAGTTGCATCATATTAATGAAATTGCAGTTTTTGATTATTAACATTTTAAAGCCTTTTTAGCATTGGCAAATAGCTGAAATAATATATCATACGAGTATAATATATTAGTTGTATATATAATCTATAAAAATAGCCAAAAAAACGAATTATGTGCCAAGAGTCGCCCAATTGTTATTTCTTTTCTATAAAATTATAGTATGTTTCTTACGACACCCCATACGTCCAAGTCTGTTTAGGCATTTAAAAGTTTGGTCAAAAAAGGAAACTCACATACGTACATAAACCCTAAAAACATTACACTCCGTTTTTGGGCAGTCGTGTAACGAAAAGTCTAGGAAGACACAAACGTTTTTTCAAGTGTCTTTAAGTCAGCACTGTCAAATTGAGCAAAGGAATTAGTGGGTAGGATAAGAAAACTCTTGGTTGCAATTGTAATGTAATTTGCTCAAACCCCCGCAATTTAAACTTCCCAAGGCGACAATGATCAGTGACCCGTACTACTCAATGGAGGAATTGCCAAGCTCCTGATTTCCAAAAGTTATTCTTGTGAGAAGTAAACCACTTGTTTAAATGTTTATAACACAAATATTGAATATTTAGTAGTTATTATTTAGTTATATATTTATTAATATTTCATGTTAGATGTTAATGTATGTTTTGTTGATAAACATGACCCAAATATCTGTGTACAAGAGAAACTTTAACAAGATTACTTAGCGCGGTAGTTATTGCTTGTTCACTTGTAACAAGCAACAATGTGCCTCAATAAACAACGGGCGTTTTAATTAAATTAAAAATGTAAACGTTTTTCTTCAAAGACTTTTGTGGTCGTTTGTTCAATATTGTTTCACACACAAAGCTCTCGTTGTTTAGTTTTGTAGTTTGTTCTGCCGCATAGTACTTGAATTTCTGACTTCTTACTTCAACCTTGTTGTACAACTAAAGTTTTCAAAAATGGAATGGAATGTGATTGTTGTTTAGAATTGGTTTGTTTATCTTTGTTCATTTTGTATTTCATGCATTCATTGAAAACTGCATCTAGCCAGATATTGAATTAGGTTGTGACTGGAGAGTATCATCATCATAATTTTAGCCATACGACGTCCATTGCTGGACATAAGCCTCGCTTAATGACTTCCAACTTCTACGGCGCGGTGGTTGAAAATACCACCCTACGCCGCGACGTTGGGGATCGGGGGTTCAATTCCTGCTCAACGCAAATATTTGTATGGATGAATATGTCTATTTGTATTGGTCAGATTTTTGTATGTGTAATACCTACGTATATTTACAAAAAAGTAGTTAAGTTAGTATGTTTATTCGTGATCTAGAAACTGTAGTATAAGCTATGCATAGTTTGGGTCGATAAAGGGCTGTGTAATAATATGCCAGAGTGTTATTGTAACATTTTGATCATGATTTTTCAGAGCCGTACAGCTATTATGCATTTTCTTTTCAATCGACAAAAAATAAAATTATCCTGTTTATTTTTAGAAATTTTCAACGTTTTTCTCTTTCGGATACAAGAACACTTTTACTAGGAAAACCATTTTTTTGTTGGAACAAGAAGCAAAAAATACACATAGACTCTGAAATGAGAACAACTGAGAAACTGACAATCACGCAAATAATAATAGTCGACCAACATTGCACTCGACGCCATTACGAATTGCATTCTTAATTAAACCACTTGATATCCGTGCAGACAAGGAAGCATTGTTAAAATAAACTTGGTCTCGCTTCACACAAGTTTATTGTTAGTGTTTCAGAACAAACTTTCTTTGACAACATTATATTCACTATTTAAAAAACTTTGAAACACCTTGACAGTGTAACGTTGGGGGTTGCCTCGTGGTTTGCACGTGGTCCCCCGAAGGCAAATTTAAGTGAGGAGAACCTGCGCAATACAACTATGTTGATAACCTTCCGGCTTCTCGGTATTCAGTAGGATCTTCCCCAAAGAGGCGACACATTCATTCTAATTGTAAGATTTAAAAAAAGTAATTTGTTCAAATATAATCGATAAGGTTTTATTAGTCTATAATGATGCGGGTCCATACCTTAAACCCTTTAAATTGTCACATGAATTAGTGAAAGCAAACGCTTTAAGTACTGAAATAAATTGCTTTAAGAACGCTATTTGTAACGGTGTAATTTTGTCGTCAGACTTTCTAGAAAAACGCGTCACTATTATATTAGGTTTTAAATAAAACTGTAATGTACTGTTCAATGTGGGTTTTGTTGCCTGAATAAGTAACTTATTATTTTATATTTACAATGAATTGGTCGAAGCTCCACTTTTAAAAATTTAAGTGATCTAACAGAATGTTATTGGTATATTTTTATATGTGGTTTTTTAAAGCATTGAAAGTTTTTGTTATTTTTTATGTAACTCAATGTACAGCGTGCTGAAGCTATCAAGTGCTGATTAACAGAAAATTTAAATAAGTAACAATTCTCCAAATAAAACAAGTTAATTATATTTATCGTGCGGCAACATACCACTGCTACATAAATATAACTAGAAATCGCATGGGCAATCTAATGTGTGCCTAATTAGTATAGCGCCTTTTGCAATATTTGCCATAGAACGTTAATACTCGCAACGCGTATGGCTGCCATTAATCCAATTATAGTGTACGAGCACCGCATTGGTATTAGACCGTTAAGTGAGCCAGGTCTGGTATAACTATGCTTCGCAAAGCTTCTTCAATATCTTTACAAAAAAAAACAAAAATTGGAATTGTACATTCAACAGTCAAGACTGGGTACGCCCAGGACTCGACAGCTACATAACAGTTATAAAATAACTTTTCATAACCTAAAAGTTTACCAACTGCATAGTACACTTCTACAAACTCGAATTCGTACATGCAATTAAATCGAAAAAACAAAAATTAAGGGCCATATATAGCTAATCTATGAGACTATGAGAGCATTAAATAGTCATTTACACAAAGCAGGTTTAATTACTTTTATATTTTTCGCTCTAAAATAATCGGTGAAGCCGGTCATGATTTTTGAACCCCAATACGTTTTACAACTTACGATTTTGAATAATCATTCGCAAAGAAATAGATACCAAAATAAGTTTTTATAAAAGAAAACGGCAACATTGCCATCTCGTGATATTTTCCTTTTGTTTCTAAGTCGAAAAATCTAGGTTTATAGCAGTCACCAACGGTCGTCCTACGTTAGGTTACCTGTCAGTGAAAGCCGTGATTGTGATACAATTCCCAGTAAAATCTGTCGTCAACGACATCCACAATACGTGATGGATAATGCACAACACCGTTGTCACTGTCACAGAGTTTCTGAGTAAGATTTTTTTAAATGCGCAGCTTTGTAATGGCCAGTCGGCAATAAAATTGTTAAGTTATTTTGCATAATATGTACTTCATTTGTGAAAATTCGAGTCTCTAAACTAGCTTGTGCATAAAACCAAATATAGAACAATCTGTTCCACAAGCTGATTAGGCCTTTTGGTCGTGTTCAGTTGAATACACACCCTTTGTAGGTTACCGTCAGCTATAACAGGCAACTTTCTCTTAGACTATTTAAACAGATTTTGACTGACCTGTTGGTCTAGTGGTTAGTGATCCTGACTGCTGAGCTAGAGGTCGTGGGTGCGATTCCCACCCAGGACAAATAATTGTGTGATGAGCATGATCATTGGTTTTGTATCTGGGTGTAATTTATCTATAATATGTATGTATTTAGAAATATATAAGTATGTTTATCAGCAGTCTGATTACCATTGTACAGACTTTGCCTGGTTTGGGATCAGACGGCAGTGTGAGCCGTATGTCAAGTTGTTGTTATTATTATTATTTAAAAAAAAGATTACCAATCGGAGCTGTATATTTGTGATTCATTGTGCTGCTGAGTCTAAACTGCTTTATTGTATTATTAATTGATTGGTTCTCTAAAATAGGTTGTTTAACTTAGCATCAGTTGCTTGCAACAGCAACAGCTTAAATTGTCACATGAATTAATCAAGGCAAACAGAACTAAGATAAATTACTTTTAAGAAGACCATTTGTATGAGTTTATTTTATCGTCAGCCTTTCTAAAAAAAAGGTCAAGTATAAGTTTTTTTTATAAGTATGAACGGAGATTTTTCTAATGATTTCTGAACGTTGTGTGTTTAAAAACATTACAATGGCAAAGGTATGAATTTAGGACATTTTTTTTCAATTGTTGTAGATATGCCTCAGGATTGTGAATTTAACTTGATACAGAAAATTAAAACTATTAGAATATAATTTCCCGTTATTCAGTTGTGTATTTATCTGACTATATAGATATAGAATAACTAGAATAGAATATGCTATCAATGCGCTAACTCAAAAGCACACTTTAACTTATACCTACAAATACATTTATTTAAGTAATTTATTTACTAGAAATATTTAGTGAATGATTGCTTAACAATTATTACAATAATTGCAATAGTTTTATAGATAGAATACATACATAGGCTCCCCCTACTCCATGATGTGATCGCCTGCTGAAGGCGGCCAAGGTCTGCAGGGGTTCCCGGAGGACTCCTTCCTAGGGTATACCCGGGTCTCCCTGTAATAGACCCACTTATGACGGAACACCGTGTGGTTTTAGAGTCGGTTCGATTCCGACATACCACTTTACCGTTAGCTCCGGTGAGGTGATGACCCGTGGGGGTTTCCACACGACAAAAAAAAAAACAGAGTACATAAATAAAAAATTTACAAACATAATGTAATTTTGTACTGTTTGAAATCTAAATAATGTAGAAGCGCATACACAATGCAATTACGCTCCGTAAGATTAAGTAGTATTTTGTATATTTATTGTATGTACGGCGGAGTGCTGTATTTTACATGTTTATTTAAAGCTTATCATTAATGACTAAACCCTAACTAGTTTTCAACTGTCTAAAGTTTTCAGCGATAAATCCACGAAACTTTGTTAAATGTTATTGTTACTATAGACAGATGGATTTTTTTTTAAATGACATATCTAACGTCGTGATAAAGGCTCTTTACTTTTATTGTGTTTTAAAATATGATATTTTATTGTAAATATTTTGTAATTTAACGTATCAGCACAACTTGTGCCACGGAGATGTCGATTGCTTGATGCAATAAGTTGGCTTCTGAAAATCCGTGGTTCAAGTTTCCAATGAATAAGGAATTAATTTATATTACACATAAACATTCACACGCCTTGATCTATGAAGGGCTAGGCAAAGGTGTATTCAACACCCACAGTTTGCCAATTATAATTTGGTTCCACTCAAGCAGGTGAGAATTAAAAGAAAAAAAGTGTGTGTGTACTTATGTACGCACGTAAGAATTTATACTTTTATCTAGTTAAATAAAGTTTATTTAAATATCATAATAAATAATACATACCGTCAACTAACCTCGAATTCTACAAACGTACTCAAAGTAATATGTAAAAACCATTTTATCACTATCGTGAAGTTGGTAAGTTTTTTGAAAAACTAAAATATTGACCAGCTAACTTCAGGGTGTTGGTTTTTCGTAACGGTCTGCACGGTGTGTAAAAATTTACTTTCATAGTTTTTCCATAATGCGCCAAAAGAAGTATAACTTTAAAAACGAAAGATGTGAAAATTAGGAGTATATTGAAAGGTGATTAAGAAGGAAGGCAAATGGAAGATAGGTATATTGTTTATGCGGATGGATTGGGTAGTGTAAACAATAGCTCTAGCAAGTTAGGGTCGCATACGTCACTCGAACTGGCTGTTGCCGGGGAGTCTAAGCTTTCTAACATAATGTATGTACATGGAATAGTATGTATAATAATAATAATAACTTCACACGACTCACACACGGCCATCTGATCCCAAACTAGGCAGAGCCTGTACTATGGTAACCAGACTGGTGATAAACACGCTTATATATTTTTAAATACATACATATTATAGATAAATTACACCTGCTCATCACACAATTAGTCGTCCTGGGTGGGAATCGAACCCACCACTAGACCAACAGGTCAGTCAGTATACTTACTTATTGTACTTATACTGTATCCATAAATTTAAAATTTGCAAACATAATCGTGGGAGAGCCATGCTTTCCGCTTTCCGTGTTGCCTGAGGACAGAGAACTTTCAATCTATTTACGCTCCAATTCTATTCACAACTGAGTACTTCATAAGACTGAATCTTATCCATACTAAAGATTTGTATAATTCAAAATTATTACAGAAAGCTAACTATAGTATAAGTTAAATATTAAGTTTGCTACCCAAATGTTCCTGAGGATGATTTGTGCAGAGGGGAACCACATGTCAAAAAATAACGTGGGAGAGCCATGCTTCGGCACGTATGGACTGGCTCGACCGGAGTGACACCACGGCCTCACAGAAAACCGGTAGTGGAGAAAATCTTGCATAGCTTTTTGCTGAGTGAGTGAGGTTACCGGAGGCCTTCCCTCCCCCTCCCCCTCTTAACCCTCCCCCTCCCCCTTCCTCCTTCCACTCTTTCCCTACTCCCACCTATGTTGGCTTTTAAAAATCCGTGCATAAAGTTTCTAATGACTAAGGTGTTTTTAATTTATATTAGTATAACATTTTCATACAACCTTGAATGATACTGATAAAATTAATTGTTGTTAAAACATTAACTGATTCACATTAGACATTTCGTAATGTGTTTACGAGTATATTTCTACTGAAACTTGAAAATATTATAAGCTATATGTATAATATACATTTAAATATAATTCCCTTGTACACAAATCGTCTTCCTGAATCAGTGGTCTTGTGCTACAAATCCATAAATTTGTCTTTGTTGTCTTGTACAAACAACTAAACGCAAAAATACAATACCTTGAATAAAAAAAACGAATTATATTGTACTGTCTATTAGCAGTCTCATCAATATATACAGACATTATGATACTTTCTAACTTTAAGTATATTATTTATTTAGCTTCTAATATTTCCAAGTTTCAATAGAAATATACTCGTATACACATTACAAAATCTCTCAGTGCTGACAAACACACAGCGCCGGTAAATCCAAGTCAACACCAAAATAGCCCATAAAAAATTAAATGTAGTAAATGTCTTTTGTGAATAAGTTGGCTGTTACAATTAATCTACTGAGAATGACAAAAGCAACTTTAATAATAACTTGGCTTTAAATTTATTATTTGTGTAGCCATATGCGAAAGCATAAAATTTCTAAAAAAAGAGCTTTTGCTTATAATAAATAACATTTTCTCTCCGAAGACGATCTCAGCTTTAATCTTACCGAGACAGCAAAGTTCGAGAAGCTGCAGTGGAATCGTATCATGTATTTTGTAAAGACAAGTTTTATTGAAAGATAGTTTACTTAGTATACAGTTAGCAGGGAAAGAATAGAAATAATGGAATACTTCTGTATCGCAATCTTGGCTTGGAAACGTACCCAGATGGCTAACGGCTTTGCAGTTTGAGTGCATTCCTTGGGCCTAGATAATGCCAAAACAAACTAATGCTAAGAAATGTCAACTAGCCTATTCGCTCTCTCCTCTGTCACAAATTCAGAAAGCGCCTCAACGAATGATATACCAACAAAAATATATCTGCTGACATAACCGCGTGATGATATCATAAAAAATAGTTATAACGTAAACGCTAAACAGTTAATGAAAGTTTGTGATTATTAATGGAGAAACTAAAACGTATTATTTGCAAATATAATATTTGATTAAGCTAACTGAAACTACAGACAATAAATACTAAGAAATCATTGAACGTTAGATGAAATAAATATTTATTTACAATTACATATTAATCAACTATTTAACAAATATAGGCTAGGCTGTTGTTTCAAAAAAATCCATTACGGCAAATAAAGTAAGACCTCATTTATCTAACGCCTGTATATTACCCTAAAATATGATCATATATCTCTCCATTAAACATTGATGCATTACCTCATTTTTATATTCTTATAACCGTGTTAGAATAAAATGGTTGTCTGTATGTTGTTGTATTTCAGGAGATCTATTATGCAGCCTCGGCTTGTCCAGAACTAAAGTTAGCCTGTTACCCTGTCATAATACACTTTGATTCAACTCTTTTACGTAAATTGATTACTTAACCGAGTTACGAAACTAACCACTCCTAAATGGTATCTACATACGTAATGAGTGCATTGCCAGCGGTATTTTTTCTCTGGGACCACAACCAAGCTAATTTCACGGGGGCTATGGCAGATACAGCTTCTTGCTAATGGAAAAACGTAGAGAACTATTTTTACACTCTTTGAGACTTCCTATGAACATAATTTGGTCAGTAGTATTGGTTTGGTCTGATTTATTGTTAGCACAACATATCTATGTTTATATAATAAAGTATACTTTGGAGACCAGACTGCTTGAACCAGAGTTTTAAATGTTAATAAGGTTTTATGAAATATTTTTAGAGAATGTCGAGTCTTTTTAGATACTTTGTATTCTCTGTTATGTCCGTATTACCGCATTTAATTTTTATAAAGTGAAAAAATTCATGTAACAAACATTTTTGTTATACTTTTATGATAACATTAAGCTATTGGTCAGGATACTAATATATATATATATATATATATATATATATATATATATATATATATATATATATATCTCTCAAATAGGAGCTTAAATAAAAAAAATTGAAGTATTTTTTGTAAACAATCTTGCCACTCTGTGTAGAAAATACGTAATGAAGAAACATAAAGAAATCGGAAACCCTGATGATACTTGCGTGTTGAGGATCATGTAAAAATCTTACAGACCTTTGCGGAATCAATGCATTGAAACAAGTCGATGCTGAATATTCCAAAAGTTCACCTTTGACAGAGTACAACCCCAACAAGCGATTCGGCAAAGTCTACTGACTGCATCCAATCCCCAAAATTATTATCTGCAGTTTTCAACTTTGACAGCTGATTGGTTCTGTTTGAAGCGGAGACTCCACGGTCCATAGGTGTTGTGTTTAGAATTTTTTGGCGACGTTTTATCATAAGGCGGACTAAAAGTAAAACGGATAATCACTATATATTATAAAACAAAGTCCCCCGCCGCGTCTGCCTGTCTGTCTGTCTGTCTGTCTGTCTGTCTGTTCGCGATAAACTGAAAAACTGCTGACGGATTTTCATGCGGTTTTAGACAGTAGACAGAGTGATTCATGAGGAAGGTTTTGGTTTATAATTTGTACCCGTGCGACGCCGGGGCGGGTTGCTAGTACGGATAAAATTGTCTAAAGTTCAATAAAACATTATTATTATTATACAAATTTTGACGTTGCGTTTCATAACCTACATACTTGACCTCATTCAATTCCAAGCATTATACTTTGACCCGCTTTAAAGCAAAGAAAGTATTTGTTGATCCCTCTGTTTATATCATTTTTGACCAAGTTATAATGCAGCTTTTATCATCGCTAAACAAAAAACTTATTTTTAGTTACTTATTCTTATACTTTCTATGTATTCATAATGGACTCTCGTTGGAGAACAAAGGTTTGACCACTACTTGAACTTTGATGACATGGTCACTTGTGGCTGACAATGGTAGTAAACTATATGATACTAATATGTAACATACGAGTATATCATCTACTTCTACAAAAACTAGCAGTACGCATGATAAGTGGGAGACATAACTCTTTCTGCGCATGGTTGAATCACCCTCCTTATGAAAAATTATGCAGATTTATGATTAAATTGAAGCATTTTAAAACCCTAAGTTTAAAACTACTATGTATTTCTCTCTCAGAAAGAGACTGCCTCTTATATGGCAGTATTAAACATAATCTTTTACTTTAGAATACGGACTTAGACAGATGAAAGTCGTTTGTTATATACACACTATTTTAGAATGATGTTTGTGTTTTTAAAGTATTATGATTTTACTGGATGAAAGTATTAGTAAGTAGGTAGTTCAGAAACTCAGAACAGATATTTTGTTTTCATTAACTCATTTATTGTTATCAATGTTTGCGTCTGTTGTAAATACGTTCCAAGAATATTATGCCTTTTGAAATAAGGTCAGTCAAACACAAGCTTTGTTACAGTAACTAAGTTGTCCTCACATCGTTAGGGCCTGTACATCGTAACTCGTAGGTAGGCTAACAAATAAAGCGTGGCCTCATGAATTATTTCAGTCCACATTGTGTCGTTATTACAGGCCTAACAAGGAATATTACTTGAAGATTCTGGCCAAAGTCAAGGACGCTTTCACAATGTTTCCTATGTGGCTTAGTTTTTGCGAATATTAATATATTTTGCTTCGTTAAGATAGGATATGTATTGACAGGTTTAATTTGTTTTCTTGTTTTCTTACAATTTTCAAGAGTAAACGTTATTGTACTTAAAGCCCGTCTATTTACAGTTTTAAATATATCGTTTCGATGTATTTGTGCCTACTCTGAAGATTCACAGTTTAGCCTGCCTGTCATTGTGATCTTTGTGTCCTTTTCCATATTTTAGTGAAACACAATTCACTCTTACTTCAACGAATACATCCGATGCAAGCACATTTAATGTGGGATGTGTAGACTTCCCCACGTAATGTAAGTAAATGGATACGTGTTTTATTAAAACAGAACTTTATTCAGAGCAAGGCTTACATTCACTTAATACGCCGGTCACGTATCTAAATCATAACACCCGTCTGTGAAATGTTTAGTACTTTTCACACTGGGAAAATTGTTTCAAGAAATTTTTGGGCTCAAGAAAATATTAAAGAAGTCATATTCTGATACTGTGTGATAAGGTTGTGATTTTAGATATTTTTAGACCTGTGTTACCACCGAAGGACACACATATACACCTCCACACCGGTACAAAAGAGGAAGTACCGTGACGTGACCATTTGGTCTATCCCAAGAAGGATCTCTTTGAAACCACCAATAGACTTTCGTAACTACCCTACGAGGTATCAAGAGACCTCAGCGGATCTAACATTTCAGGTCTTCCATTCCTCAAACTATTGCGCGTAGTCAAAAAACCGTACTAAGACTCTAATAAGTATGTTACATTTAAGGGGGTATAGTGAGTTGCAGAAGAATTGTTAACAATAATGCCTAAATAAAAATAATTGGATCTATATTCAATGAGATGATGAAACAGTGACAGCTGCAAATATCTCCTACTCCCGAAAAAAAATTAAGTTTATTTAGCAAAATAATGTAAAAGATTGACTAACTAAACCATTTCAATTCGGATTGTGACATTTTTCGATTCGGGTCGCATGTTTTAAAATACCGGAAAGCCAATAGAGTGAGCCAAGCTTTGATAAAAACACTATTGCGTTATTCATGACTCAAATAAGTCAGACTTCGAGTGGAGGAAATATTTCTTTTTGAATGTTAAAATGTTTAGCTCGCAGTTTTGAGTAAATTGATTATGAAACAGTACCATAATATATTGTAGATGTAAAGACATGCATTAGGAATAATAAAAGAAATAACCACATGTTGCCACCTCACCTACATACATTCTACATGACATCAGTGACATGTTGTCGCCATAGCTAAAGTCATAGATTAAAAATATGATGTTTGTGAAGTAGGTGATTATTATCAATGTGTATTTTAATTATAGACTTAGGTAACATAAAAAAATGTATGCTGAGGTTTTTGCAATAAATTATATTTACTTTCTTCTTCTTTCTTTTCTAGGAAAATTCTAAATAGATTACATTATAGTATAGAATAGTAGATATTTTGTGTTCACTAGGGACTTATAATTAAAAACACACTCCATAATTATTATCATACTTATGATTATGCTGAAATTCTTACAACGTGGTGCATGTAAAATAGGACAGTTCTTAGGGTCTTCAGGTATCTTGACATTCTTTAAAAGATTAATAATCTACAGAGGTTAAAATTAGAATGTTTTCAAAATAATAACTATTAAGACATCATTAACAGATAATCAAAAGAGACAGCTAAAAACCTTCAAAGAGGAACCCGAAATTCGATCGAAACGTCGGGTAACCAAGAGGTATTGTACCTTTTAAATATTATCGCGATTAAGTCGACTTATTAGATGTGTAATTACACATCTAATATGTATCAAAGTCGCGAAAGTTTAAAAACAGTTAATTCAAAATCATATTTAAAGGGCACCTGAAAAAAAAATAGTGGTGCGACATACTTAGTCCATGTATTTGACCTCGGTGAACCGTTTGTAAAATACTCATGAACATAATTCAAAGAATTTTTAGGTTTAAACCAACGGTAGACCACCTTTAACCTCGTTCAAATAAGAACCTTTAGTTATCTACATCGTAGCAATGTTAAAATGTTACTGTACCTGAGTATCTCTTTGAGTTTTCAAGTGTAATTGTTTACTCAAGTTTTTGTTTGTAAAGGATTTAGAGCCCCAATAAACTACCTACACAGATTAGTTTTAGGCGGTTTGTTTAGAGAGGTTTAGAAATAACTCGCTAACAGTACGAGTCAAATTTAAATCAATACACGTACGTAACAATGTTGTTTTTTTTTTCAATTGAATTTAGTGGTGAAATAAAAATATACACATGTCAAATGTCCACCAATTGTTAGTTTACTCAGTAGGGTAACATGTATGCGTTCGGTGTGACGTGCTCTGTGCAATGATTGTACACCAGTACAATAATAGCAGTCACTCTAAGTGACGTGTTGATGATAGAATTCATTCTTTGATGATAACATTTTTTTTTGATTCATGTAGCTGTTTTCAAAGGTCTTGTTAAAGTCATTTTATAGTAAGCTTTTTGTTGCTATTTTCACAGCTAGTATTTATTATCTAATAAAAATAACTGAATATTTAATAGATAATATTTTGTAATCCATCAAATTAGCTACATAGTGTGAGCTATCTTTGAAAAACTATTTATAATCCAAATATTTATTTTTAATGTTACCGAGTACTCGACCAGTATACATTATTCAGAAGTACGAAAACCGTTTTAATCAACGCAACGTATAAATGAGATCAAGCTGAGAATTTGCTAAGTATAGGTTAGAATCTCGATCCAAAGACAGTCACTGTTCGAATAAAGTACCTTAAATTTATGTTTAATTATGTTTAAATTAACCTCTTTATTTAGTATTTAATTTAATTTTTCTTACCTACTCATCAGCGTTTAGAATTCATGCTCCTTTGCGCAACTAACATGTTGTATGTTTAATGATATAGAGTATGGCCTGAGAATGAATACATCTATCGGTGCTATTTTGGAGTTTAGCTTTTGTATTTTCTGTAGGTCGGAATAATAACATTTATATGAATATATAACTTTATATAAATACATCTGTACGTATAAAGGTACAATCTGAATAGATATTAGTTTACGTACGTACAAACTAAAGTGAATGTAGAAATGTATTCGCAAGGTCTGAAGTTCTTGTGCTTCTACATATTTGACATGATGTTTGTTTATTTTAAACAAGTTGCTCCAAGTTTATACAGTGACGTACTAAATGCTTCAGGCATTTTCTACCGCTAAATTTATATAAATTAAAGTTGTCTAATTGCTTCGTGTAATAAATTTGTTTTCGATGTAAAACATAATCAAACTACTAAGTATGTGTACACATAATTTTGTTTTATAGAATCGCAATATAAGTCCTCACTTTTTAACCTATGATATTAATGTTGATAATGTAATAGATTTTCTAGTGTTTAAAGAATATCTAAAAGCTGATTTTTCATCAATTTCCTTTGATTTTTTTTTTATCAATCTCAAAATGCTCCAAGGTCGTAATAAATTGCTAAATATCTTTCGATTCATTTTACAAAGGTTTCTCTGAATTTTAGACTGTATTAAAACGAATGGTTTTGTTGTGAGTCCGCTTTAATAAATACATTTTATTATGCTTCCCAAAACTCATAAAGTTAAATTGCTTCGAAAGTATAAAAGCCAGCGTGGTTCAATTGGTTTCATCATGAAACAGATAGTGTATGCAGATGTGCAGTATGTAACATTTTTCGTCTAGGTCGTTTAATATAAAGTTTTTACCATTTCTAGTATAAACATGGTAGGTAATTTAGATGGGCTGGTGTTCAATTGTGCGATTTTTTTTACCAAATTATTGCTGTTATAAATAGAACGTTTCTAGAGGCTTGCCGACTAATTCCTAATTAATATAAAAAATCGAATGTGAGTTTGGTTGGTTTGTTTGTTTATCTTACACGCCTTAACTTTATAAAGAATCATCGTGACATGTTAAATACACATTGTCGGGTTTACAGAAAAGAGCATAGGTACGGTACCTTTCATTAAAAAAAAGTGGTGTTTCCTAGGTAAAGATTGATTGGACAATTCTACAATAACGCAAGCGAACTCGTGGGCAAAAGCTAGTATACGCAGCAGATAACATATATCATCATCCTCCGCCTTTCCCCAACTAAGTTGGGGTCGGTTTTTTTGGTCAAACTGCGATACGGCCGCACTGCGATATTTTACGTGAAGCGACTGCCATCGGACCTCCACAACCCAAGTACTAGGCGATATCGAAGTTCTGTAGTTAGACCAAGTTGTCGGACTTTGTAGGGCTCTAACGACCCGTAAATGCCACAGATGTTCGTGTGGCAACTGGTACCGGCGGCTTAACGTGTTCTGCGAGGCACGGAGAGGTCTCAATGTGTTAAGAATGGTCACCCATCCTAGGACTGACCTGGCTAGTATTACTTAACTTTATAATGTGCTAACCTACTCGGTTATCACTTAGCCACGAGCCCCTCAGCAGATAACATATATAACAATTTAGGTCTATCAGACAGTGCATAAATCAGAAGACATGTCTGGATTTTGAGTTTTAATATCGCTTCGCATTCATGCATCTCAATATTTGAAACCCAATACTGAGTAGGTTACATATAAATCTTCTTTTGAACGTCAACGGTTCGGCACTAAATCTAAAAGGTAGGTGACAGCTTAAGGAATAGCCATTGAACGTCTTCTATTGTAGGTACATAAGTAACAAAGACTGTTACACTGCTACTTTATGTACATAAATCTATGGTTTGCTAAAATTTACAGCAACATCAGACTTTGAAAAAAAATATTTGAAGATATGTAATTAAATTGTAAACAAAAGTGCAGGCTTTTAGGCTTTATAAAAATATGTATGTGCAAGTTTTACAGCGATTCTCATTTTTTATCTGTGATATACAAAACTTTAAGAATTAATTAATTTATCCATTATAAATTAATTCTAAAATAGCTAAAAAAATTTAATCATAGGCATTAAGATGTAAGTTTTAACTAAAAAGTGTTTTCTTTGTCACTGATCTGGGTATTTTGCCCATCCGTCCAGACAAAGATTTTTTCCTTAGTGATCATAAAGATTTATAGCGTACCTATAAAACTTTCTGTTCACTGAGCAATGAACGTTTGGCCTCAATGTGAAGCCTAGGAATAGAGTTTTGGGATTTTCAAGATAGAGATTGGTATAAATTATTGTGATACATTCTTAACGTCACTTACAAGAATAATTTTAACGTCTTGTGTTTAGGTACGTAGAGCCAACACCTTCTATAGCCTATTCAAGGAACTAAAACAACAAAATGTTGGATTACTACGCATTTTTATTTTTGGATAAAGTAAAAAAAATAAAAAAAATTAACGTATACTAAAAAATAATAATTGCAAAAAAATACCTTGACACATCTCACACTCGGCCGTCTGTTCCCAAATTAGGCAGAACCTGTACTATGGTAACCAGAATGCTGATAAACATACTTATATATTTGTAAATACATACATATTATAGATAAATTACACCCAGACACAGAACAAATGATCATGCTCATCACACAATTATTTATGCTGGGTGGGAATCGAACCCACGACCTCTGGCTTAGCAGTCAGGGTCACTAACCACTAGACCAACAGGCCAGTCAAAAAACTATCATAATTATTTCTTTGTGAAAACTATACGGTTTTCATAATTATGTGCAAGATAAAAACACACCGGTTTGGCTGGAGGCGATATGGCAGCCTCTGCTACCGGATTCCCAGCCGGGATCGGTCCAATTGCAGGAGAGTGCCAAATACAGTCTTTCACCTCCTCTCCAATCTCTCCGTCGATGACGGAGATTGTCCATTACCCTATCTAGAAGAAGTAGGCCCAAGACGGTGGCATCTGAAATGGGGGTAAGTGTCCTGTTCTTCATCGGTCAACCACTGTGTACCGAAGAGCATAGAAATTAGTTTCGATGTAATACCGTTTGATTTTAGTCAGTTAGATAACGCAGCACGCGCAATGCTTCACACGTCTGATACCGTGAGTTGACGTATATTATTATACGTAAAAAATTAATAATTACTTAAAATAAAAAACAAAAGAGAGTTTTTCGTGATCGTATTAATTTCCGTATATATACAAGTACATGACAAGAACACCATTTTTAAAATTCACGTGTCTATCATATCGTGTAAAAATATCAACGTCTCATTGCATGAACAAAGCTAAGAAGTTAAATAACTTAAAAGCTCATATTATACAAAAAATCACATTAATCAGTAAATACATAGAAGAATTTGGATTTTTCGCTTCTATGGGACTTAATTTTAAATAGAGATAATTACTTATTGTTTTTATAACGACGTTGTTTTTGAGTACTGTTTTAAATACATTGGAGGCGCATATAATTTAGATTAAAGTCGTCTTTAATGGCAAGCTTTATTTTACAAACTTTAAAAACAGTTTTGAACCATATAAAACCGTTTAGTTCTAACATTAATTAAATGCCTACAACTACAGGTAGTCATTTAATTAACGCAGAGAGTACAAAATCTGGTTCAACGGAATAAAACTACCCTAAAAAGATTTTGATGCGCGACGGTTGATGAGATTTTCATTCAGCTCAGCTCTTGAATTACAGCAAAGAGCTCTTCCCCTATGATATTAACTTTACGCTTCAAGCCATTGCTGCAAACGAAATCATTTTAATCGTGCTAACGTCATGGAATACAAAATTTCTTTTATTACTTCCAAGGGGTCAATTCTGAAGTTGTGGAATTCTAAATTGCATTGTTGAGGAATGTAATGTTTCAGTCTATTTAGCTTTGTCATAGTAACAGTTCTCTTGAGAGCTTAAAGCGACATTAAAATTTGCTCATACTCTTTAATGTCCAGTCAAAACTTTATCTTTCTGAGTAGTTCAGAAACCTTTCTCATACATGATATTCACACAATATATTATAAATGAAATAAAACCTACCTATACGTCTTTGTAAATATATATATCCAAACATTTCCAATGTTTAATAAAACATCCAGCGTCGTTTCTGGACGTAAGGTGGCAATATTTCTAGGTTTCGGTTTTGTCGAACCCATTTGAAGGGTCAAATAGGCTACAGACTGGGTATTGGTTTCGAGTATGTAATATTTAAAAGAGTAACTTGAATGTATTTGTGTTTGTTTACTTACAAAACTTCGGATGGAACTGTGTGAAACTCGTAAGCTGATACGTTTTGTAGTATACTCGGATGTGTCTTTGACCAAAAAATAAACCTGGTAGATTATTTTAATAGAAGTAATAATGTCAGGTCATAATCTTAATCAATATTTTTCTTGTGTTTTTGTGTAATTACCAACGTTTGGTGACAAACCGCAACCGCTATGTCCACAATTGATGTCCAGCAGCTGACACTTTGTCAAAGAAACAAGTTTGTGAAGAGATTTAGTATTTGTTAAAGGGCTATTTCATCTTCGAAATTAACTTTAGGTTTGTAGGTAACCTTAATAGTATATAACAACAACTATACTTGCAACTTTATAATTTTACGATTTATCAGTCCAACCAAAGTTATCCAAAGCATTTCGTATAGTGACGAGACCGCCTATCATATCCACAACATACGAATACTACAAAATACAATTTTATAAGGGCCTTTTTAAATGTTTTTACTATACAAGTAAGTTGGCAAACAAACACAGTGCGTATCTTTAAAAAGTAGTTAGAAAGAAAGAAAGAAAGAAAGAAAGAAAGAAAGAAAGAAATGAATTTATTTTGTACTCCTGTTTAACATGAGTAAACATAGTGAATGTTGAAACAGTAAATTGAACACACTGAAATTACATTATAAAACTATTCTTAGATTATCTATAACTAAACAGTTAGTGGTATAAACACTCCCGACATAGGAGGCCCATTTTGGATCCCATCCTTCTTACTCTTGACTAATACCATAAAGACAGTGTTACTACCCCAACAAACAGCTTATACGTCGATCAAGAGGAAGTAATTGCATAGACATAAATACTATTTAATTATTCAAACGAATGTAATGGCGTATTACACTGTAGTGCAATCATCGTTAGAGTTTAAACTGATGATATCCAAACGACCTTTATAATACGTATTCTTACAAGCTACATTTGATTGCTCTCCTGGGAGTAAGGAATACAAACTAAATAATGCAGCTGTTGTGTACTTTAATGTTTTACACTTAGAGACTGTATTGCCGTAACTTGCAAATATCTTCGGTCACAATTAGAACAAGTTTATAAGGTAAAATGTTACGTACGATGCGTTCAATTTTGATTGCGTAAATAATTGTTCATGGGAGCATGAATTATAAGGGTTGTCGTTTTACTGCGAAATATTCTCAGGTTTATTTTGTAAAATACATTGTTTGTGAATGTTTATTAAGTTGGTGTACTTATTACTTATAATTTCATTCATATATTCCACCGCGCACTGTACGTTACATGTAAATGGCATATGCTTTTCTCTTCAAACGACATTGATATAAATATTATTTCTTCTGATGTTTCTTATTTTTGAAGTTTGTCAGTTATTGTACTAGTATTATTAGGCTACGTTCAGACGTCAACTGTTCGATTCGATTATTTCACGTATATGGTTTTACCGTGTACGAGGCAGTCGTTCACACGACGACCTTTTGACATCTTTACAAAATACTTTCAAAAATTTTTGGGTTACCCATACAGTCAGGCCTTTTAAATTATACATATTTCATAAGATAACATCAGTTCTCTATATTTTCTTTCTATCGTTCGTTTTCATTATCTGAAGGGTTCCTTCTCAATATTAAAAAAGAAATAATAATAATAAAACTACATATATGTAAACAATATAAACATTACTACGATTTAGTTATCTTGGGATTTATCTTAGATAACGATTATTGATCTTTCTGAGACCATAAAAACAGACAAAGACAAAACGATCTATTATTATTAAGGGAAATCAATGGTAGTGATGAAAGAAGGAGGAAGACATCCATCAAAGCGCATTCAAGCCTTAATAGTATTGTGAGCCATTTGGCGCCCAATAAAGTATTTATAGACAATAATATAAAAACACTACAAGGAGACAAGGCGTAAATAAATATAACAAAATCGATGGTTCGATAAGAATAGGGAACGTAAGATTAGTTAATTTATTTTATATGTACTTAGTTATTTTTTATTATACGGGCCAACCAATAACGAGGTAAGAAAAGTTGCCTTGATTTTATTTCACTGTAGTATTTATAGGTGAAAACAGGAATAAAAAGACATCAGTAGAATAGTGTTATTTTGGTGCTGGTGAATAGAGTCACCAAACATGGTTATGTTTTTTAACATTCACGTCGCTTTTGTCACCTTGATAAGACTGAAGAAACGGCTATAGGAGTACCGCTTATTGTCAAGCAGGTTGTACTTATTTTCCACTTCTTTAGTATAAAAATGTATCTACAGTAAGTATTTTTATTTTTATTTCTTTATTTGGGAAAACCAACAATACATACTGTATACAATTATGATAATTGATCACAGGATGTGTGCAATGCACTTAATTATTGTCAAATGTGCTATTAATCCTTGTCTCGTTAATTGATTAGTAAATACCAGGACTAATTCCCGCTACTCATGAAAATAATTTTGTATGTATAACGTCTATGGTTATAGTTTATAATGTATATATTAATATGTGCAGATATTTCTTTGTACAATTTTTTTAAATAAACTTCAAATACTTAAAGTTTGTATTAGAAGAAGTGCAGGAAGCTAAAATTCTTAATCAATATACCTATGTTATAAAATCAAAAGTGATGTGAAAACGGACTATCTCTTATAATTTGGAACGTCTATACAATTTAATACACTAATAAAGGCTCTAATACAGGCTCTGCCTAGTTTGGGATCAGACGGCCGTGTGTGAGGTGTGTCAAGTTATTATTAATTAAAACCAAACTCACCAGTAAACAAAAATATTAATAAAATCAAAGAGTATGCGACAATTTTTTTACTTTATGTAGTACTAACAACCCGCCCCGGCTTCACACCGGTACAAATTATACACCTAAACCTTCCTCATGAATCACTGTCTATTAGTGAATGCCGCATGAAAATCCGTTCAATAGTTTTTCAGTTTATCGCGAACAGACAGACAGACGCGGCGGGGGACTTTGTTTTATAATATGTAGTGAAGATTTTTATAATACAATTTTTTTCATCATTAGCTCAGCTACATGATGTGATGATGATTCTAAACGCAAAAACCTCATAAAGTAATGAAAAGTAAACAGAAACACTATTCGTTCCTACAATTTTCGAGGATTTCTCTCAACTTTATCAGGATCCTATCATCAGATCCTGACTTCTTTGATATGGGACCAGCCTTGAGGTACCCTATCTAACAAAAAAGAATTATCAAAATCGGTTCGGCCCGCCAGCCGCTCTGCCCCCGCTTTTTAAATCTCTGATATCTTCTAAGATATTCATTTTTATTATATGCTGTAAAGGGCAATTTTGATCTACATGAAACGCACAACGTACCTAATGTATTTAATTGGATAAGGAATAATAATGTATTGTTTAAAATAGTTTGATAAATAACCCATAATTTTTTTGTATTATGTAAAAGATAAAAATGGTTACTGTGGGTTATCCTTAGCAGATAAACATGTACCATCGCGGACTTTTTTATTGATCTTTTTAAGATATACAATTCCGTAGTATTTTAATTTGAGCTATCTCGTAAGGTTTAACCAGCGTTTGCAATGTAAGCGCACAAAAATATGTTTGTTACGACATGACATTACAAGTCTTTGAATTTCTCGACTTTTCTCTACAATAATATGCATGTATACTACATATAAACCTTCCTCTTGAATCACTATCCATTGGTGAAAACCGCATGAAAACCCGTTGAGTAGTTTTTCCGTTTATCGCGAACAGACAGACAGACAGACAGACAGACAGACGCGGCGGGGGTCTTTGTTTTATAATATGTAGTGATAGTGATATTAGATCAGACTTTTATAAATTTTGACGTATTGACGTTGCTGACTAAAGATTATCTCTGTCTTGGTATAGATACAATACATCAATAATAATGAAATGGCGTAACTCCTGTAGTAAACCGACATGACAGGATATCAGTAACTGTTTAGGTATCACACGCCGTCTTACTGGGTATGTGTGCCATACAATATCCTCTTTATCAATAAGTAATGCTCAGAAAACGTAGCTATAGCTACTGAACTTATTCTCACAAGAGTTAATTTCTGATAAAAAATTACTAATCTTTTATATTATAGAATGATATTGGCTAACATTTTGTGTTTAATATTGTGCTAATATATGTGAGTGAGGTGTTTCTACGAATATGATAGAAGTTCGGTGGTAATTGAGATAATCTTATGTTACATTGAGGTACCTATAATTACTAAAATTGTTACAAATGGCCATTTGTAGTATTTGCCACAGCGATTATAAAAAGTTGTAAAATAAACCTGACAAGAGGTTTCAATTATTATAAAGTATACTTCCTCATACATTAAGGTTTCATTGCATTATTAAAGAAAATGTGACTCGGCGTTGGTGATCACATGATTGATTACTCTTTATGATCGCAATTGACTTTCAAGGGAGTCAGGATGAAATTATTCATTCCGTATATTAAGTAAATATTGAAAGTATGTTAGTGTTATTTATTATACAATATTATCTAGTTTGCTGAGTATAGAAATTCTGTTTAATGATGCAGAATTGTAGCACAAAAATAATTGTCTCAAGTCTGTCGTAACTGTATTACATTTTAATAATTGCTGCGTACTATTTCTTCCTACTTACCAGGTACTAAGTTTGATCACCTCTAAGAACAGCAGGTCCCCAGGCTTACAGATCAGAACTTAGAGAGAGCTTTAGGCTACATGACTAAAATCTTAAAATCTTAGGAAATATTGTCCATATATATCATAGTAAATATTGTTTTTTTTTGGAAAGAATACTAGTAACATGGGTCACACATTACTAGTATTTTTGTTACACCCCGCCATTACGCTACCGCCGCTTTTGTAACTGTTGTAACTAACTAAATTATAATTTCATTTATAAATTGAAATGAATAAGCTTTAATGGGTTTAATAGGATGAAATTAGAAAGATAGATAGAATATTCTTTATTGTACACCATTAATAACATACACTGGAAATAGATCTCATATAAAATATTAGAGTACAATGGGCGGTCTTATCGCTAATAGCGATCTCTACCAGACAACCTTTAGATGGAAATAATTACAGAAATATTAAATAAAAACATACTAGTTGATGGCGTCCTATTGAATATACAGACAATAATTTACACATATAGATTTATACATATATATATAGCTAGTTATTAGATATTACATACTCGTAGTATTTCGAAAGTAATTATAATTTTAGTGATGTAATAGAATAAGAAGGAAATGATGATATTACAGAGATAGATAGTGTTGCTTGACCAAATTTTTAAAGGCTGTAATGGTTTCAGCTTGCCTTATTTTTACTCGTGATGCATTCCACAAACGAACAGCTAGGACCGTAAAGGATTTGTCGAAAAAAGTTGTTACATGCATCGGCACTTTTAATATCAAATTTTCTGATGATCGAAAGTAATACGAACTGTCACAGAAAGTTAGTGAGAAATAAAATATAATTTTATGCCCATAAATCGTCACAAAAATCGTAACTGTAAGAGAGCAAAAGGTCATTTAATTCTTTACACAAAATAAAGTAGCTCTTCAAAACTTTAAACAGTATTTCACTTTAAAATGGCTTTTGTAAAACAAGACGTGACTGGGAGAAATATTACAGAATATTTCCTTATGTAAGAACTACGAAGGTGAAACTTTTCAAATAAAACCAAAACAGTGAATCGCGCTAAGATATTGCAAACTCTGCTGCTTGAAATAAAATGACTTGAGTATTTTAAAACTTTCTTCGTCTTTGGGTATAGATTTTGTTTTTTTTTTTTTTAAAGACAACTCCAGCATTAGGAATTACTCCTGTGTCGCGGGGGACTTTACAAACATACAAACAACACAAAGAACACTCAGACTCGGGTGGGAATCGAACCCACGACCTATGGCATAGCAGTCAGGGTCACTAACCACTAGACCAACAGGCCAGTCAATATTTATATTATTTTATATTTTTATTATATTTTATATATAGATTTTGTGTTTGAAGATTATTAATGAGCTCCTCAAACTCTTCATTTTTTTCACATTTTTAGACAAAGCAAGAAGATCTCAATTCTTAGCAGATCTTAGCTCGTTACTTTTGCAGATTTTGATTGAATAACACCTGCGCTTGCTATTATATAAACAGTGTGCAACATACTTGTACAATCATAAAACTACTTTAGAAAATTCATATTAAAATTTAAAGGATTAATAAAATCAAACCGCTCATTACGACCAAAAAACCATAAACTATACACATATGTATAAAGCAAAAATAAATAGATTGAGAATCACCTTAAATATAAGGAACAGCTGAAAGAGATGGCTTTCTGCCACTCAAATTCGTATTTCATATCAGCCATGCACGTTTTGTAAGCGGAGTTTATATTCTAAATATTATACACGTGTCTATACTAGATAGCAAAAAGGGCACATACATCCTTTCAAGATTAATACATTAATGAAGTGACCCAATTTCCAAAAGAAGATTATAACTCCTTGCGTTAAGATAAGAAGCTTACACGTTCCTTTACCTAACTATGGTACAGAGTAATAAGAAAACTTTCCTTTGTTGTGACTAGTTCAGAAAGACCCTTATATTGTATATATTTAACTGCACAACTAAGTGGAGTAAAGGTTTTCTGAAAATATTTCCTCTTTTAACGCCAGATGTGGTGTTGTAATTAAAATACTTGAATACTTCATGAAAATTATATGGAGTTGTTTATTTAGTTTTAATAAGAATACGATTCATTTATGATTATTTATACAATTCTTTGCTTTTGAAATAAAAGTTTTAAAATAATCACGTTCATTGTTTGGTAGGTAGCGACAATTTATTGATCCGTACTAGAGGGTAGAGAGATTTAGTACCTTTTTTTTTTTGTGCGTGTGGAAACCCCCTCGGGCCGTCACCCCACCGGGGTTTTCGGTGGGGCGGTGTGTCGGAATCGAACCGACTAAAACCACACGGTGTGCCGTACTGCGCCTTAAGTAGGAGGGATCCGGGAACTGCTTTATTAAGACATCCGGAACCAGAGATTTAGTACCTACATTATAGTATCTATGTAATACAAATACTATATAAATTTTAACTTTATTACACTATGCATTAGTTTTATTTTTTCATTTTAATATAATTTGACATAGCTAACTAATTGTTTATATCATAAACTAGCAAGGCTCCACACGGTTAGCAGAGACATCTACAACAATCATCAACATATTTCAATCAATTTACACAAAATCTTAACAAATTATACACCTAAACCTTCCTCATGAATCACTCTGTCTATTAGTGAAAACCGCATGAAAATCCGTTCAGTAGTTTTCAATTTATCGCGAACAGATACAGACGCGGCGGGGGACTTTGTTTTATAATATGTAGTGATATGGAACAAGGACTTACCATATAATTATATGACTTACCAAATTAAAAGCTGAATTAAAACATTTCTGTTAGTTGTACTGTATTACAGTGGCTAAGGAACTTGGTCCTGTCACACCCTATAAAGTTTCTCAATCACGATAAAAAAAATCAGCAAAATCCTTTTTTAAGAATTCTTCCCTTTTCAAACTCTCATCATTTTATATTAATTTTCAATAAGCAGTGTCAGTAGCAAATCAAACTGACTGTTGGCTGTCAGAAAAGTGTGTGTCTGCACAATATTATTAGAAAATCCTAAGATTTATATACTATTATTAACTAGACGTGAAAATTACTTTAAAAAATAGGAACAATAGTTTCACACATGAAAACAGACAAATACAGATAAAGTTAAATAAATTAAGTATACGACACTGCTCACGTAAGTTCGCTATGCTTGCTGTCCGATGCAAAAGAGATCTAACAGCACCTCAGTGCGGCTATTTATGGGCCGATATAGAATGATGTGTGACGTCATAATTTTTTTCTGCTACCGTCATCGTACAATACTTTATTTTCTTTGGCACTAAAATTACTTCGTCTCTAAAAGTTAAATATGGATTTATTCCATTGTAAGAATGATTTGCACAGTAAATGACTTTCTTACTTTGTATTCCTTTAGCTTCCCTTTTATGTAAAACGGTTCCATTTTGAATGAAATACAAAAGCTTTTAATTGTCCTTTGAAATTAAAAACTCGAAAGGATTTACTGGAAATACCATCCCTTGGTTTATGGTGTAGCCATGGGTTTGTAATCTCAGTGAGTGGTTTTTCAGTTACAACTCGTATATTTAATAAAAAAATTAGTTTATGCAAGGTTGACTACATGCACATCACATCGTTTACTCGCATGCGGGCTCCAAACTGAATATCTGTTTTGGTAGAACCTATAGGAAAAATATTTAAATATATTTATTCAAAAATACTCCCACTTTATTTAGAGAGTTTTGGACTTTTTTTATTGTGTGGGAACCCCCTCGGGTCATCACCCTACCGGGGCCGCCGGTGAAGTGGTATGTCGGAATTAAACCGACTAAAACCACACGGTTGTTCCGTCACAAATGAGTCTATTGCAAGGGACTCGGGTATACCCCAGGAAGGAAGTTCATGAGAACCCCAGCAGACCTTGGCCGGTTTAGAGTGACGCGCGCGAAACACGGTGCCCCACCGTCTCAGGCCTGCTTCTGCTAGAGTAACGGCCAGTCTCACCTGTTACCCCCGGGCCAGGGCTCATGGAGGTCGGAGATTATTCTGCGTTCTCCGGCGGGCGCCTGGTGTCTCTCCTTCGCGACGGGAGAGTACTAGTTACTACCCTTCTACTACCCTACTACCCTTTCCCGTTCCCTTTCCACCGTCTCTTTAGCGGACATCACTTCCTCACAAAAAGAGGCATGGGATTCCCACGCACTCTCGTTTGGACCATGCACATATACAGTGAGTTTTGTAATAATAATTGATAAATTCGTATAGTTTTTCCTTTTTTTACCAGTAAGGCAAGAAATCCCGCTACACCTATCAGAAGATAATTAACTTAAAATATAGAAACTTATATGGCATATGGTAAGGACAGTTGAGATTTTGAAAAGAGTGAAAATGTTTCATGAGTAACAAATATTCTTCATTCCGTCTAAAATTTCCGTGAGTTCTATTCGTGTACATTTATGAAAAAAACTACTCAAGTGATATCAGTTCTTAACATGACATTTTTCCTTAGCATAATGACTGGCAGCTTTAGCCGCCAGTCATTTCCGAACACTTGATGGTCTTGACAGGTTATTATAACTTTGGATTGTAACACCGCTGAAATCACGCAAGGCTCACATTGCTTAAGTACCTAAGGCTAAATGTCCTCAAGATAGATTTTAGCTCTATATTATATTTTTAACTTAGTCAACAAAGTCTAACTGGATGGATATGAAAGTAGGTAAGTAAGTAAATTCTTACTTGGCTCACTGCAACGAATGTTATAGAATTCATAATTATATAGAAAATAGAAAAAAAAAATTGTTTCCGCAAAAATATGTTTGTATTTCTTAGAATAATACCTTACAGAAGTAATTATATGTATGTAAAACATGAAATGTACAGACAAAGAGGTTTTTATCTGTACATTTGAATAGAAAAGTCCTCAATATTTCAACCTTTTAAATAAAAAAGTACTATTTATATGGCACATTAGTTAAACCAAGCATTGTAGCTTTGCTTGTATTTGAAGCCAAGTAAATTAACGTGATACAAATTATTTAACGAAAATATAGCGTTAAGGTTTCATGTACATAAGATTTAGCTCATAAATACACTCGAGAGTGACTAATAATGTAAAAAAATATATACATACATACATACGCCTGCCTCCCCGAAGGAAAAGGCAAAGAGGCGCATTAAACACCCAAATTTTTGCAACTTTGATTTGGTCCCATTAAATTTAATCGTTGTCATACAAGATCAACACATACTTTAAAAGTTACAAAAAAAACAACGAGATATCACGAGTTTAGCAGCAGTAATTTAGCATTTTCAATTGAAGAATTGAACGTAATTGTATGGGATCAATCACAAACGATAAAACGATGATCTTTTGTTTGACGAGTTTGGGACTAAAATTGGATGACAACAATGTATGGGATGTAGGATTCATTTGATAGATTAGTGCCTGGGGGAACCTGAGTATCACGAAATCAGGTAGTGGGTATAGTCGCCATTAAATTAGTACTGTCTGATAAACGTTAAGAAATAATTGAAGGACTGCTGTATAAATAAATTTTATTTGATAAAAAAAATAAAACTACTACATATAGTGATTATTTTCATAAAGAAGAAACTATATTTTCCACCCAAGAACATTAATCTGTAGTATTTCCTATCGCTAGATATTTTTATCTCATTACACATTAGTAAAATGATCTTCTCCTTTTTTTGTCTAAGTTCCTCCTGTTGTTTCTGTTTTACATAAAGTTTACTTTTTACTACAGAATTTAATTAAGTGACACTGTAAATAATAAATTACTATTTCGGAAGAAAAAACACGAGACGCATAGACACTTACAGTAGACGAATACGTGTGACCAAGCGAACGTGCAACCCTACGGCTAAATTATGTTAGATAGAAATTAAGGTTGAAGTGAGATAAGGCTGTTTTCAATTATAAATTAAGTGTTTTGTCATCATTATTTTTCAATAAACAATATCTGGATCCGACACAAAAACTAAAAACCGAAACAGGGTAGATATTTAGATAAACATATAACCAATTTGGAACGTTCTCGCTATTACTGCATTAACTGCTTCATAAATTCTTGCCTGTGCAAGTTTGAGTCAAAACAAATTAATTTAGTGAAGCTAACCTCGTTATCGTTGCCATAATCACTATTGCCATAATAACCATCCATTAACTTTTGGATCGGGGAATACGTTTATTGTTAGTGATTTTAAAGAAAATGCTTGCAATCACTATTTTTGCAGTTGGCTTTTCTGGTGTTATTAAGTTACCAAAGTGTTTATGAATGTCTTTGCAAATAATTTTTGTTTGTGCTTCAGTATTTGTTTGTTGGAATACCAATACATTTTAAATAAACTTCGTAAGTTGACGTAATAAATGTTTGAATTTATTGCCGAGTCTCTCTGCTGGTGAGTAGGGTAGTATAAGTTCAAGAAAGGAAGCGGTGGAATTCGGTGCCATATGAGTGATATATCTGATGTTGCGAGCGTGTATAAGCATCGGTGATCGCTTTCCATCACCTAGAGAGCTAGTTTGACTGTTTTAATAGAAAAAGGATGTTAGAAGACAAACCATCAGATACAATTTGCAATGTGGTGGATTAGTAAGATCTCAGGTTTGATTAAATAACAATTTACTTGATCTAGAATCAAGTAAATTGTTATTTAATTCTTAATTCAATATGTCCGCCTGTGTCGGTAGATGGTGTCTAAGTGTTATTGTTATGATAGGTACCGACATCTAAATTACGCGAATGGGTAAATGGTATTAATTAGCTTTTCTAAAGACGAGTGCCATTTGTAAAAACTATAGAAATATTTCTTTTTTCGTCTGTGAAAACCCAAATTGTGATGGCACTCTGCATTGATTCGTAAATACGAGTCAATGCAGAGTTGCGACTGCTCCAAACTTCCGCAGTACAATGTTTAAAATATTCTAAGTCAATAAATACCTGTTTATCATACTTTTAGAAGGTTATTAGCTAGTACATACATATGGAAATAAATGCACCAGTATATATACACATTGTTATGCATACACACATACATGGCTTATTAAACATCTAAAGAAGCTTATTCTCAAAAACTATTAATCAACGTGGCAGCGCAAGTTCTTTTACTATACTTCCACTTTAAGTAAGGAAATAAGGTCCGGTATGAATAAAATCGATGCCAGTATCTCTTTCTCCCTCTCTCTAGTATCGGTGTATTAATTTTCGAAAGGTTAAGTCGGGTCAAGTAATAATGTAATGTGTGTAACTTTTGTAAATATTCTCTCGAAAATTTAAGTTAATCGTTCGTTAACTTTTTAGTGTTGCAAGCATAAACATGCACAGGTTGAAGTTTTATTTAAAACGGTGTCCTTTCCTCCTTCTTAGGTTATACACGGGTACGTACGAGAGACACATTTTGTGACCGTTTGAGTTTTCACTTAGCCAACAGATGGCGCTATTTGCAGCTGCAAAGGCGGACGTATGTTGTTTTAAACATTTCAAAACAATTAGTTAAGAACTTTAGTAGATTAAATTTTTTTAATAAATATTTATTATATATATATTTATTTATTCGTATTAGGAATGCCGTTTTACATCGAACAACTCATTGTATATAAGCTTATGCATTCAAGAACATATGTAATACCCATGTGATGAATTATTAGATTTCTAATACATTAAATTTCAAAACATACAAACAAAGTACAGTTGTTTTCGGTATCTCGTGTTTCATGGGTATCTAATCAATGCCATTTTCAAATCATATAAAATATATTCCGCAACACAATCAAGAACTGTGTACAAAGACAATAGTAGAATATAATCTGACATAAATTACTTGTTTGGCTGAAAGCAATTGTAATAGACCGATATAAAATAATTCTATATTTATTTTCAAGAAAAATGTGAGTTTTACGATCTGAATAAACAGCATTTTAAGTAGCATTAGAGTAAACTGCGGGAGTGTATGTTTCATGTAAAGGAAAATAATGTATATAAAGAAGTAACCGTTTCTCAAGTAAACACTTCTCGCTCGTATTTTACACGGGTACGATCGAGATAATCAATTCGTTCACTACATTATTTTAGTTTTAATAATAACTTGAGACACCTCACTCACGGCCGTCTGATCCCAAACTAGGCAGAGCCTGTGCTACGGTAACTAGAATGGTGATATAAAACATTCGTATATTTGTAAATAAATATATACATGTTATAGATAAAATACACGTAGACATAGAGCAAATGGTCGTGCTCATCACACAATTATTTGTCCTGGGTAGAAATCGCACCCGACGACCTTTGGCTCAGCCGTCAGGATTATTAACCATTAGAACAAAAGCCCCTTCAATAATATCTGTACAAGTTTCTACATTCCTGTTTTAATATAATAAAGTTAAACCTTTTCCAGTTTACTTTTACGGGTTAATCTAATGTTTGGATCATAGCCAAAAACATTGACTTGTCATTGCCTGTATTAGTGATGACATCCGCAACGCAGCTTACAGGAATTTGGAACACAGTAGGTGAAATAAATTATTAACAATCACATTATTTTTACACTGCATCAAACAAGAGTACAACTCGATTGATAGTACTCGGTCAACGTAGCCTTTAGCCTATAGACAAGGAAGCTAATCGCTTAAAGATACCTACCATAGCCTATGTCTGGCATGTCGATGAATATACGGTTCATTTAAATATAGAAGATAAAAAATGCCTTTCTGTCTACCCTTTCCTTTAAAGCTTATGACTCAAGCCAAGCCCTTAGTCGATCTAGAATTTAAAAAGGTAGCACGGATATTCAAGAAATATTCTGTTACTTTCTGTCAATGGATTCGGTGTGCGCACGACGTCGAGTCTGTACAAGGATTTGTGTGCGTCATTCAATATCCAGCAAATTTGCAACGTTCTAGTTCCAATATATTTCTATTACTATATGTTGCAAATTTGTTCTAGATGTTCATGTTCTTAGACATAATCTTATATCCTAATGATTGTAAAAGGTTTCCTGAGTTCATATTAATGATTTTAGATGGTATCTACATATATTTACTTCTACGGCTCTGTTTTAGGAGCCGATAGTTGATATACATTTTTAATACTCTTAGAACCAGATTAGTGGTGAAGCAAGCAATACTAAAAACCTTCGGAGGCATCGGATCACAAAAACAGACTCTAAGTTCAACATGACAAAGTAACTTTATCAAGTGGCTACATACATATTTCTGTGAGTAAATAAACCTGTTTAAATTTTTTGGCTGATTTACCTGATAATAGTACAATCGTCCATAGCCAGTTTGCTATTACTATCGGGCGAGACGTATTTTAGTTTTTCACTCAAATCATACAAAAAAATGGAGTCATAACAATGACAGGACAAATGTTACGCACTAAACAGGTGTATAAAATATTGATACGCTATTTTAAAAACTCTAAGCTTAGCTCTATTTCACTAGCAACCCGCCACGGCTTCGCACGGGTAGCAGAGACATCAATCATCAACATATTTCAAACAATTTACACAAAATCTTAACAAATTATACACCTAACCCTTCTGCAAGCATTGCTTAACTGCCGGTTTTCTGTGAGGCCGTGGTATCACTCCGTTCGAGCTGGCCCATACATGCCGAAGCATGGCTTTCCCACGATAAAGCATGGCTCTCTCACGATAAAGCATGACAGAAAGCATTTCATTGTTATTTCGAGCACATTTTGAAGTATGTGTATTTATTTAGTTAGGCGACAAGCTTGGTTAATATAATAGCAGAGATAAGGTTATTTCTTATCGCGTAGAATAACAGAATTTTACATTATTACATTTGGAAAGAAAATACAAACAAGATAAAGACAAATGTAATTCTAAAAACACAAGTAAAATTTATTATTTGTAATTTTTGGATTATAGTCAGATACACTGATTTAAATATACAATTAAAATTTTTGTTAATTCTTTCAACGCATTTAACTAACTTGTCAACTCAATCACAGTGACTTCAAATACATTATTTATTCATAATAACGTCTAAATGAATACCAACTGTTATTATGCCGATTGTGGTTGAAAAAAACATATATTCTGTACTAAATGTACTAGGTACTACGAACTATCTCCTGCGTGAGATGCTTATGCTAATACAACTAATAAAAAAACAGATCACGTCACCATCCCACTAGGTAAATGAATAAGTATGAACTTAGATCTGCCTGAATATATAAAGCATTCCACCTTATCTAGTTTGTTTCAGTGATACACCAACGTGAATATTCATATGCTCGAAGGAAATTTGGTGAAAATTTTGCTGTTAAAAGCGTAACCCGGGAAACTTCTGAATGTTTGCACTCATATTTCATCTTTTTTTACTTGAAAGGCTATTTTAAAGCACACATTTCTCTCGCTTGTTTTGATATATGGATAATTTTGCAAGTGTCTTTGTACTTGTGACATTTAATATTCTTTATAAATAGTACTTTGACCATTTCATTTTCATTACATTTTTGTCTTATTTTTTAAGCTTTAGTAACATGGGTCACACATTACTAGTATTTTGTTAATCTCTCATACTAAGCTAAATGTTAGTGGTTAGTAAGGATACCACTAAAGTGTGGTATCCATCGTTGCCTTTTTTAGGACTATATTTGCAAAAGACAGTTCTACCGGTGCTTATTAACACAAAAAACGCCATTCACTCATTTCACTTATCAGCAGAAATACAAACTTTATGCCAGCAGTACTGGTTTTACATTTTTAGCCTTAGGGATGAGGTGAATGGCACAACGGATGGTGCCAACTTCAAAATAAATTTGAACACAAATTTACTTTGCTATCAGTAGCAGCGTATCTGCTACTGACAGCAAAGTAAGTTTTTACAACAAAAAAACCTCAATTTCCCGAGAATGTTCATATATGATTTTAAATTACACAAGAGGCACAATAGATTGTCGACATATAACCCCAATAATGTAATGCTTATAATATCCCAAACATTTCACCAGCTGCTGCCCAACACGTCATATTTAATTCAAGCTTATGAGGGGTTAGCTATTTACGAGTAAATATTTTCATTTTAGAAAATATCATATTTCAGCTCACGAAGCTGAATAGAAAATGTTTACCGTATGGAGAGTACTGCAGCGACGTTCTGGATCGTTTGATACTTATAAATGAGATAACATCATTAGTATATACTGCAATATTTTATGATTCAGTTCAGTTTTAGGTTACTGGAACAATTTGTCCTAATACCTATACCAGGTTTAACACACGTATATTATACTAGTTTATGTTCTAGGCATGCTAGCTTCCTGGAAATACCTTTATGTTACATAATGGATATTTTTAAAAATTGACTTCTTTTAACACATATAGAAAAATGTACTGCTCTGGAAGCATGAACCATCTTACAAAGAGAATCGAAAACCAGAAAACGTCTTTCATTTCAGAGAATTTTTGATCATATTTCGGGCGGGTATTTTTGCATGGATCCCAACGTCAAATTTATACGGAATACCTACTACTTTAGTAACAATCTTTTCCGTGTCCGGTAAATTAAAAACGGTGAATGAATATAAGTTTCTTGTATGCAATGTAACTCTCTTACACAAAATTGATGAAAAGAAAGATTTCTGACAAGTCAATCCCTAAGACCTTCTTGTTTTGTTTTATCTTTGTGTACTCAAAGAACTTGTGGAACTTATGCGTGTGTGTGTTAATTTATTAAATATATGTAATTTTCAGTCACAGTGAGTCAATCATGACTTTGGAGGTTAAGCAGTTTTACACTTAAGGGCCTCAGATGCCTCACATAAACACAGCCACACATTCAGGCTTAAGTACAATATCTTACTACTATACTGCGAAAGTTTGGACAGATGGATGTTAATAACACAATCACGCTAGAAACGGCTGAACAGCCTGAATCATTTTTTTCACAGAGATAGATAGTTTGGAATAGCATATAGGTTACTTTAATTTTTATTCAGGAAAAAATGTATGTTTCCCGATCAAAATTTCTATGAGAACAAAGTCGCGGGCAACAACTAGATACGATAATATAATAAGATTTACAGCTGTTATAAAAAGTACTAGTACATTTATGTTTACCGTAATGTAGCATTTAAGTTTACGACTTGATACATTCAGCTTCTTATTTTCGTAAATAATATTAGTTGTTTTAACAAACGCAATTATATTCTCAAAATTATCATAAAGGTGTCAGTTTTTCTCAGTCTTTCTGCAACAAGAGAATGCTTCTAATACTTAAATGCGTGCAGTTAACGTCTAAATTTGACATCTATAGAAATAAATAAAATTGGAGTGCCTGTTTGTAATATTAAAATAACCGCTTTTTACTCAGTGCATTTGGATGTATACACGGTACATATACCAAAACAACATTTTTTACAATTTTTGTCTATGATAGATAGACAAAAATTGTAAAAAATGTTGTTTTGGTCTTTTGTCTGTTTGTTTCGTCTAATCTCCGGAACGGGTGGACCGATTTCCACTGGACTTTCACTGGCAGATAGCTGGTGTTATAAGGAGTAACTTAGGTTACTTTTATTTTGGAAAAAAAATAGGATTCCGCGCAAAATATATAAATATGTTCACGCGAGCGAAGCCGCGCGGGAACTGCTAGTTAAACAATATAATAAAATAAACGAACTTTTTGGAAACATTCGAGTATAATCACTACAGAATATAAAACAAAGTTCCCCACCGCGTCTGTCCCTCTGTTCGCGATAAACTAAAAAACTACTGAACGGATTTTCATGCCGTTTTCACCAATAGACAGAGTGATTCATGAGGAAGGTTTATGTGTATAATTTGTTAACATTTTGTGTAAATTGGCTGAAATATGATGATGATTGTTGAAGATGTCTCTACTACCCGTGCGAAGCCGGGGCGGGTTGCTAGTATAAAATAAATATTCTTGATGGGTTTAGCAAGTTCAGCATAATAGTTGCACCAAGCTTTATTTAATGAATTCACTTCGGGTTAAATCTTCCAACTAAACTGAAATGGCTTTTAGCAGCAGCTTTACATTCGTAGTGTACTCGGTTGTGTTTTAACCCGCAACCGCATATACTAGGTCAGTATATAGCCTAATGCGTTTATAAAATTAAATTTTCATGCGATTTTGCATTTATGTACATGAAAGATATCGTATTCGAGACGAAGTTCCAACGCTTCGAGACGGAGCTGTTCTTCGCAGTTTCACCTGCGTTAATGATCACTGCACCACTCCTAAGAGGTCGTAGCATGATGTTACATTTACTATAACCTTCCTCAATGAATATTCTATCCAATACAGAAATAATTATTAAAATCTTACCAACAGTTCCAGAGATTAGCGCGTTTAAACAAGCAAACAATAAAAAACTCTTCAGCCTTTATATTAGTACATATTATTTCCTATTTTCTTGCACTATCTATTGAGTTCTTGAGAGAACAAAATCTTACTTTCCTTTTTCTATGCCTAAATTCCGAAGGAGGGGAGATATAGTTGGAAACGTACAAGAGACACCAATGGCGTTGCAAGTGCTTTTAAACCTTTTTATTTGGTCACAATATGGGTAGACATTAGACACAGGCGTTATATCTATATATTAATATGTGAAGCGAAAACTTTGGATCCCTTTTTACGAAAATTAGACGGACGGAGGAGTATGAAATTTCGCACACTTATAGTTTATACAGAGAAGAAGTGACGAATGCTAAACATTTTGAACAATATTTGCTACAAAGTAAAATAAAATGTAAAAATGGGTACATACAGCTATGAGTGTCCAGTATATATTTTGACCTGTCATGGTACAAAAGTCTATACAATGACAGGTCAAGTAATATTACTAGGTCAGTATATAGCCTAATGAGTTTATAAAATTAAATTTTCATGCGATTTTACATTTATGTACATGAAAGATATCGTATTCGAGACGAAGTTCCAACGCTTCGAGACGGAGCTGTTCTTCGCAGTTTCACTCGCGTTAATGATCACTGCACCACTCCTAAGAGGTCGTAGCATGATGTTGCATTTACTATAACCTTCCTCAATGAATACTCTATCCAATACAAAAATAATTATTGAAATCTTACCAACAGTTCCAGAGTATAAAAAAACAAACTTATTATATCAATTCTTCCAACAATAAATCTTCACAGTCATTGGATAGGCTTACTACAGTCACTGTGCTGAGTGATTTTCTACGAAAAACCAAATTAATGAAAAGTTACGAGCTCTGATGACATAGGTTTGTTCTTCATTTTGAACATAAATATTCATTTTGTTGATAAAGCTCAACTGTAGTAATATGTGTAATGTGATATATGGTTTCAAATGCACTTACTTGAATTATAAGAAATAGTAGTGACAAATAAGCTGCGTTAAATAAATTTTATGTATTTACCACGGCCTCACAGAAAACCGGCAGTGAAACAATGTTTGCATTGCTTTTCGCCGCATGAGTGAGGTTATCGGAAGCCCTAACCCTTCCCTCTACCCTATTCCCGTCCTTCCCCTCACCACCCTCTCCTCCCCTCTAATCCCTCTCTCCCGTCTTCCCACTCTTCCCCTATTCCCACCTTAAAGGGCGGCACGGCAATGCACTTGTGACTCTTGAATTACAGGTACCCATAGGCGGCGGTAGTCATATACCATCAGGTCTGCTCGTTTGCCCCCTATACCATAACAAAAAAAAAAAATTATCTTCGTTTCTTTGTCTTTTTTATTTAATTTTTTATCCTTTTAAAAAGTTCAACTTTTATAAGCCATATTACAATCTAATTAACAAAAAGTAATTCTTAAAATCTGATTATAAAGGGATATGATGTTGCCTCTTTAAAACACATTTGGTGCGACTGCCCATCACCTAACCACCAGATACATCTATAAGCTTTGGTTACCGTGTGTATTAAAAAACATCTTCTTCTAAATCGACAAAAAATTAATTATAAGATTAGATTCAATTATTAAACAATGATATTAGCTCATAGTTTATTTTTATACGAAGAATGAAATAATTTTCTAACATTATCTGTTTATTTTATCATTATTATGGTAACTATGTTTTTATTACTAATGAGAACATTTCCATTGTATTTTATGAATCAAGTTTGTAAAACAGTGATTTCATTTCTGTTATTTTGTTAAACCAAATTCCAAAGGAATTGAACATCGCATTTCGTGTATAAAATACAGGGCTTGTAAAATCTTCTTAATTGTACGGGAATAAACGTGAACACAAAATATGTATTACGTACCAGTGAATTAATTGCCTGATCGCGTTAATTCCCGTATACATACATAATTATATCACGCGAAAGTTTAAAAGTTATTATGTAGTCTTTGTTTAATGCAAATGTGAAACAACTCTGTGGATGAAAGCAGCAATTACTCACCGCCAGAAAAAGATTAAATGTAAATCGACCAAGTAAAAAAAGGCTTAAATCTGCGTAAAATTGTTTTCGCTAGAAATATTTTTCTAATTGTTTTTATCGCTTAGTAATCTTTACGGATTTACACCGAATTCTCTTTAATTAAGTTCAAGATTTTTTCTTTAATTTCAGTTGCTGTAATTTGATTATTATTTTCCTTTTATTTTTCACGGTAATTAAATATAACTTCGCACAATTTTTATTAAATTTATTTAAATTGTGTCTTCGACTTATTACTACTTCGACTTACTATTAATTTACTAGATTGCAATATTCAATATTTTTAGTAAGACAAATTATATAAATTCGGTTTTTGTTAAGATCTTTTTATGTTTAAAATTTAATAAAATTAATTATTCGATGAACTATGATGAGCACTATTTCAAGAAGCATTCATAATTATTATTGTACGCTAATAACATGTATCCGCAAGTAAAGCGGTGCAACCATTACATCATTTTCAACATAATAACCTGTTATAGATAACGGAAGATGATATAGTATGTATTATATGTGCAAGACTTTATCTTATTTATTTATTTATTTATTTATTTATTTACAGAAAAATACATATTGTTTACAGATAATCCTTACACAATAGTATATAAGTACTTAGTAATGTCTATAACAACTTTGGTAGGTAATAAAATAATTAGGTACATTGTGAAACAATATAAGTAGCTGGGTTGCAAATAGGTACATTAGCTAGGTAACAGAACTAGGAATCGTCAGTGTCTCGAGGTAACGCCCTGCTGCCTTCGTAAACAGATATTCAGAACATATGAATATGTCTAGGGTCTGATCAAAAATCAAAATTTCGTTGATGTATCTAACAGCACGCGACAGCGGCGCGAACCGAGCGAGGTTAGTGCGCGCGGCCGGCGCCGCTAGTAGTTGCCGGTGACGCTCACGCACCGCGCAGCCTCCGCGCCGCGGTACGCGCCACCTCACTTGTGCTAATAGACTCGGGTTATATGTAATACCGCGAAGTAGACGGAAAAAGTATGTGACGAGGGTGACATTACGACGTACTGCTAGCATTCTGTAGTCTACCATTCCTACAATGTAAAGAGTTGGGTATAAATACGGGTAATAATAATACATTTTTTTAAATAAGTATCGAACGAAAGCTTTCTGTATTCTTTCTATTTTTTGTGTGTGACTGATTTGGTGCGGATTCCAAACCACTGCATTAGTTTCAAGGCTACTACGAACATAAGAATTATATAATACGGTTAGTGTTAATTTATTATGAAAACATTTGGTTTGCCTTAATACGAATCCTAAACTTTTACGTGTTTTATTACATAATTTATTAATATTATCATGGAACGTCAGGTGGCTGTCGAACCATGTCCCTAGGTCTTTAATGGTAGTTACTCGTGGTAATACATTATTGGCTATTGAATAATTTTCTAGTAAAGGTGAGCGATTGCGAGTGTATGACATAATAGCGCATTTATTTATATTTATATTTAAGCTATTTTCAATACCCCAATTAAATACATTATTTAAATCAATTTGTAGTAGTTCGCAGTCAGCAACTGAGTTGATGGTTAAAGCCAGTTTTACGTCATCTGCAAACATTAAGCACGTACTAAATTGAATAACAGACGGTAGGTCGTTAATTAATATTAAAAATAACAAAGGACCCAAACAGCTTCCTTGTCCTATGCCCGAGTTGACGGTATATGTCGCAGATTTAGTGTTTTCATACAAAACAAATTGTTTACGGTTCTTCAAATAGTTTGAAAAGAAATAAATGAGATTGTCGGCAAATCCTATTTTAGCCATTTTGATAAGCAGAACATCGTTATCTACTTGATCAAAAGCTTTTTGAAAATCAAGATATGCTACATCAACCTGTTTTTTTGCATCAATTTCGTTAGTAATTAATGTTGTAATGTTTAATAAATTAGAGGAAGTGGAACGATCGGGCAAAAATCCATGTTGATGATCGCAAAACCAGCTTTGTAATTGTGTATAGATTAAGTTGTACAATATGGATTCCATTATTTTTCCAAAGACCGGTAGTACTGCTACTGCACGGTAGTTTTTTATTTCAGACTTAGATCCATTCTTGTAAATAGGTAAAACTTTAGAATATTTCCATGCAACCGGATAGACTAGTTCTTTCAGTGCTAGGTTAAATATATATAATAGTGGGTCAATAAATACATCACAGCAATCACGGACTATTACTTGGGGTACGCCATCTGGGCCTTGGGTAAATTTTGGTCTAAGTTTTTTTATGGCGTGACGTACATCGCGCTCCTGTATGTAACTAATATTCACGCACACGTCGGGCGCTAGCGCGGGGTGCGAAGGCGGCGGGGAGCGCGCGGCCGACAGCGCGGCGCGCGCGTCCAGTGCAGGTGTACTTGATAGGAATACACTTTTAAAATACGACGCGAATGCATCAGCTGTTTGCTGTGGGTCGGCTAGGCCAAGTGTAGAAGATTCATTAGACATTCTATTGTATTTTATATAGGACCAAAAAGTATTAGGATTATGTATTATACTGTTTTCTATTTTGTTGTAGTATGTTTGTATATTTTTATCTAATAGTTGTTTGTACTGTTTACGGTAGTAAGTAAAAAAAGCGTAATATAACTGATTTCCACCGGAGATTTTGTAAAGTTTATGATATGAATTTTTAAGTTTTAAGTAATGAATTATTTCACGATTATACCACGGAGGATAGTTGCTGTTATACAAGGATGGTTTGGTGTAGGGTATCGTTTCATTAAATACGTTGTCTAAAATGGCATATAAATTAGTCACCGCCTCATTAGTATTGCTCGAGCTATACACTGCTGACCAGTCTGTCGAGAACAGGTGACTGTATAATTCGAAGTAGTCTACTTTTCGAAAGTTACGGTAGGGCGTTATCTTAGTTTTCTCAGAGTTCTGGTATGATTCAGTGGGTAAATGAAATCTAGTCAAAGTTATGGATATTTCAAGTGGTAAGTGATGACTTTCAGATTGTACAAGACCTACCTTGGATTCAGCGACAGTGGGTGTTACCAGAGACGTATCACAAATGACTAGGTCGAGGATACGGTTAAAATCGTTATTTATAGTATTGCACTGAGTTAAATTGCACATGGATAGTAAAATTTTGAAGTCTTCTTGTACAGAACGTGACGCTGAGTAAAGATTGAAATCGCCTATCACTACAACAGGTAGTTTTTGAGTTGAAATCAGTGTGTCAATACAATTAAAAACTGAGTAATAACGTTCATTGGGTACTTTCGGTGGAAGGTAGACAACACAACAAATAAATTGATATTTCCCAACGGTAATTCGGCCGGCGACGAGTTCATCATCTGGAGAGTAGGTGCACGGGGCCCGTCGAAGTAGGTATGGTTGTCGCACTGCTAGTAACACTCCGCCTCCATTACCACCAGGTCTGTCCCGACGTAAAACTGTGTAATTTGAGGGAAATAATTCCGCATCATGCACGCTATCGTCCAGTTTGGTTTCGGTTAGTGCAAGTGTATGGCCAGGAAGTTCGCACAGCGCGATTTTGATTTCATGCGTTCTTGATTTGAGGCCTCGTACGTTTTGATAGAAGATGTTGATTTTACAATTTTTTGGTTTATGTTTCGGCTTGTGGTCGAAAGGAATAATTGGTATTGTTCTTGTGCTGTCGCGGGTTTCTCATAGTGTGCCATTGTTGTAATGCTATACCTAAGGGCCAATTCATTGGCGATATAAGGAAGTCAAAGAAGTCTTCACTGGTTCCTATTATAAAACAGTTGTGATTGTAATGCGTTGGATCCGGTTTTTTTATTGTGAATGTTGCCTCAGGTTGCTTTTTCTTGAGGTAATATATTATATTATCTTCTGTCATATCCGGGTGGAAGTTCCAGGCATGAACGTATTTAGTGGGCTTAGTAATTCGCAGGTCGTTGTCAGCATCACCGGTTGCTCTAATTACAGAGCGACGGGAGCGATGGTAATGTTGTTGTGACGTCTTTATATCAACTTTATTAGATGTAATATTCACATCGGACTGGTCAACCGAATCAGAAGTTGTACCGGCTGGTTTTGTGGCCTCATATTCCGGAGCGCGTTCGGGCGTTGTCGTTTCTTTTCTTATAATCAGTACTGCACTGCACTGGAGCATATTAAAACCCACAACATACTCTGCCACAAGTTTATAAGTAATATGAAGCGGCATTGCTTAATGCTAGACATTAATACAAGCATTAAAATTAAAAGGTGAGGGTTGAAGTTGTGAAATTTGAGCCAACTGTAATACGTGGTAAGTAGTATAATTTTATTCTCTTCTCTCAGATCTTTGTTTTTGTGAATGAGGTATTCACACATTATGTAACTAAGTATATCTACTACTAAACAATGTCCTGAACCATTTTTATCTTAAGCCAGTGGTTAATATTTACAAGGAGAAGAGGTACAGGAGATTTTGCACACGAAGACACGAATTTGAGCCATCATCATTGTTAGCACTAGTAGCGTAGTGCCATTTTTTGACAAAAATCTGTCGAAAACACTTGGGTATTCGATCGTACGTTTTTATCTTGACGTGTAAATAAATCTAAAGATAAAATGGTCATTTTAATACAATCGAATTGTTAATTAACTGAATTGCATTTAAATCACTACTTTGACTTGACTTCTGTTAATCTTCAGATTGATATATTTTCCTAAAGTCCTTCTGAGTCCCTCTAAATGTTCAAAAGTTGTAAAAATCTCTAAAATCTTCTTATTCTTTCTCCTTGGGCGAAAAGTAAACTACAGATTTACCAGGTCTGACTAACATTGATTCAGTTATTTAAATCAATGTTAATGTACTAATGACGTACTTTGATTAGTATACTTTTATCGATTGCTGAATAGTGAGTTAGTAATTATCCTATAAAACGCCGAGATTGAAAGTTGAAAGAATAACTCTAGTGAAAAACCACTGCAAGGGAGTTATAAATGTAGATTTTCTAGAGCTCTCCAATTTATTTCCACATCACGTATGCTCAGCTCATTGTTTCACGGAGTCATGTTCTTTTCTTATGCATATTAATGGGTCCAAATGCCAAATAAAAATATGGCCTACGTGCGAATTGTTCGTCCAAAGGGAAATTGCTTTAATTGCCCCTTGTTACTTAGCATTTCCGTTGATTTAGGATTCCTATATTGTGAAGCATTGATAGATTTGATTTGAATATTCATAAAGCAAATATTGTGTATGTATGCTTATAATATGTATGTAGGTTTTAAAATAAATATGACGGTACGTGAAAATACAGGCTGTCTGCCTATGGGGTTATATATTCGTTATCTAAATATTTATAAAAATACGTAATGCCTTAGATGGTGTATAAATTTAGAAATACTATAAGTTAAGGCTTTCAAACTGTAGCATTTATTGCACATTACTGGAAGATATTCCTGTTCAATATTCCCTATGATCCGTGGAAGACCATTCTGCCAAAAAAGTTAAATTTACCAAAATCGTCGTAAAATTAATAGCCGACCTTACGTTACGCTAAAGAGACTTTGGTAAAATACATCTAATAACTTTAAACGAGCAATTCTTGTATATAAATGTATAGATTTATATTTATTTTGTGTATCTCTGAAACCGCTCTAACGATTTGGATCAAACTTGGTAATTAGATATTCCTTCCATTGCCTTCCGTTACCTATATTTACTTATTATTTTCTTTTATTCCCAAAGAGCCCGATTGACTACCGGATACACACGTGAATAAAACCGTATATCCTTAATATATATATTAAACTGATTTTGACTGTACTTGGTACAGAAATATAACTCGAAAATATTAAGCCGTTTTTATGATATTCCATTTTTCTCTCAATAAACGAGTTCTTTATAATATAAATAATTACTTTTTGGAAAACGTACGTCAATAGCTATAAAACACATATTTACACATACTCTTCAACAACACAAATTATTTTAAACTTTTATTAGTAATTTCATCAGTAATAGATTTAAAGTGAGTCAAAGCAAAACATGTAATTTTATTCTGTTGCCGTTCTGTTAAACTGCATTTGGTATTCAAGTACGTAATTCAATTGATCAATGATGAAACTCAACTTGAATACGTAACTATTTTCAGAAATATCACCTTCATAAAGACCCTAAGAGAATTCAGGTTATGTAGTTGTGTCAGTGATATATTCATTCTTATTTTTTTTTAAACTGTGTGTTAATTATACACACAATTATGCTCATTAGCATAATTATTTTTTAAACTTTCGCGACTATATAATTATTTAGATTTGTAAATCGGGACTTAATGGCGATAATCAGAGAATCAGATAAATAAGTCAATGATCGCAGAGCATTAGCTGCAGTCAGGTCCAAACCACAGCTGCACTGGATTGAACAATACCAACCACAGGTCCCTTCCACCGACCGTGTTTACTCTATAACAGTACGTAAAGCAGTCGAAATAAAAAACTTTATTGCAACCAAGAAGATGAGTACCGCCTGTCAACATCTTAGAATCAGCAAATCAATCAGCAAATGCAATCCTCAGCAAATACAAGCTACTCGACAGCACTCAACGGACGTTGTAAGTCTGGTGCGTCGAAGTACCGATAGTACGGGCGAATATAAAAATAATTTGATCGAAACATCGGGAAACCAAAAAAGGTATTGTATCTTGTAATATTATAATCCCATCAAAAATAATGGTGAGAGTTATTTGTGAATGTCACTGTTGCGTAGGTTAAATTCCAATTAAAAGTTCTAGATTTATCTCTTAGTTTCAATTTATACTTTGCTCCTTGTGTGCAAATACATAGATTAAAACTTAAGTGTCCTATATAAATATTAATATTATCAGCTGTGTTAATCCTTTGATCGTGATAGCACAAGAGATAAGATCTCAGAGACGATATGAGGCATATTATGGTTGTTTAACGGCTTAAGGGGTTGTTTATCTTATGTTGAAGATGTTTTAGTTGTACGTTATGTAATGGTATTCTTAGAAAGTGATGGCTTTTAAAAAAAGATACAGTTAGCTACTGTGGGCAGATTGTAGGCCCCTAGGAGCTTACTCCTAGGGGCCTACAATCTATTTTAAAAACATGGAATTAACATCCTTTATCTTAATAAAGGATGTTAATTCCATGTTTTTAAAATTTCCCTACTATTCGTAAAGAATACCTTTTGCAAAAAAAAAAAACAAATTATCAGGGGGAACCCATGTAAATCACTCAAATTAATTGTTCCAAGAACTGATTCAGAACATTAAACTTAAAGTTGTTGTAGTTAGTGATTGCTTTCATCGCTACGCCATCGCCATCTATCGCCATCCGTGTGGTTTAATAATTTTATATTGACAATCTAATCTTACTAATATTTGAAATTGTGAAGGTGAAAGTTTGTGAGTATGGATGGATGGATGGATGTTTGTTACTCTTTCACGCAGAACCTACTGAACCGATTGCAATGAAACTTGGTATGTAGATAGCTGGAAGTCTGGATTAACACATAGGCTACTTTTTATCCCGATATTCCCACGGGATCGGGACTTACGCGGGTGAAACCGCGGGGCGCATCTAGTACTTCATAAATTGTTAGAACTTGATACTGAGAAACAAACCACAACCACAAACGATTCCCTTTAATTTTCTGGCTTTTGTAACCACCTCTGATGGATTGTTATCATCGACAGGAAACATTGTCCAAATTATATCACTGAGGTTTATTGAAAATGAAATGGGAGTAGGGATTTCATAATAACACTACCAATTACTATTGATAGTCTCATCCTTAATTAATGAAAAATACCACGCACGAAAATATTTTTAAGAACTCATTATTATATCTTAGAATGTTCATATTATAAACATATTTAAGATGTTGTGTTTTAAGCAAAACTTTATTTGAAATAAGACAATAAGAAAAAAGTGTTCTGCGTGTTAGAAATATTAATTAAAAACCCTATCTACCTACGTCTTATTTTAAATACAAAGACACAAAGCCCATTTCTTAATTCACATCTTTTATTACTGAGAAGCTGTCTTCTATTGTCGTATAACATTCCTTTCAAATATTTGACCAATTCATATACCGTTGTTTTGGTGAGTTTTGTTTCAAATATAAGCATAGATAATGAAACATTCATCATTCAAAGGAAAGTGTGTCAGTAACGACATGCTCTAATAAACGCGACGTTGTTTGGATTTAATGACGATATTGATAGGTTATGAAGTCTTTTAATTTTTTTGTAGGTACAGTTCACAAAATTCATTCACTATGTGCGCCACTTGTGCTCCACGACTCTATGCATGTACACAATATCACAAATTAAATATGATTTAAATAAAAATAACAGTACAAAGCCTTCAAGTGAAATCTGCTGGATGGTATCCAAATACATAGAATATACCGTCAGACCTCGCTAGGGCCTGGAGAGGTATTTTCAAGAAAGGGGTGATAGCTTGGTGGGCTCGATAGAGGCTGCAAATAATAATAATTATATTGGAAGTTAAACTAAATACTTACACATTCAAATAAATATAATCAGACTTCTTAAAACCAGAGGTGCGCCTACTTCATCTGACGTTCACACCGTCAGGTCCTCGCGCCATCTTCTGTTCCTTCTATCAAATTATATAAACCAAAATAAAAACTATTCGAATCGAATTGTGCGGGCTTCTCACACACCAGTAGGTACTACATGTGTGTATACTACACATTATGTTTAATAGACACACTAGCTAAAGTTGTTTTATACCGCGTTCCTACAATGAACAAACGATTCGTTTTCCTTACGGACGGTAAAATTTTCGTTGAAAATTTAACGAAATTTTACCGTCCGTAAGCAAAACGAATCGTTTATTGATTATAGGAACGCGGCATTAGATGTTTGAAGCTACTCTGGGTTAAAAGACGGAAAATCCGATTCAGGGTGATTTTTTTCAAATGTTTATTATTGGGTAAAATATTATGCGACACAGATATATACTGGATATACTGACGCTTGAAAATCCCTGAATGTTACACACATTAGCAAATGTGTATAACACTCATATTTCGACAAATATATAATGGCCTCAGAGACCAAAATGGTCGAACTTAATACTCTTTAGTGGGCAAACTCATATTTTATTCGAGGAAAGTCTAAGTAGTAATAAAACTATGTATGACGAGTTCTTACGTCTGTCCATATTAGAATCTTTTACTCTGTATCAGGTCGTAAACTAGTATCTTTACGTCGAAGCTTTATTCGAAGCAGTTGATGTAATAAGTCAGTTTATACTACAGACCTTACATTTAGTCTTTATTTATGACATAGTTTATATTATAAACTGTACTGGAATTCATTTTATTCTCTCACTCATGCATTTTATTGCACACAAGTTTTACAAAGTATCAAAATTGTATTAAATAAATCGTTCTTGTCATCTTTTCTGGTCTGTATTCCTTGGCGAGGCATGCGGCACATTGCGTGCGAAGCCCATGCTTCGCAATGTGCGTACCTTCATATTCGTAGCGAGGCATGAACTACGCACTTACGAGGCGAAGCAGCTTTTATAAAATGTTTCTCGAGTAAGTCTCTCAATGCGAGCAGTGTGTAGATGTGTAGATGTTAAATCGAACTTACACTTTACCACGCAATTACTTCATAAGTGACGCCTCATGTTTGGATCGACCTAAGCATGCGCCAATCGGTCTGAGCCTGCGCTTCCTGGTGTATTTTTTAAACACATACCTCAAGCCAAGGCAAAATGTGTATCTGCCTTAAGATGGGCGCGTGGTCTAATCATTAACATTTCACGACGTTGCATTAATTATTACTGAATTTAACAGTGAAGCAAAACACAGTGAGGAAATCTGCATACCTCAGAGTTTTTCATAATATTTCCAAAGGCTTGCAAATTCCACCAACCCGAACCAGGCCAGCGTGGTTCACTTGGTCTATTGTATTGTTGTATTAGTTGAAGAAGCCTTCTCGTCTGAACCAATACCTTATTTTTTCTATAAGCTGAGCTAATACAAACTAATGATAAATTATTGTATTGCTCAATTAACATTGGCAGGTTTTAAGTTAGTTTTGTGGATACCTGTTAAGTTTGTGGATATTAACTTATTGCATAAATGTATGTACTTGCAGATACATTTTAGATGTTAACCGTAATAGATATTTAAAGTTTTAATAGAGGGTAAATTTGAATTCAGTGAAAAGGGTATACAAAGACAGACAACTCATTTAGGTCTAACCAAACATAAATTTATTTATACAACATAATAATTTGTCCAGTCCATATTTATATATAATTGCTATTGAAATATCTACGTACTTATATCATGGAGAAAAACATATAAATACACAAAGATTTTTTTTGGTAAAAGTTTGTTTCCAAATTATTCAGATCATTCAAAAATTCACAACAATTTCCTGATTCTAAGAAGAGAGATTTATTAACAAATTATTATTTGAAATAACAATTCTATGAGGGCTGTTCCAATTTACTGAACAACAACTGCATTATACAGAAACTAGATGTGTTTTCTACACCTGGGAAAAGTCCAGCGTGATGTATTTGAAAGCAATTCCAACTTATTTCTGAAAGCATAATTCTGCCCAAGGTTAGTCGACGCTATTGTGCGGTTGTCCAAAGCTTGGTTCGTTTAACAATTTGCATTCCTTAACGTTTTACACAAAACACGGGCGGTTATTACTTCCGTCCGCGCTGCGTGCTATTGTCTCATTATTTAATAAACTAATTATCGTTGGTGATTTATCTTTTAAGTTCAAAGGTTCACTTAAACAGAGGTTTGTTTTGTTCATTTTGTAGAAATTAGGATCACGGTTTTATAAAGTAATTTAACTCATTGACTTGAAAACCGCATTGACTTTATTAACGCTCAGTGACTTTTATATTAAGAAAACAGTATTAACTAAATTAACGGTTCACTCTGCAATAATCAGATAAAAGTTACTTAAAATAAAATTGAATCTCTGAGAATAATCGACCTGATTCACTTTTATATTCAGTTATTTTTCTCACAGTAATTTGTATGTTATAAGTAAAATATCACCTGTAATACTTTTGAGTATTTAAAATTGCAACAGTATTTAAAAGCAAAAATTGACATTACTATTATAGGTCGCTTCTGTGACGACACAACTAATAAAAGACGACGACAAGACGCAAATAAAATCAATAAGAAAATATAATATCCGGAGCCCGACACAGCACTTAATTTAGTTCTAGAAGGTCACTGCACAGTCATCTTATTTCCTAGGTAATATTCATATAGTAGGTATCTTTCTTATATCATGGGAGTAAAATCATATTTTAATTCGTTTACCGATTTAAATTTATGAAAATCAATTAAATTTCAAAGGATAAAATGGGATGATTCTTTTATATGATTTTGAAACAGCAAAACTCATAGAATATTATTTACAGTGCCATTAAATCTTATAATATAAAGACAAGCGCCATTCAATGAATTTAATAAGATGCTTAACAATATGCATGGCGCGGCAACGTTCAGGGAATTTTGTTGTAAACGCCCTATTGAGCCAGTACGTTCTACGTTGTTTAGAGATTAGCTGTGAATGGTATGAGTTATTTAATATTCATACTATAGTCAAGCATTAGCTCTCCGTGCCTCGGAGAGCATGTTAAGCCGTCGGTCCGGGTTGCTATACGAACATTTGTGACATTCGTTACAGGTAGTTGGAGCCCTAAAAAGTCCAACAACCTGGTCTAACTACAGAACTACGATATCGCCTAGTACTTGGGTTGTGGAGGTCTGATGGCAGTCGCTTCACGTAAAATATCGAAGTTTGGCCGTATCGTAGTTAGACTGAAGGCCGACCCCAACTCAGTTGGGAAAAGGCGAGGAGGCTGATGACTATAGTCGAGTATTCCATCAGCCAATCAGTTGCGCTTGGAAAGAGCTATCTTAAATTTTGCCATGTTGTCAAAACATATGGATATGGATACTTAATATTTTTTATCGTAATTTTGTTTTAAATTCAATCTTGTGTGGAAACAAAATTCGACGATTTTTCATTAAATTCTTGATTCAATTGAAAATGAAATTCTAAAATTTATCGATTAATTCTTAATGAAACTAGACCTTAGGGAGCTTATAAGGAAACAGTGGAAAAAGCAAGGACTGTATACTTCGTTAATTTAGAGTAACAAGGAAATAAAGGACGGTATGCGCTCGGTACGGTGAACGATGACGCAGTGATTTTGACATGTCGTTGCTCGCCGACTCTCCGCCGCCCCGCGGCTCTCTCCGCAGGGCCCTAGCCGGAGTGATATTGTCGACATGCTCCCGGCGATGAAGAGTTATCTTCAAGTCTTACACTGGAAGAGGACAGATGGTGTTATAGGCGCGTCGAACCAGTCCCTTTGAAGTCTTCATGTCGGTGACCCTGGCTATACCGTCTCTCCCAGCTATGAGACGTACGATCCGACCGAGTGGGGACACTAGTGGCGGTGGTTGTCGGTTCCTTCGCCCTCCTTCAGTTCCCCATCAGAATTGGATCCACTTGGTTCTCTGTTGCAGGTAAAAGATATACTCGTCAGAGAATATTCTGATTGGTGACTTGCGGATGCAGCAAGGATGTAAGGGATCTTCCAATGAGGAAATGTGCAGGAGTTAAATGGTACAAGTCGAAAGGATCAGTGCAAAGAGGAGTGAGAGGACGAGGGTTTAGTATTGCCTCAACTTGAATCAGACATGTAGCCATCTGTTCGTATGTGAGATGTGTCAACCCTAACACACGCCTCCAGTGATATTTAATTGATTTAACGGCGGATTCCCGAATCCCCCGAAATGTGGTGTGTTTGCTGTGATAAATGAAAAGGTTTTACCTGAATTTGCTATTTCTGAGGAAATATTCTGTTTCAGTATGTCTGCTAATTCATTGCAAGTGAATACGAAGGTTTTCAAAGGTATCAGAGTAAATAGTTCTGGGTTTTCTTCAACGAGCAATAAACCTGTTCAGTGCTGCAATAAAAGCCTGTTTAGTTAATTCTGAGACAAGCTCCAGATGAACTGCCTTTGTGGCCAGACATACAAATACACAAATATATGCTTTGATGAGTCGACTTCCTCTACCTTTGCGATCGGCCAAGAGAATAGGTCCGGCGTAATCCGTGCCTGTTTCTAAGAATGGGAACTCCAATTGAACTCGCTCCTTGGACAGGTTGCCCATTATTGGTTGGACAGGTCTGCTGTTGAATGTCTGACACTTTACGCACTTACGTGTAATTAATTTAGCAAGGTTTCTACCACTTAACGGCCAGTATTCGTGTCTTATAGTAGCTAATAGCAACTGCGGACCAGGATGTAGTAGGCGTAGATGATAATTATTGAAGATGACTTTAGTGATATGGTGCTTGCTACAAAGTATAATAGGGTGCTTAATATATAATCATAGCAGGAATTATTCATTCTTCCCCCAACTCGAATAATACCAGACTCCATAAAAAGTGACAAATCTTTGAGACGGTTCTTATTTGGTAAAGGTTTACCTTGTGAAAGCAATTCACATTCTTCAGGAAACATTTCCCTTTGAGCAGTTTTAATTATAAAATCAGAACTGTAAGACAACTCCGCACTGACCAATGTACAACTTTGATTATAGACCCTTCTATGAATCTAAATATGTAAACTGTTATTCTTTGTAACTTCAAATAACTAGATGAATTAATAATTAAATCATGAAATAATGACTTGTTTGTAATTTGATTCTGAATATGTAAATTTTTGATTGATAAACAATTGAGACTGAATTATTATTCATAGTCGAGAATTTTAGTAGTTCAGGTAATGTTATATTTTCTTTATTGTTAGGCATTGAAGGCCAAAGCCCGGGGTATGTTAAAAAGAATGAAGGCCCTGACCACCACATTGAATTCTTCAAAAAAAAAAGAAAATCAAACAGAGAGAAAATGGTTCTGAAATGTCAGTCTTTACCTATTTATATAAAGGTAATTTCTTAACAAAGCTCATGTAACTAAATATAGTGTATGTCTTCTGCTATTAGGTACTCAGTAAAAGTGTGTCGTGTGCAGTGACACCACATGCGGTTTGCTCCATGCGGTGTCACTCTCACTCATGTTGTGCTCGAATTAGACTCCTGTTTTCCTTGTACTGTGTTATTAACAAGAACATATGATAGGCAGTGATATTTTTTTATAAGAGTGGCTTTAAGTAGTCTTTTTTATGTGTGTGTTAAAGTAAGAGTTTTTTTCTAGCTTTTATTTTTATAGCCTTGAATGCACACTCCATAACAAGCAGTGGATTATTTCGCATGAGATTTATACTCCCTAATACTCTTGAAATCCACGGATTCATGGTATTCGAATAGCCTAGAAATTACTGTCTTTTGGATAGCGTAGCTGTAAAATTAAAAGCTATTAGGTGGAATGGGGTTCTCCACCAGAAAGGAAAGATCCGTAGACCAGACTGGGTGGCCGATGCCCAACTGTTTATAGTTACCTATAATTTTTTTTTCTCATCGCGAATGCGCGTACAGTATTATGGCTTATCTATAACAAGTAGAAGACGTTAGTCAGAGTCTAGTTAGTGCCCAAGATAGGGATGCGCCAGGAAATGTATAAACAAATGCGTGTGAGAACTTTCAGGGCTCGGTTGGTGTTTTGCGCGAAGACCCTCTCGCGGTGCACTTCAAGCATGGGCTAATAATCTACGAAATGCGAGCAACTCATGTTTTTGACCGTCCTAGTGGCTGTAGTTACAACAAATTTCATCGTAAACAGTATTAGTTACATGCTATTAAATATACAGTAAACAATCCTGTTCGGTTTTATATTCCAAATTATTTCAAAATGTGTTAATTAATCTGAGTGCCGGCATTTCAAGTTTTTTTTATATTGTTCGATATGAGAACAAAGGTCGAAATAACAGAATTCGTTGATAACATTTTAGCTACAACAGGGAAAGATAAAACAAAGGAATGTGATTGTTAGCGAACTTCGTATTTTCGTTTCATCTGTGGCAGTATCGCTTGAATAAATTCGCCTTTATTGTTTTTAGTATACCGATTTTTCGACATCCTACATTTATAATATTATCAAATAATAATAAATTTGACTACTATACCATTCCAACTCTCCAATTCTAACACACAATATTATAAAAGCAGATTTAAATTAACACTTATTTTTATTGTAAACCGAACTTCTGTTTAGAACGCCTTAGTGTTTAAAGCAGTCTCCGAGATAACTACATAGGTACTTTATTGTTTTTTCCTTCGTAACGCAAACGTATTTAACTAAGCACGTTCGTATTAGCTCTAAGCATTTCAGTTGGCGCAGGAAGTCGTGCACTAGTTCCTTCTTGTTTACTGTGATTAGACTGATTAGATACATTTGCTTATAGTAAAGTATCAGACGGCACGATAAATCAGCGAAACAAATAAACCCCTTACATCAATATACGCATATTACTATGAGTACTTATATTGAAAAAGATATGGAGGATTTTGAGAGACGTACGGTCTCCACCCTCATAGCAAAACGCCATGATAATAACGACCGCTTTGTCAAGAGGGCAACGACAGAGAACAAGCAGAGTTATTGTATAGAGTACAATAGCGATATAAACTTTGATATATATATATATATCAATTGGCGTTACACTGCGTATTATAAGTGATCTATTTTGCTTTGGATGGGATACAAAAAATGACTGACTCAACATTTCAGTTACTTACAGAGTTTTCTCAATATCACAGTATTCACAAATATTGTGTCAGAACTGACTAAAGAGCAAAAGATTTATATTATGTAAGGTGAACAAAATTTATCACACATTTTAAAAATGTTAACGCCTTTCGTTTCTCACTACGTTCGTTCGGTTGGACTTTATCTAGTTGTGTTCAAGTTTTGATATCACAGATATAATGATCAGGCAATCTACATTTATTTGTAAATTTAAAAAACTATCTATTAATACTTTAGAGACGAATTTTTGTAACTAACTTAGCCATTACTATTTAGGGGAATAATACAAAACACACCATCCGTAGATATAGCAAAGAACAGGTATTAAATTTAATAAATGAACAGGGGTTAATATTTTTCTATAGCTGCGAAAAATCTTTGTTAAAGGCTAACTAAAACAGGCGATGTGTGACGTCGACCGTCCCCGGCTTGGCCGCTAGTTATCAAGATTAGCTCGAACGTTTACAGAAATACAGACCCCATTAATACGAACACAGAGAGAATTCATTTGTTAAGAATAACCTTATCTGAAAGTGACAGCCAATTACTGTGCGTGATTTTTGTAAACCTTACTATACATAAAATCAAGTATAAATAACACCTATTCCATATTTATAATTATTTTAATACAAAAATTGTTTGTTATACTTTGAATCACTTTTTTTTCTATTAAAGCCGTAATGACGATATATTATTTCAATTATTTCTTTTGGTTTAAGGAAGATTGAGGAAGCCGCTTGGAATGAAGGATCCTCCGTAAAGAAATCATTTATGGTTTTCTTTATGAAAATGATTAATGGAACACAATGAGTCACTTATTGTATTTAAGGAAAACTTAATCGGTTTTCTTATTTATTTAAAATGTTTTTTATTCGTTTGTTGAGTAGGCATAGCAATATTTATTATGTTTATTGTCCTTACTAAAAGGTTTACTGTAGAAAAAGACTACTTGTTTAGGAGTAAGAATAATTTAATTAATCTGCCCTTACCTTGTCCCATATTTTAGGCTTAATATAGGTACATAGCTGTATTTTTGAAGCAATTTTCCTAACACGTTTTTCTTACACGAGACTACACATCCTACATACATAGGTGCATGTATCCAAGTTCTTTTTTTCTTCATTAAAAATTATGATGTAAAATATACACCTTTATAATCTTTCACGAGAGAATTTCCAAATCTTCACGTAAATATTTTATACACCTGAAGCGCTTCACAAAAGTGGCTTAGTGAATATCGTATTTAAAGAGATAAAAGTATTGCAAATTACGGATCGTATCAGTTCGGCTCGCAGGTTTCTCGAGGCCTGGTAAAGCTTACTGATTAAATTTGCATCCAATACCGTTTGTATTTTAAAGCCAGGTGCTCGTGTGTTCCACCTGTGCTCCAGTTTATACAGTCTCGAACTTAGGGGTTTGGTGAAATCGAAATTTGTATTTTAGATTTCTTAATTTAGTTTATCACTGCCATGCATTTTCCCACTACATTATAGAATATTATTTATTAATGCAGTAAAAGTAAAATTCTGTACCTATGCGAACTTTAGAATATAGTAGAAGGGAAGTTAACGTAGTACTTTTTCAATCAAAGAAGAATAACACATCCTCGGTAAGAATTTTTAAGATATGGTAATTAAAAAATAAAATATATCAAATTACCGTTATTATTTAAATTATTATGAAAAGTAAGAAAACTATTGCTTTTGTTATTAAAAGTAAACTCCCAAATACGTCCACAAATACCAATTATAAAGTACGAATATATAATGCTATTGATTGAACTGTTTATTCTGTATTGAATTACGTAAGCAGACATTATTTCAATCCAAGAATTTCGCTTGTATTTATAACGTCTTATAACAAATTAAAGGTCTCAAGGTTTAGGTAAGTAATCCTGAATTCTCAAAACCTCTCTCTCTCTCATAAGATTATACTTATTAAGACCGTTTATCCTATTTGAGCAATATTCTTTTATGAATTTACTTACATCACAAAAGTTAATATTATTTTTAATGCGTTCCATGGAATACAGATCTTAAAGAAGAAAGAAAGAAAAAATAAAAGTTAGTAAAGTAAAAATTAAGTATTTTATTGTTTGATTTTCTCACTGTGATTCCAGACTACGCACGGTTTTAAATATTAGTCTTCACTAGTCTTAAATAAAGATAATTCAGGAAGTTATGTCTTTTTTAAATAAAAATACAAAATATAACAACCTTCAAAATCACCTCGTAATTAATTAACGCTCCCAATACTTTTCGAAGTTGGAAAAGGGATTTTTTTAAGTTTATTATAGGTCAGTCTACACAACCTTGCAACTAGTGCATTTTACAAAAATTTTAACAATATTACTACTTTAATTACCAGCTGATAGTTAAAATCGCTATTTTCTTTCGTTTTTTTACAAGGGTCAACACCTTGTAAAAAACGAAAGAAAATAGCGATTTTAACTTTCACTTCGTAACGAAAGCCTTGTACCGAATGCGTTTATCAAAAATGTCGTTTGGCTGGGTTCTATACATATAGTGGTTTGGCGAACGACGTTTACGTTTCGTTTATTACAATAGGGAAATAGTACACTTGTCTACCGTTTCAAAGTTCTTTACCCATTTGATATATCTTTACCTATCATTCTACTGTCGTTATAGAAACTAAATAAACACTTATCTAAGCCTGCAGGATTTTATTCGGTATCATTTTTGTAGCGACTTCTAATCCAACCCATAGTTGCCTAATCAAATTGAACTTAATTTATTTATACTCCGTAGTGGTTTCCGCTCGGCAGTTGTCTACTAATATCCGGTCGTTAAAGCCATTTAATAGATTCTCCGCCAGCGAGGCAGTACGTGGAAGGTCAAATTTGTAAAACAATCAGGCTCATGTTATGTTTTGAAATGAACTGGTAAGGGTTAATTAATTCGTACGTAACGAATAAAAATATATTTTTAAATCTACGCATAATTTATTAATCTACACAAAATATTTACTATCTATATTCATGAGAAAGGTCCCAATGAGAACAACGAAACAATAACTGCAGATTGTCCTTAACTTGCATATATAGGAAAGGATGAAAGGACAACGGATATCTCTTTGTGAATATTGAGCCATGTGAGGAGCAAATTCCCAGTCACACATATATTACAATCATGAATGTTATCAGTAAAACCGCTCAGCAATATATTTATATGAGTTCCATTCTTCATTCAACACGTTGCACATTCTTACGTACTCGTATCGGGAAAACATAAAACCCTCTTGTTCTCTTGCTGACGAAGTGGTGTAATTGAGCAGCTCCCACGCTTTGAGGCATGAAATTTACACAAAGTTGACAAGACAAAATAGTTCAAAGAGTCTAAAGTTTATGTTTTATTATTTTGATAAAAAACTTTTCGTGACTTAACGGTCTACTTTTGTAAACGAAAATATAAAAATATTTTAATCTGGCAAAACCGTTTGAAAAGAATAACTTTTTCTACTTTTGTTAGATACAATTTGCTCTGCCTCAGAGAATGATTCTGTTCTGTGGAATGAAAGCCTGGTTATCCATAACACAAGTATTTAACCTAGCTTGGAAACCAGTGCCCCGATACCTTGTATTGATATACTTTATTATTCGTGGGAGAGCTAAGCTTCGGCACGTATGGGCCGGCTCGACCGGAGTCGGAGTGATACCACGGCCTCACAGAAAACCGGCAGTGAAGCAATGCTTACATTGCTTTCGCCGAGTGAGTGAGGTTACCGGAGGCCCTAACACTTCCCTCTCCCCCTCTCCCTCTTCCCTACTCCCACATTAAAGGGCGGCAACGCACTTGCGACTCTTGAGTTGCATTTACCGTCAGGTGAACCGTCTGCTCGTTTGCCCTCTATGTCATAAAAAAAATGACAATGTTGTATTTCTTGTGTTTAATTGTTATGTGGGAGAAATAAATAAATGATTATTGCACGCATTGTCACGTGGCAACGGAGAGCCGTTGCCGTGAGCCGCGAGATGACCTCCTCCCAGAAAGATGCGACCATTAGAAAACTTCACCGTAACCCAACTTTTAGTGAAATCATTTTGACGTTCTTTGTCAATATGAAAAGTCTCCCACCGGAAAAAAACCAATTTGATGAGAGTGTCAATACCATTTATATGGATACAGACACCACATTCTCTAACTTTTGACTCTTAGCCGACTTAACAAAGAATAAAGTGGTTTATAAATATTTTCTTTAGATATTCTCAGAACAGAAATTCACTCTTTGTAGTTTTTTAAAGACCTTTTAATTATTAAAGTTAAACATCACAAGAAAAAAAGTTAGTGTTAGTCAATTTACTTAAGAAGTTATTAAATATTCATCAAAGCATAAAACTCAATTTTATATCAGTTTTATCTTCAAAAATGTTTTTAGTCACCTAATTTTTGGTGGAATGTCACGTTTTTCCCATTGCTGTTAACTTTTCCCATTTAATTAGGATTTTGCGATGGAGCGTTACCGAGAATTGGACATTGGAGGAACATTTTCTTGTTTCCATCTGGCGATAGTTCAGGTTCATTATTTTATAAAGCAAATTTCAAAATAAAATTCAGACAGGCGTAATTATTTTATGGTTGCATTCAAAGAAGGGTACCTAAAAAGACTTTCGGGTTTATCTTCATGATGAAAAACTTTACTTACTTGTGACCTATTTCTTTTTTTTTTAACCCCCACGGGTCGTCAACCCTACCGGAGCTAAGCAGTAAAGCGGTATGTCGGACTCGAACCGACTAAAAATACACGGTGTTCCGACATAGTCCTTATTGCCAGGGCCTCAGGTATCCCCTTGAAAGAAAATCACTGTGAACCCTGACAGATTTGGCCGCCTGTTAATGCCAGGCGACCCCGCACGACGCCAGCCATGCGCGGAACACGGCGCCGCTCTCTCGGGCCTGCTTCTGCTAGGGCGCCGTATAACCCGCAACCAATTTCTAGAGTATCCGAAAGAATATAGTTATTTGACTTTATTTGTCACTTGAGGAACTAACAAAATGAACTACATTACAGTTCATTAACAATTATGGAAGTAAACGTAGGCCATGTAAGATTTGTCCACCGAAGAAAATGTAAGAAATATGAAATTAACATCTCTATATTCTATACACAGATACTGCCACATTTATTGACTCACTAAACGCTTATTGCAAGCAGAGGATTACTCATTGCTACAGTCTTAATTATGACGATATCATCCTAAATATTTTAACACGTATATTTTCACAGCAATACGTATTATGCAATTGTTGAAAATAAATTATTTGCCATGATTGCACTTCTCCAAAGTAACACACCACAAAGCTTTCAGAGAAATACAAGCTATTTAAAATATCAATAACGGTTTTATTCAAAGGCAACAAGAACCTTAGCATTGATTAAGCGAGCTGTAAGTGATTCGCGCTGTGAACAGCGCTGTGTATACACATATTTACACCTCTAGCAATATTTGCAAATAAATTATTTGCAACTATTGCACTATCTCAAAGTAACATGCCACAAGCTTTCCAAGGAATACAAATCAGTTAAAAAGGTCAATAACGACTCAGTTCAAAGGTAACAATCTTGGCACCGATTAAGTGAGTCTTAAGTGATTCGATACATATCTAATGGCGGGCGGGAATGAAAATAAATCAATGTGTACACTAGCTGCCTTCAACGAATACATTATACTGATTGTAGATCTTGGTGATTTGGCTCGGAATATGCTAATTGACATTCGATATGCTAGGGTACATTACGACTAACAAATGCAATTTTTTAGTAAAAACCTATTTTTGCTTGTAATAATAGAATCAATTAACGGAGTAGTGCAGTATATATTTAATATCAACGCATCTTTAATGGCGTATAGAAACTCTGCCAAAATTGCAATTTATTCATATGTAGCAGTAGTTTTTATTTATTTTAATTTCTGCAATTAGTACCTTTAATGAATCTGTTTCTCTATTCTTGAAAATGGTCCACATCATTGGAGATTTCGTAAAAGACTTATCATAATTGTGTGTGTACGCAGTTATTATGGGAATACATGTTTAGATAATTACTCACAGCTATTAGGCTATTACATAACAAAGTGGTTAGTTTTTATTTCGTCACTAAAACTTAAAAAACCCTATCCCTTAAAAGGTCTGCTAGGTCAAAACATAATATCGAGTTAAGCTTGCCTGTTTACATTGGTAGTAATATCAGTGTCATTATTACGTTCTTTATATTAATAATAACTTGAGACACCTCACACGGCTGTATTATGGTAACCAGACCTCTGATAAACATAATTATATATTACTAAATAGATAGATAAATTACATCCAGACACAGAACGAAAAATAAAAATGTTTGTAATAGTTATTGTGAACAATAAGGAATTAACAACACTAGTAAGAACTGACTAGATTATGGTTTTCATATTGATAGTAGAGCCCTTTTAATGAAAACAAGGAGATGTTACTCGTCTTTACTGTGAGAAAAAACTTGTTACTTCTCTGTAGCATGTTTTAAAAAACCAATAGATGGTATAAACCGTCGACTTTGTAATGTTCAAATTTCAATAAATAATTTACAATGTAATTTACCAAAGCATTTATCCAAACTATGCAAAAAATGTTCACATCAAACTGTTATATAACAATAACTGGCATTTTTATACGCCCACATTTGTAAAGCTTACTTAACGTAACGTCCATGAGTAGGTATATGTATGGTAAAGGAAGTTATATTGGTGATATAACTAATATGGCGATATATTTTTTTAGAAAGAATACCACTCAGGTACCATACACTTATATAAGCACATTCAAGAGACAGCGCTAGTGATTTGCTGCGAGGGTGAGGAAGATAAGTGTAGATATGAATATTACGCACTCCGGTAGAATGTACTGTAGAATACTTGCTTTTAATAAACAAACATTTTTGTTGATATCACCAATATATCTTCCTTAACCCTGTATAATATTTATGACTACGTGTGTATGAGGTTTAAAAATAATTAAGAGAAATAGACTTGAGGAAGAATTGAAATATCTAGATATTGGTACTGAAAATACAGACGAGAGCAGAATGCTTGCAGAATAGGTAGATAGCAGATTGTTTTCATAGTTTTTTTTATGTTTAACATCAATTAAAAGTTAAACTTAATTAAATAGGATCGATGTTATAACACTAACATTTTTATTCCACTTAACAACAGGCATTGCTCATATTTTTTTGTCTATTCGTACTACTTTACTGAAGTTTATAGTATTCATATTTCTTAGTTAGAAAAAGAAAATCACTACATATTATTAAACAAAGGCCCCCGCCGCGTCTGTCTGTTTATCTGTTCGCGATAAACCGAAAAACTTCTGAACGGATTTTTAGTGTATAATTTGTTAACGTTTTGTGTAAATTGGTTGAAATATGACGATGATTGTTGAAGTCTCTACTACCCATGCGAAGCCGGGGTGGGTTGATAGTTAACTATAAAATCTAACATAATACGTATTGCCCCTATTATTTTAATATTAATTCGAAACCTTCCTTTTATACTCCTACATGGCAACATGGTTCAAGGGTTTCTTTATTTTGTGTTACGTATTCCTAGAACCAGTCAAGCAATAATCCTTGGCTTATGTACACATAAAACCATTTTGTATTAAAGAATGTAAATTATTATAATGCCAATTCATTCTTATTTACATTAAGTATGAGTAGAGTATTGCTTACATTTCGAAATGAATTGTATTTTTAGGAAAAAGTTTCGTTAAACAAATATTCCAGTAGAACCGATTCCAATGAGACTTTAAACAAATTGCCAAAATATCTTTATGAGCTGAAATTATTTATAAAAATTATTCTTATGTACGAGAGGTTATATTAATACTATAGGTAACTAAGAATAAAAGAGGTAATGTCTGGAGCATGTCCAATTATATACCTATGTCCCTGGCGACGATTGTGGGCATGGCGTTTGAATATCCCACTAATATTATAAATGTGAACGTTTGGATGGATGGATAGATGGATGGATGGATGTTTGTTACTCTATCACGCGAAAACCATTGAACCGATTGCCATGAAACTTGGTATGTAGATAGCTGAAGACCTGGATTAACGCATAGGCTACTTTTTATCCCGATATTCCCACGGGATCGGGACTTACGCGGGTGAAACCGCGGGGCGCTGCTAGTCTAATATATAAAAACTTGAGTCCTTCCTTGAAGATAGATGGGCAATTTGGTTATCGCGCTAAGTGTCCACTGATATGGCTTTTTTTATCTGAAACAAGTTGTGTCGACGTATATCAGTCAGGAAACAAGTGTTTACACTTGTGTGCTAAATCACCCGCTAGTCGCGGATTTGATACAATAAATCACAACTTGCTGTGGGAGAAACTGCACTACACTGACGTACAGGCAAGCGTTGTACAGTACTCATTAGATATTGATATTCTAATCAGTCTTCTCAACATTAGGATAGCCCCTCATTAATTAGGGTTTAATGAAAGTACTAGCTACGACATGAGAGAGTATACCTATATCGATTGCCACTGTAGAGTACTTTTAGTCATTGGTAATATGATAGCGAGGAGTTTTTTTAATGTACAGACTAAGATTCACTTGTTCAGGAGGCTAGAATTTTTACACGTGTCAGCTTTGGACTGCTTATACGAGGAGGTCTTTGGATGTTATTCGTGTACAGTACAGTACAATAGCAGTATAACATAATACAATATAATTTAATAACATAAATAACATATAGAATTTGGCACTATATTGCAGCGAACCAGAGATGTTTTCAGGGGCCAGATTGAACACGTTTAATACCATTCAAAGAACTTGAATCGCGCTTTAGTGGTCCGAGGTACGTGGTACGTGTAATCACTACATATTATAAAACAAAGTCCCCCGCCGCGTCTGTCTGTCTGTTCGCGATAAACTGAATAACTACTGAGCAGATTTTCATGCGGTTTTCACTAATAGACAGAGTGATTCATGAGGAAGGTTTTGTGTATCAATAACAACATAATATTAAGGATCTGGCTGAAAGGTTGTGTATGATAAAAAGTTTACAGATAGGTGCATAAGCAAAATACATATAATATAAGTAGGATTATGTAAGTTAAGAATAAGTTTAAGATATAGAATTAAAACAAAAATAAAGTCTTGTTATTTAAAATGACTTTCTCCTGGTCAAAGAAAGACTGTTTTAAACAAAAATATAACTCTGTACAGTTCTCTTTAGTGTTGGTTCCACGAGCAATGGATTTGTTCTAAGTAATTTAATGAGATCATGCTACTATCGACCTATCACCTCGTCACCTTGAATTGGGAGAGTTCGGCTCATTGGTATTGAATAAATCTATATGTAACAGGGTCAAGATACACCAATACATCACCTCAATTTGAGAATCTTCTCTGTTCATTTCAAATTCAAATCGAAAGGTACTATACCTTCAATAAAAGCGTTAGTAATTAAAATCGTTAATGGGTGTTCGAAATTGAGTTTTAATAAGCGTTGGAATATTGAATATGAGTATACGAATTGGGTTGATGAGACTTAACTAATTGAATTAGGCAATACATGTCGGAAACCTATTGTTTCCACGCAGCTGCTCAGCTCGTATTGTGATAGAATGGGAAGGCAAATTATCTGTTGCGTTCGGGTTGAGAATATGATGTGAATGGTGAGTTAACCTCCTCAATGATACAATGTATAAGACTATTTTAGATAAGACTTGGTCGGTGTATGGATAACTACTTTATCGCTTTTTTTGTTTTCTAAGAGGTTGAACAACCATTAACACACACAGGTAAAGTAATTTACGCGACGATAAAATATCCTTCTTGTCTTTTTAATAACACTAGAGATCGAGATTTCCCCGAGGGACTATATGGTGTTCTGTTACTGGTTATCGTTTACCATCAGGCGAGCGGTATGCGGATTTGCCACCGACACGGCCACTTGGAATAAAGAAAAAAAGAAAAGATCGCCTTTTGGTCAATATTCGACTACAATTCATTAAGTTTTGAATGTCTTGTTTTATTTCAATGACCAGTATAACTTGAGCTGTCATTCCGTACATGACAGGTCAACTTATTATATAATTGACGCTTTTAGCTGTTTGTAGCAGTTTTCACATAATTTATGTGGAAAAGAATATCTGATCCAGTTTATTTTCATTGATATAACTAACACTCATCAATAGCTATACGAAACAACAAAAAAAGACGTGTGTTTATAGCATATCAAATAATATATATCATGAAGGATCTTTTGCAAGTCATATTTTAAACGCGAATTTGACAGTGGTTACAAAATTGATTCCTGAAGAAATATTAAAATGGTTTTATTTGCGATGAATCTCTTCCGATAGTCAATATGACGTAATGGCCTTCTTTATGTGCGAAATATTAAAACTGGGAAATTGATGACTCTTGTAGAATAGGTAAGTATTTTTTTATTCCTTTATGTAAACCGTTTAGTGTTTTATTTCTTATCACACACTGTGATATTTTTCGTGAACAGTTGGTCGAGATCGCATGGCTACGGCGTTAAGTTTTTCGTGGCAGCGTGCATTCGTTGTTAAGTGTTTCGTATTAGTAAACTTACGGGGACGTGGTATTCGGTGTTACATTTTTCTAAGTCAGGTAACACACCCAAACATTTGCAACCTCATATCTTGACTATACTATAACAAACAGATCGTAATATTGGTCCACGATGAATTAAAAGCAGCTAAAAGCTCAAGCCAAATAATAATAACAACTGCAATATTGCACTGTGTTTTTTTTAATATTGAGACAGTTTTGCCTGTCACATTTTGGAAATAAAGTGTATTGTAATCTAGTGTGTGATTTCTTTGTTATCAGATAAATTAGCAGTACGGTTTTCATTCTAACTGACAATAATTGATATATCTGACAATAAGATCTGTTTAGTAACTTTTCCAGTGCATTTCTAAAATTGTTTGTGCAAATGACAGGCGCTCATAGTTTAAGTATCAAATTAAAATGTAATGGCAAGGTTGATTGTAACACTTTGAATAAAAGGAACTCTGCTTCTTATTCAAAGCCAGAGTCTTCCTCCATTAACATAAACTTATTCTAGTTAATGTCATTATTGCGCAGAAAAAAAAACAACTGAAAAGCTTAATAGGTATTTATATTTATTCTCATTTCTAACTATCGGTGAGACTAATACCACACGCACCATTTAATAGGTCAAGTTAACTACCAAACTATAATTAAGTGGTCTCTAACACTATTATTTTTAATAACTTGATGATTTAAAAGCTTAATTTTCCTAGAATAATTCCAATATATAACGCCAAGCATTTTTCTTTAGCCTATAAAGACTTTGGTTCGTAGGAAAACTGATTATTTTATTATTATTTTAAGAAATTTCCTAAATATTGCTTGTAAATCTTAAGTTCTTTTCGTGGTTAAATAAACCGTGTTCCGTGAATTTGGACAAATCTCAAGTCGAAGGTAACTGACATTACACAAAATATGATAGACATTTGATCGTAGCCGTTCTTATAGAATTTTTATCTCAACAAACTTCAGAAATGTTAACAATGAAAGTGTTGTTAATATGTTTACACTCGACATATTAAACTGTTTAATCCTACCTAAGGTTGAATTTGAGATGTGTTGATCGTTATCACACTCTCATTAAAACAACATTTAATAATGCCAACCAATATATCATACTAACTAGCACAAAAAAAGTGGTACTACACTGTTAGGGCTGACTGCGATCTTTTGTTTCCTGTCTCGATCAAGCGATTCCAATTTAAGTTGAAATCTATATACTACTACCTCCACTTACCTTCACGATTATCCCCAGTATTCTTTACGTAAAAATAAAAAATAAACAAAAAATTTGCAATGGCTGGTAACAGTATTGACGTGTTAACCATATCATACTCGTGTTACACGAAAATGGCCGTCGGCAACACAAAATTGTCAACCTAATTGTCATTGTCAGATGAAAAATAAAATTTGTAAAGCTAACCGGGATAATCTTTTTTCTGTCAACACATGAAAAGCTCGCGTTCGTAATATTTACTCTTTATTTAAAAAAATATTATATATTTCATTTGTGCTTCTCTTTATGGTTAAGTGAATTGAGAGTAAGCGAAGATTATATAGGCCAGTTCGAGAATTGAATTTCTGATTTCTATATAGTTCGCTGTTAAAAGCTTTTGGTATAGAAATGTTTTTGAGGTAAAGAGGGAGCATGTTTGGGAGGTGTTAGCGTGCTGATTTTATGAAACGTACATAAAAACTTGTACAAAGAATTTAAGACTACGTTTTAAGTTGAAAGCGGGTTTCAAGGAACTTAAACCACAGCTGAGTCCAGCTAAGGAGATCTACTTAGGAGTTGCCATAATATGGCTTGTGCTGTATTTTGGTGAGGAAAGTTTATGCATCAATATTTATCTATTTTCTTTATGTACTACTTTTGTAAAGGACTTCAACAGCGTTGAACGTAGACAGTACATACAAAAACTTTTAACATATTAAATGGGTATATATGATGCTTTAAACATGCCTATTAATGATTTCCCATATGTATATCTCATCTATTTATTGTCGATTTGTCCATCCAAAGGTTGCCTTGAAGAAATTGCTTTCAGCGATAAGGCCGCTCTTTGTACATCCGACGTCATCACCTTATTCATTGTAAGAACATTGTTGTAGATGTACAATAAAGTTTATTTATATTCTTTTCCACATAGACTCACCCGTGTATCCCTGAAAAGATAGGCAGAGGTCTGTGAAACACCAACATTTTGGCAACTATAATTTGGTTCCACTGAGGTAATAGGGGGCAAGCCTATTATAGTGTATCGGGCACTTTGGGAATTCAAAATGCCAAAATTGGAGTTATAGTGAAAGGTAGATGAGAAAAAAAGGTTATGGAAGGAAAGGAATATTGCTTATACGGATGTATTAGGGATAGTAACAAGAGCTTGAGCATGTCAGGATCGCATATATTTAACTCGAACTGCTTCTTGTCTGGAAGTCCTTTAATACTTTATGATTCCATAGTCCATGTTAAAAAGGAATTAAACATATTTCATTTGAAAGGTTCCGTTCCTCAAAAGGAAAAAAGGGACCCTTATATGATCACTTTGTTGTCAGTCTGTCTGTCTGTCTGTCAAGACCGTTTTTCTCAGGAACCCGTGAACGCCTTAAGTTGAAATTTGCAACAAATACTTTTGTCTGCGGTCCCTTGGAGCTGTAAAAAAATCAAGATTCTAAGTCAACGCAATCAAAAGATACGGTCTTTAGATTTTAACAAATTTGAATATTGCGCAGGTAAATCAAAACCTAAAGGGTACTTCACATTGACCTAGAATCATGAAATTTGGTAAGAAGCTACGTCTGATAGCACAAGTAAAAATCGTTAATTTATTGTTATATATACATATATATGTTTTTGTGTTATATAATAAATTACTTTTTGTGATTGATATGGGAGAGTATATTTAGAACTGCAAAATTAAGTTTCTCTTTCGGAGAAGTCGGGCAAATATCTTCGAGAATTGATTGCCGAGATGGACGTACTACCTCCATACAAGTTTGTTTGCTTACAGAACCCTGGGCCGCAAGTCAAACTCGCACTTGTTCGATTTTTTTTTACAAATATTTTTTCAAATTAGAATAACTTCATCGATTTTTGGTCAATCACACTCCAAACATGACTGGGCCCGATTGAATCATAACAGAAATTAATTTATTGAATTATCGGACTTTGGGCCTCTTATGTTGGCATACCTAAGAATATGAATGACGTTAGGGATACCAAAATGGTTTTAGTGGTTGTTTGCAATTTTGCATACGGCATAAAAAAGGCAAGACTGCAATAACAGAAATAATAATATAGGTGGTGCATGACTGGGGCCACATATAAATAAGTTGTTAAGTAACAGACCTACTAGTGGCTAATGACAGAAAAAAGCTGAAAAAAGTAAAGCCAGTAGGTAAAAAATTGCTAATTTGTAGAAGCATTATTGAAACTCCTTGCGATCGGTCACATTTTTTTTAGGATAATTGGGAGAGTTTCTATTATCTTGGATTTTTATACTTACCTACTTAATCAAGAAAATGCGTCTTTCAAATTTTAAAGGTTGCATAATCCAGCTTTGCCAGAATGAAATTCTAGCTGCGCTAGACTGCAAGTATTGTCGTATTGAAAAATAGAAATATTAATTCTCATCCCTCTCTTCAATCGGAATAGAAGAAACCTAGTTAGAACTGAATACATAACTAGAAAATAGCGACTACCGTTTTAACACATCGTCTAGTGTGAAATTCCTTCAAGCGGATGAGGGTCGTGGATAGGTTTTGCTTTTATCTGCGATAGGAATGGGAAATTGCTACTCCAAAGCTATCTGCGATTACATGCCCTCGGAATTGCGACCAACTGACAGCTATAAGCAACCACTTGTAAATATTTTATCAAGGATACGCTTATATGACCAAACTTAACCTAATTTTCTTGAGTTACTTTTTTGTTTTCTGCAAAACTTAAAGTGTTGTATGAATTTTATATGCCTTCGCTATTAGGGAAAATATGGGGTGAATACAGTTTGTGAGATTTATTTCAGATATTTTACCCCACACATACTTTTTTTTTTTTTTTGTGCTTGTGGAAACCCCCTCGGGCCGTCACCCCACCGGGGTTTTCGGTGGGGTGGTGTGTCGGAATCGAACCGACTAAAACCACACGGTGTGCCGTACTGCGCCTTAACACAACACTATTTGATGATTTGGTTGACTCGGAAGTCGAGCAAAATCTTTTAGAGTTTATTCTATAGTACATATAAGCAATTGAAATGTATGTTTATAATAAGTAAGGCAAAAATAACAGTAAGTTCTGTTTGATATAATCACAATAGAATCTGATAAGACGATATACTAAAAAACCCAACACATTTTCTGAAAATATTTTCAAACATAGCGTCTTTGCTTCAATAATGTGTTATCTTGAAAATTGAAATTTGAAACCTATAAAAATATAATGGTGTCGAAACAAGTATTTTTGATTAGTATCTATTTACAATTTCAATCAATTAATTCATTAGAACTAATTTCAATCAATTTCAATCGACTAATTCATTTGAACTAATTTCAATCAATCAATCAAATTCAATCAAATATAAAAAAAATAAATTTTGAACTTATCACGTTATTGAAGCAAAAAAGCGCCCTGTAAAATCCTCGTGTAAATCTAGGTCGAGAATTTTAGAGTCGCGAAAATCAAATTCATAAACCTTTGCTAAAAGTAAATCTAATAATACTAACCTTGAGATACCAATCAGACGACATTCACTTCACTTTCGAAGCACGGATAAAAAGAATATAAAGAACATCTACGAGTATAGTAAAACTTAACTCACACATACCGTTTTCTAATCACATGCTACTGCAGTTCCCTGTTAGACTATACAATTATTGAAAACCGAATACAATCGATATCTATATTATCATCCTTATTAGAAACCCTGTTAGCAGCTATGGTGTACCTACTATTAGTTCTCTTATGACACTACACACCCACTATAATAAGCAAACTCACGCTTCCTTTGAATTTTTTGGTTGGAGCTTTCTAAATTTAAACTGCGTCAAATTTCCTCTTGTATTTATCCAATTATCTTCAAATTAAGTTAATTCGAAGAATATTCTTCAAATTAACTTATTTTGAAGATAATTGGATACGATACGCCAATATTGGCGTTACGCTAATATTTAAGAGATCTAATTTAAAACGAAGAAGTTTCGGGTTAATTCCCATTAGCCTTATCGGGAAAGTAAAACCGAGGATATCGTTAGCGATATAATTATGTTATGGGAATAAACGGGGTTGCACTGGCCGTGGTCACAGACTGAGAGTAGAGTCATCATGTGACCATGGCCAGTGCAACCTGGTCAAACGTCAGGCCATTCAAATGTATGTAATACTTATTACGTAATCGCGATGATTTCCTAATCATAATTATATAACATCGGCCGCGAAAGTTTAAAAGTAAGAATATCATTAACTGTAAAAAAAAGAGGAAAGCTTTATGTCTATTTGGTAATACATAAATCGCCTTATGTACCTCACAACATTGTACTATTACAATATACATGGACTATTAATTCGCTGTCCCAGTATTATTTGTGCTTGCTGACTCCCGAAGTATTTAAATGATATTCCCGAATTCCCCATTATGGTCTGTAAAATAAATGAAAAAGTTTTTGTACTAGAACCACAGTACAAAACTTGAAAGCTAGAAGTAAGATTAATTTATACGGTGAGTGTTCAGCAGCGAGACACAAGGACGTTTTCCTTATTGGCAGTACAACTTCGTTATCGTGAGATGTAAACATATCAGCCTTTTTCCAACACAGATTTGAGTGCGGTTTCCACTGTGAACTACCTCTATTTATATGTTTATCTTCATTTATATTCTCCAAACATTACACTGCGCTCCGTCTAATGAATTTAAAGTTATTTCCACGGCTTCATTCAAATGCGCTTGTTAAATAGTGGTACGTGTGTGTCAAGCTTAAGACTCATTCCTTGTACTCAAATAGGGGCGAAATTCCCTAGCGTATTCTAACGCGAAAGTAGAACAAGACTTTGCAGTCGCTGTCGGATAGTATATATGTGCCTAATAGGCATCAGAATTGTCAACTATTCTCAATTTTGCACTTATAATTTTTGTAACTTCTATAGCGATGTATAGTCTAAAGCGTTGGATTTGGTGTCATATGACGTGTTGTGGGATAAACTCAAGAAGACAGGCGCACACAGGTGCAACGGCTTTTTCATTTCTGGTATGCAAACCAGTATAACAGTGTTAGATGGGCTGACAGCTTCTCGGACGCGTACAGGCTGGAGTGCGGAGTGAGACAAGGTGGGTTAAATTCTCCTAAGCTATTCAACTTGTACGTGAACGAGCTTAAAGTTGCACTCAGCAGCACACGAGTTGGTTGTTCAATTGATAATATGTGTATGAATAACTTTAGTTACGCGGACGATATGGTGCTGCTGACTCCAACTGTAAGCGCAATGAGAAGACTGTTAGCTATATGTGAAACATATAGTCACACACATGGCCTCATGTATAACTGCATGAAAAGCGAGTACATGGTCTTCAGGGCCTCCGGTAAATGCCCTGTAAATGTGCCTGCAATTAAATTGAATGGTATTGAGCTTAAACGGATACATCAGTTCAAGTACCTGGGGCATTACGTTACCGAGAGCCTTGATGACCAAGTTGATATAGAGAGGGAGCGCAGGGCATTGGCTATCAGGAGTAATATGTTGGCCCGCAGGTTTGCACGATGTAGTTCTCAAGTCAAACTCACTTTATTTAGAGCTTATTGTCAGTCGTTCTACACGTGCAGCCTGTGGTTCAATTATACTCAGAGATCATTTAATGCTCGGCGTGTCCAATATAACAATGGATTCAGGATGTTGCTGGGGTTGCCTCGATTTTGTAGTGCCTCTGGAATGTTTGCTGAAGCAAGTATTGACGGGTTTCATGCCATCATACGCAAGAGGCTGACGTAGATGATGAGCAGGGTACAAGGTAGCACTAATAGCATCCTGAAGGTCATTGCGGAAAAGCGGGATTCTAATATCCTAAAGGCATTTATTCGTGCTCAGATTCATTAGTATGTAAACATTATAAATATGGGCTTTGTCTGAAATAAAGATTTATTATTATTATATTTGAGCAAAATATTGATAGATTTTTTTATACCTTCGCACCAAAATGCAACTGGTAATTGTAAAAACTATTTAACTTAATATACAAATAAAATATAAACAAACTACAAATGAATAAAACATAATAAAAAAAAGGTTTTTGTCTCATCGTTCAATATAAAATTTCCTTTTCAAGTAATAAATTAACATGGATCAAACTTGTAAAATGTCTTTTACATAACCATTAATCAGGAAAGTTGAACTGTTCTCTTGTTAAGATATCCCATTAATCATATACGTATATTGAGAATTTCTCATAAAATACAAATTACATTTCTATCTTCACAATATTACTAAGAAAGCTTACTACTGTTATTACTAAATAAACGACAATATTAAAGAAATTTAAGTCTAAAATGTATGCTATTTATCCCACTAATCCCACTAATATTATAAATGTGAAAGTTTGGATGGATGGATGGATGTTTGTTACTCTTTGACGCAAAAACCAGTGAACCGATTGCGATGAAACTTGGTATGTAAATAGCTGGAAACCTGGATTAACGCAAGGCTATTATTTATCTCCATATTCCCACCAGAATCGGGTCTTACGCGGGTGAAACCGCGGGGCGCTGCTAGTAATTTCATAAAATTTACCGTCCTTCATACTGTATTTAGTATAAAATAATTCTTGAAGAATAAATTGTCTTAGAATAATAAAAAAACACTGCAGTTAGTAATTTAATTTGAGTAAAAATACTCAAACGGTAAAAGTAAGGTTTTTTTTTTGTAAACATCGGGGGATGTATGATGACGGAGACAGATTGATGGGGTAAGCTGGCAAAGGTTCAGACCTAATGTGGACACGGAGTAGGTACTTGCAATAAGAAAACTCCATTTTGATATTTAAACGGTGTTGAGTGTTAGCTAGTGTTGACTCGGCGGCGTGGCGACCGGCCAAACGTAAAGTGAACTCGAAAGTACGCACGCTGATCCCCCTTCGCTTAGACTCTGCGTAACGCCAATTGATGGCACTTGTTCCTTTCTGATAAAAAGAGGGCCGTACTAATGACTGACTATATTTGACAGATGAAAAATATGCCTTAAATTTTACGGTGAACCCTTACAATAAATAATCTTTTTTAACTGAATACAAATCATTTAAATGCTCAACTCTTGCGATCTATACCTGTGCAATAAGCACTACAACAAAAAGTAAAAAAAGTACAAAAATTACCAACTGTGGTTTGCACATAATAGGGTGCAAACTGATTTGCACAGGTTCAGCTCGGGTCGGAAATAGTTTATATAATTTTACACGTTCAGTCTTCTGTATAGAATCACTACTTGTACGAGCTTTAGTGTCCTAAAAGCAGCCTATATAAAACAGGTGTGAGATAGAATATCATAAGCAAAGCTCTTGGAGCATTAACTTTATACTGATCACAAAATTTCGGGGTAATACCTAATTAACGTATGGGGTGTGGATGTCACAGCGAGTAAGTGAAGTATCATTAAGCAATGATGGCAATTATAGGTTTAATGCTTCGTACGCCAGGCAATAACATTATGTGGTTTTGACGTATTACGGCACATTTCATTATTTCTTGTCGGTGTATTTATGCAAATATTCACATAGACGTGTAGTTTTTTTCTTATCTCCAGTGCAATATTTGTTTTCGTTTACGTTCGGCATATTGTTAGAAGATTTTGTAGATGTAAGCTATGTTAATCGATATTCTTATAATGTACACCGGCGTTGCAGTAGGTAAGTGGGTAGACCGGTTCGCCGCTAGTCCCACACACGCCCTTCGTATCCCCGACGGAGGGTATGGTGCGAAAAGCATTCCCCGCGTAAAAAAAAAAAAACAAAAATTATAAAGTTTTCGAAAAATTGTGACCAAATCATTTTAAAATTACTTACAAATATTTTTCGTGAAATATGAATAAAAAATATTATTCCAAAATGGTTTTTACACTTTTTAGAGTTTTTCGGTGTTTTTGAATCGTCTTGATCAGTAATATCATCATCCTCTGCGCCGTTTCCCAACTAAGTTGGGGTCGGCTTTCAGTCTAACTACGATATGGCCGAACTTAGATATTTTACGTGATGGCAGTCATTGCCATCAGACCTCCACAACCCAAATACTAGGCGATATCGAAGTTCTGTAGTAAGACCAGGTTGTCGGACTTTTTGGGCTCCAACTACCGTAACGAATGCCACAGATGTTTGTATGGCACCCGGGACCGATGGCTTAACATGCTCTCCATTGCACGGAAGGGTCTCAATGTGTTAAGAACGGTCTCCCATCCAAAGACTGACCTGGTTAGTAAGTATTACTTAACCTTGTAATGTGCTAACCTACTCGATTACCTAGTGGTACGTAGCCATGAGACCCTCTTGATCAGTAATATATGTACGTATATTAAAGGAAATAATAATAGTTTTCAAATAATAGTCAGCAATTCGTTCAGTAGTAGTCAACACCTTCAACCTCCTACTTTAAAACCGTTAAAAGACTTAATATAAAATTGAATGCTTGCAACGAATGACGTCTAGTAGAAGCAGATTTACTCCAGAGTATTGTTCAGTTTGAATTCAATATTTTATATTCCCTGGTTATTTGAAATGATAGTGCTTTCATAAAATACTCTGTGGATAAAGTAACTGTGTTTCTTATATGGGCCAAAAATCGTACATACAAAAAAAAAATATGTTTCACCAGTCTTTATCAAATATTTATTCTTCGTGGATATTCGTCAGCTTGTTCATATGTCATGTCTGTTCGCACATATTTTGCCGTGTGTAATATCACAAGTCCAATGGGTGCGAGGATAATCTCGTTAACAAGTTTACTCGTCCATTTTGTCCCTCCCGCAACCCTCTAGTATATGACAATGTCGTTTAATTTTTTGCTGAAACTCCAAATATTTAACGATGGAATGTATGGGTGTTCCTTTGTATAAATGTCGATAAATTTGGTATGGGTTCGGGGTGTTTATTTTGTCAAGTCATAGTTATTAATTAAGGCTCGGTAATTTGTTGGAATACCTCACGTCATAATAATATAACGTGTCGGACTCGTTAAAAGATTGATAGACACTCTTAATTTTCAGGATTTTGATGAATGCTAAATTTTGTTTCCTAACCTTTTGATAAATTCTTTTGATAAAACGTATAAACAGTTACTAATTTTTTTCTTGATAAATTACATTATTTCGAAACATATAATTTTAGGAGTTCAAACGAGATTAAAACCAACATTATTAAATATGATTCAGTTTGGCCAGTTATTCGGAAGCTAATATCTTTTATCTTGCCTGGTTTTGTTTGCCCTTTTTAATCTTATTTTGCAACAGAAATAAAAGGAAGAGTCTAGCAATCCTCGCATAAATTGGGGAGCTTTAAAATTGTTTTTGTATAATTTCAAAGTATAATCTATTTGGCCCCACCATAACAAGCCTTTAACGTTTTGTAATTTCCTTCCAATTAATGAACAACTTTGGCCAATGTATTTGAACCTTATTAAATGGACTCGTAGGTAAATATTTATACTTTAATTTAATTATAATTACGAGTCCTACGCTTTGAGTAATTCCTGTGCTATAGTAACAAAAAACATCCACCTCTGAAATTGATATGAATAAGAGCACTATGGATTTTTGCACAAAGTCCGGCCACCTGGCTAGGGAAGCACCTCAACCTTAAGTATAGTCAATACTGTTTGTCAAATGTTCGTAGAAGAGCATATACGCAATTTATATCTGATTCTGTGACTGTAGTCTTTTACAAAGCCTTAGCGGTCGACTTCTTCACAAAGCTAGAAAGTATCAGTCTGTTGCTACGAAGTACATACATTAGATAAAAATGTTAAGTATCAAAAATAAAGAATAGGTATTACTGCTTGTATTTTTTCACTACTGCTTGTATTTTACACTTCACATTAAAACTTCTGAAACAGCAAACCCTTCTAAAATATTGTATTTAAATTCTACGTCGTATCAAAATGTGAGAACAAAGTCGTAATGATACGAGAATGGTCCATATAGAAAGTTTATTGCAGCGTTACATTCAGTGTAAACAAAATGAACTTGTGCTTCTGTATATACTGGGTATACTTAAAACGATATCTCAGATTTTCAAGTCTCATTACACGTAATATCAGTACTTATGTTGCATTTGTAAGGTTTTACATATTAGATCCCCTGGTGATTTTAAAATATCGATGGGTATTGAAAAATATAACTGACTTATCTTACACTGGGCTGAAGCTGGGATATCTTCTAACATGCCCTGCTATGGCATATTATAACATGAATCTTCAGGTAAAAACAGAACTACACAAATGTGGTCTATCTTCGATAGGTTCCAGGTTCCTACCCAGTTGGGCAATTCATCCCATTCGAGCACCAATAGCAGATCATCTATCAGCGCTACTAAAACATCTCTTAATATACTCAATCAGACTTTTTTTCATACCCCGTCGGTAGCAAACAAGCATTATTCTGAATATAATCGTGTGGTGTCAAGCAGCATAACATTTTCACTCTTCAGGTTCTATACTTCTCCATAATTTTAAATACTTTATATATAATATTAATAAGCTTGCACTACGTCGTTCGATACAGGCTAGACGAGCTTTGTAATATCTGTTTTACAAACAACCATATCTTTGTTTAATATTAACAGAACGTTAGATATTCTCAACACACATTATGCCGCCGGTCTCGATAACCCTGCTAACGTGGGCTTAATTGTGACAACTTCTGCACACTCGGGCTACCTTCGCCAGTTTGTCGATAAAGCTGACGGGGCAATTGTTATAAATATTACAAACTCACTAAAGAATTTCTAAGCTTTGTTATTTTTATTTAATTTGTAACCAAAAATTAAGAATAAAATAATACACGGGAATTTTACACATCGTGCGCTCAGATTTAGAGCAATAATATCAAAGACGAATTAGATTACAAGCTGTTAACGAATTAATAAATACTAAGCTGCATACAAAATAGAGTGTTTATTATATTTAACTATGGTTGTGAATTTCGATTATCATTTTTATACCAACCCTGTAATTAGGGGGTAACGGGTCGGGCTGACCGTTACCCTTGCACGCGCACCTCTCTGATCTGGAGGGGGGTAAGGCCCCCCGTACTCCATGATGTGGTCGCCTGCTGAAGGCGGCCAAAGTCTGCAGGGGTTCCCGGAGGACTCCTTCCTAGGGTATACCCGGGTTCCCCTGCAATAGACCCACTTGTGACGGAACACCGTGTGGTTTTAGTCGGTTCGATTCCGACATACCACTTTACCGTTAGCTCCGGTGAGGTGAAGATTTCCGATTTCCGTGGGGGTTTCCACACGATAAAAAAAAACCTTGTAATTAAGTCACTTATTTCTTTTAATAATTATAATTTAAAATTGGGAAATAAAAAAAAATTAAATAGGCTTACTTAAATCAGAGCAGTCAGATAGGGACCTTTGATTCTGATTCTGAGATTGACTCATTGGAGTGAGTCTACTGAGCAGCAAAGAAAAATACAAATTCACTGAACTGTATAATAAATATAATTATTAAAGGTTTCAGTACACTTCGCATTTCAATATTTGAATGTATTAACTATTTATGTTTCAATATTCATTCTATCAAGTTAGAAGTATTCTTGACACTATACGTTCTTAGATAAGTAAACCGATTTCCACAGTAGCTGAGGTGTCTAGCAAGTTTAAAATCAGATTATCTTACAAGGAAGATGAAGCGGCGTTCATTAGTTAATGGTGCACGATCAATCTGTATCAATTAACCATCGTGGCCTAGTGACGGACGTTTAACATGCTTGATTTGTATGTACTCCTAGTATATGTGTTGGTATTTTGCTGCTAATTTTACGTGTTCTTAACAGAATTATCACTCGCGGACATAAGAAACACCGCTTCAAAATCTTACAAAACAAAATCATGTATGAAAGACAGTAATGTTATTCTAGCTTTCATAAAAACACATTATCTAATAGTTACTACATGAGTACTTACGTCGTTTGGTAATTGAAAGTATAGCACTTTCTACTACATAACTATAGTTCATAGTTCAATTCATTGTTTATGTATCGGATAACAAAGCCCTTAGATCCGACATGTGTCGTACCTTTAATTGACAAACTGACAGCTGGTCGAACGTTAGAACCAAGCCTTAAACGTTAGAGGTTAGAGAACTTTTAAAATAAACGGATATTTAATATTATCTCGATCGAGTGTGGAAACAGCTTCTTAATAATTTGTTAATATTTCATTTAAAGTTGTTAAACAGAAAAACAGTATTGAGTTTAATTGAGTTCCGAAAAATTGTCAGAACATTTTCTTTTTTAACAGGGTTCATGATTTATAGGATTAATTTTAGGCCTTTAGGGTCAAACTTGCCTTCTAATACAATTATTAATTATTGCTTAGTAACTTATAAAAAAGTAACTGGAATATCGGGTACGGTTCTTTTCATTTTTTTTGTGGTAGGTTACAACAAATGAGACTTAATTTTCAAAAGCTGCACAAGTGCAAGTCTTAGTCGCGCACCGAGGGTTCCTTACGAACTTATATGTACCTATGTAGATAGTTCGTTCATCTCGGGAATGGATTTCACAAGATTTTTGTTGTAGTAAGTAGTAGTAAGTAAGTAGTAGGAAGATTCGAAACATAACTAGTCCACGAAACGTAAAATAACATTAGTATCTTTCAAGTCGGATTGAAAGACAAACTTACTTTTGGTGTTCTATAAATACTGCCCCAAATATCGATATACGTCACAGTTATATTCTCAAGCTCTAGGCAGAGCTATGTAACTTTACGCTGCAACCAGTACGAACGTAACATTAACCACATACGCCGATGAAACTGCAGAGTACTGCTAGTAGTATCATCGACATCATATCGACGGGTTCTACGCATACTGGTACAAGTGCAAAATTGTAGCTTTACAGGAGAGCGATTTAAAGATTCTAAAAAACGTTACTTTATACTAATAATACAGAACTTTTTTGAGTTTATTTCTTAAGAATCGATTTTCATATAAGGCGCCCGGTATGAAAAAAATATGAACAGTAAAATTTTGTGATCGGAGGGCAGCATAACGCTTTGACGTTCTGTTGTGGTTTATCGGAGTTTGCTCTTTATCCTCGACGCACGTAAGTAGATATGTGTATATACCTTTATGTTATATATACTTATATATGTAAATATATAGAATATATATACTGTACAACGTCTACAAATGATGAGAGAGATATAGAGAGATAGAGGGAGAGGGAGGTAAAGAGAGAGAGAGCCTCCAGTAAATCGTAAACTCCAATCGTGTGTCGGAGCTGACACACACATTTTTTTATTTGTTTTTTTTTAAACTAATCGATATTTAAAAATAAATACAGGGTATAAAATATAGTTTAAGCTACAGCTATTGATGCAAAAAAAAACAATTTTCGTCATTTTGCTGGTTATACGTGGGACCCGTCGATATACACTTTTCAAACAGGTAAAGCAATCAATGCGATTAACCACAGGCTTATGTTGTTCATTTAATATGTCCTTATGTTGTGGTTTATCCGTGTGTAGGTTTACAGCACTAATTATCTCAATAAACACCTAAACCAATAGATTAACATTTCAACAGCTTGAACATTTCATTCATCTTAACAATAACTTTTTAACGGGGAACTGTTCTAGAAAATAAAATTAAATGTAATTGTTTTGTATTGTTGTAAATTCACTAAACAACAGTAACTGCTGTGATTGTTATCAACTTAAAATGCATGCCTAACCTTTTATCACCCCACTATTGTCAGGCCAGCCAATGGCGTTGCGTTACCAGTATAACTAGTCATAACAATGTCTATTAACCTATTTTTATTAAATAGTGAACTGTTTTGTCATTTATTATAGTATGCCTCTATTTTTAATGAAAAAAATTTATATTATTATTATAAGTTTTTATATTATTTTATAACATGAAAGATTTCAGATTGTATGATAATGATAACTGTTTGTATTGACGATGTTTAAGGATAGAAGTAACGATGCCGTCTTTCGCAGTGTGTTGGTATAAACTGTGCCCCACATTATATAAAGGTTTGAAAAAAGACATAAAATGTTTTAACGTTAGAATTTCATATTGCACTCTCGCAGACGTTACAATTATTAGCTTGAGTCGTAAAGTTTGGAAAAAATACTGTTAAAAAACCGTACGCTAAAACGGGTTAATACTTATCGATTTCGATAGATAATAATTACGATGCTTCGGTTACTTGCAACTTTTTGATAAATTCTTCGACAAGTCACTAATTTTAAGGTGTTCCTTAATTCCGTTAACTCTATGACTTGTTTGAATTCTAAAACTAGTAGATATATATTTTAAAGCTGTAACATATTCTTTGAACAATGTTCTAAAACCAAATATATCAATACGGGCATTGAGAATGACGTTTCTCAATTTCAGTTTACGAGAGAGATGACATACTAGATGTGGTTGGATTTAGTGAGATTGATATCTAACATAAACTATGTGTCACATTCGAGCTGGTAAGATGTAGACCTAGATAGTGAAACGCGGGATATCTCTATATCAGCTCTAAAGAAGTAAAAGTACAACAAAGATGGAGATGCCTTGCGACTGCGAGAACTTATTAAATATTTCATTACACACATTTGTTTGTACAAAATTCACATAAAAGGCATAATTAATAATACTATACGTCTTTCATTAGTAAATAGGTAATAATTTTCACAATCTACATTGTGATAATTCCATATAATCTGTATAGTATACTATAATATATTTTCAAAGTAACTTTGCCTGCCTGTCTGTCTGCCTCACTATTACATTTTCATACCTAAACCGCTGCACCCAATGTTAATGGATTTCTGTATAAAGATAAAGGGATCTTAGAGATGTCCTTCTCACTGCACCAGCAAGTATTTTTAAATATAAATTTCTTATACCATTTCTCGTCATAAAAAATGTGAATGAGGTGCTAGGACTACTATTTTTAACTGGTGTACATGAGAGCGGAGGATTTAGCATCTTCTCATCTCATCATCTTTAGAGATCTTCATTTAATTGCATTTCCGCAGTAGTTGGTACGTGCGCTTCTGAACATACGCTTTATTGAGACTCTGTTGCCATAGATGAAATGGTACGTACGCCTCGATATTCTCTCAAGAAACTGTTGGCTAGAGTTCCTAGAGTTTGATTTACTATCTCGACAACGAAAGGTTTAAACGTAAATTTTTACGTCTTTCTCGTTAATGAATAGTTTTTTTTTTATGGCATAGTGGGCAAACGAGCAGACGGGTCACCTGATGGTAAATGACTACCGCCGCCAATGGACACCTGCAACTCAAGAGTTACAAGTGCGTTGCCGCCCTTTAAGGTGGGAGTAGGGGAAGGGTGGAAGAGGGGGGAAGGGTTAGGGTCTGCGGTAACCTCACTCACTCGGCGAAAAGCAATGAAATCATTGCTTAACTGCCGGTTTCTGTGAGGCCGTGGTATCACTCCGGTCGAGCCGCCCCATATGTAACCGTTATATGATTAGTTTATAACTATGTTATACTGTATCAAACCAATACTACTACTCAGAACAGTTTTGAACTACACCAGTAGTTAGACGCTCTAATGTCCCGAAAAACCAGTCGGAATTCAATAAACCTTTTTAGATTTGATAACCTCACTCTCGAGGAAGGTTATAACTAACATCAAGGTCATTTACAACACGTTACAACCCTTACGATCGCTCCCAGCAGTGACCAAAATCGCGGTTAAAACTACATTGAACGGCTAGATATTTAATAATTTCAACTTACGAACTATGCATATATTCCATACTGTAGTATACCTAATTGCAATTTACAGAAATAGAGCGCAATTTCCTTTGGTCTTTATCTTATAATTATACGCCTCTCAGCTCTCCAGCTATAAGTTTAACTTTTAACATTCACTCTTTAAGACTTAAAAATGTTAATGAGGGATATTGTAGACAGTACTGCTTACCCGAGGCTCAGTTTTGTCTATATTATATTTAGAATTGTATATTATTAGGAAATACATAAAACTGTTATGTTAAAGAATCATGATTGAGTTTATACTGATTATAACGTTTTAAAAATTTTCTTGGAACATGATTTCGTGTTAGTTTCTTTGCGGCTTTAAAGCTCATGTCTACCGTTGAAACAGTATTTTTATTATTAACATATACATACAGGTATATCTAGTATAAAATACATATTATATTATGTAGACTGACTTCTGTATAATATTTATATGTATAGACTGCGATAAGGCCGCCTATTGTACTACTGTTTCTAATGTATTTCTTTTTAATTGTATCCTATTTATGGTGTGCAATAAAGAGTATCTATCTATCTATCTATCTATAATCCCGTAGAAGTAGACAGAGGCGTACTACTCTAGAAGGCGTGGCTATAACCACTTATGGAGCTCGTTTCCAGACTCTGCTGCTCCGAATGACCTAACCGAAGTAAACAATAACAATTTGCTCAACTGGACGGGATTAACAAGGTTGCACAATTATACAGTTTTACATAATGTGTAATCTAAACACATTTACCATATCTTAGGAATTTTAATTGGTCGTGCTTACTAATGTTTATTAAACACGCTGATCACCTCTATCGCGCGATGTGGACTAAATTGCGTCTTGGATTCTGAACAATAAAGCTGGATATTATTATCAATTAGAAGCAAATAAATGAGTGTAATATATGCAACTATACAGCAGGTAATATGTTGATTAGATCACTCGTATAATGGAACTCTTAAATATTTTAACAGTGCTAAAGTGCTAAGGCATATGAGACCCTTCCAATAGTAACTATTCTGTGCCCTGCGATAAACTTAAGTTGTAAACATAATATATGGAAATGGGAGATAGTCCATAGTATAATAAAATAGAAAACATAGAAATGTATTCATAAATTTAAAGTATTTTAAATTCAACCCATGAACCTCAAAGGCCCCTTGATATGGTGGATCGATCGCGCGGCGATCTGTAGGCGATGTGTTTGAGGGGAGCATTATCCGCCTCATCCTATTTAGCAATGAGTGAGTGACGTGTGACTGACAGACCCCTCCGACCTTAGCATTTGGATAGGGAAATGTATCAATTTATGTAGAAGGGTATGTGAAATGTGAATATTTGGTTTAAGTAATTTTGAGTATTGAAGTATTGTATATGGTTCTTAATTTGAGCGTGTGTAAGTATAATATGAGGTTACTACTACTATAAAGGTATGGAATTTACTGAGTTTTAGTAAGGGAATTTAGTACTCAGTATTAACGATGCCAGGTTGGATTTGATTACTAATAGAATATTTAGAATCTTTCAGTGTGAGAGACCGGAGTTTAGAACCGGAGGATTAGTTAGCTATACAAAGTCCCTCATTTAAAATTGAAATGTATCTTGCTTAGATACATTTAAATTTAAGAAAAAAGAATAATGATGAGAAATCATGCTTGTAGAAAAATTAGGTTTAAAAGCAACATATTAAAGGCTACTGAAAACGAACTTCTAATACCTTTCTAAAATATTCTCGCAATAGTCAGACCAATACGTTCTCGGGGACTTCCTTCCTAGGGTATACCCGAGTCCCTTGCAATAGACCCACTTATGTTGGAACACCGTGTGGTTTTAGTCGGTTCGATTCCGACATACCACTTCACCGCTAGCCCCGGTGAAGTGATGACCCGTGGGGGTTTCCACACGATAAAAAAAAAAAAAAAAAATAAAATAAAAAGACCAATACGTACTGTTCATGTAATTGAATCAATTCACGTGATTTGCAAGATCACGCAAATTTATGCAATTCACGAATTCAAATACATTCGTACAGTTAAGTTGCGAATCCGTGTGTAGATGCAATTAAACTTTCTTTATCCGCAGCCTATCTTCACCCATATCTGTATAAAATTCTCTCTATTCCTACCATTTCTTGTGGTCCTGTGCTATATCATCCAGATTCCTCCTATAAGGGTGACCATATCATAGACCGATGATAATTAACGAATTCAAAATCCATTATTTATATTACTCAGAAAAGTTTACTTGACAATTTCATTATTTCTCAACAGCGTGCATTGTTCCGTTCCTTGTGACGCCAGATGTCGCCATTAAGCGAACAATTTAATTTAAATTATCTATGGTACAACCAGTTGTATCACGGACATATTCTCTTATTATATTTCTGGTTTACAGATGTCGTAAAGAAATAAATAGTTCAATCATTTGTAAGGAGTTTGAATGTAATTAATGCAGGTATATGTAAAAATAGTACGTTATATTTCATCTACTTAAATTTCACTATGGAAATTTTAATATACTTACATGAACTTAATTAATGAACTATTTAAGTAGGTACTGTTTTGGATAGAAATACCTAATGGAATAATACCACGATATGGAATTCTTATCTTGTCCTTACTTACGCAATCAAATTTTAGCCATCCTTTTAAGGCATTTAAAGGCAACACTGAACTAACATATTCTTGACGTTTAAAATCAAGCTCTAAACTTAATAATTTCACAATAAAATGACTACATGATTAGTTTATTTTCATTTAAACAGAAATAAGCCTTTTTCCACATAATATTCATTACAGATCTTTAAAGCCAGAAGTCGCTATATACACGTTAAATACTAAAATTGGTTATAGTAAGTTCGAAAGCATGTATATGTATTATTATTGATGAATATTTCCGTTACCATTCAGAACTGTAAGAAACAGTCTCACAACCACTGATATAAACTATGAAAATCACTAACAGTAACTGCCAAGTTGTTAGTACCTCTATTCGCACTCAAGTCAATGTTCTGAACTTATTTGTACCCTTTTTATAACCCCACTATTCATTAATATTTATCAATTGACCAATACCATTGCGTTACCGGTATAACTAGTCAAAATAATGTCTATTAACTTTTTCTTGTTAAATAGTAAACTGTGTTATCCTCTATTATAGTTTGTCCCTATTTTTAATAAAATAAATAAGAGTTTTTGATGTGGCGACCACAGAACATACACAAAAACATCACGATTTTTTTACCCGAGGGTTTGAATGAGTGTTGGACACCTGGCTTTCGTTCACTTATGATGTGATGTACTACGTCAACTCTATTGCTATTCCCTCAGTAAAAAAACCCAATGTCTATCGACAAGGGACTCGAACTTATAACTTTGGAACGGCAATCGTGAGTACTAAATACTTACATAAGACACACACTGACTCTACTCAAACCTTACTTACGAGTATGTACTATTTTAAGAACATAAAGAACCCGCATTACAAACATGGTTGTTTGTAATGCAAGTTCTTTATCGTTCACTTCATTTCATTTACTTCATAATTACAAAGATTCTTAAATTTTAATAGCCGATAGCAAAAGTTAAAGGCTTTTCAACTGTATACTTTATTTGAACCTCTTCATTTATAATACCCACATTTTTGTTCAACCAACACCAAAATGTTGTGTAAAAGTGCTTAAACAACAAATACTAAAATCGTAAAAACACAAACGACTGTTACACCCCAAACTTTCAAATCACCTCTTTTATATCCTCACCTTTGACCGTCCCCTTTTAAAAAAATCTAACCGTTTTTAATACCGCTTTGAATTTGAGTGCCGACGACTCTGGAGGTAAATCAAAAGCTTCTTGTTTAAGTTCATTTGGTAACATGGCTTAAAGTACTTACATTCAGCCAGTGTGATGTATGAAAGAAAAATATCATTGTATTTTGATGGATCACCGGATAAAATTTATTTTTAAAACTTACGAGTACTTTACGGTCTTTGATTTTTATGATGAATTATTTTTTTAATGATGGAAGTTTTTCTTTTTGTTTTACTTGAAAATTTGCTGATACAATAGTATACACCGTATGTCTATATATGTATCTATGTACATAATATATGTAAAATCTGTATGTATGTATATATAATCGAGCGCTATGGTACTTGATCTTTATGATTTTGAAATAACTTACAGAATCATGAATAATGAGTACTCTTTGCAGAAGGTGTTAACTAAAATAAGAATATGATATAATTTAATTGGAGACATTTAACTACAGTGAAATATAAAAAAAATATAAAAAGTTTCATTCAATTCAATAATCCCTAGTTAATGACGTCTTATTAATGGGGTGCTTGAAAGTTATTCAATCTGTAGTGTAATTTGAGGAATATATTCGTATACCATTATAACTTTGATTCTTTGAAATGACTAACCTTCTGTGTCATGTTATGTCATGTAAAATCTTTTTCTGACTACAAGTTCGTGAAATATTGAATATCTTAGGTATTCAATAGTTAAAGCTATTATAAGTAACTTCTAAATATGAGTGTTGGTGAGGTTCCTAAGAATCATATATTATAGTCATGTTTTTAATGTTTTCAAACTTTGTGTTAGAAAAAGTAGACAATTATTATCACTCAATGGAATTCTGCGTCTCCGGTCTGAAGTTACTATTTACTACCTGACATGTGTTTATTGTCAACGTACTGGTGTAAAGACATTGTAAAAAGTTTCCTTTGTGTAATGTATATCTTGTAAATATAAAAAAGTCTTTAGATGCACCCTACAATCATAATGTTCTTGGACATGTTCAGATATTAGCTGTCATGTTGCATTAAAATCACCACCATCACTAACCACAAACAGCTGTACTATTTGTGGTTAATTTTGTATAAATTAATGTCACTAGTGTATGTCTAATCGTGGTCAATGTGGTCTAAATAAACTGACATACATATGAGTGTGGGCGACTTATTCATGGGATCTAAGTACAGCTTCATCATAATACTTCATATAATTACATACATATCAAATGATTTAAAACTATTATCTGTATCTGTACTAAAAGAATCCTCGAAATAAAAAAAAAGTAATTGAAAGCCTGTTTAAAATTCGATTGTAAATTTATTGCCTGTAGTTTTATTACTGATCGGCTACATTAATGTTACATAAGTAATTGCTTTATAAATCCAACTTAATTGGCATGATTTTAAAACGATCGATTCAGTAAAGTTATAATTCCCAATTCATACCAATCTATCGGCCATCTTCTCAAGAAGGAAAGGCACTGGAAAAAATAGGAACAGTATTTTTATGCATACAAGTTGATTGCTCTACTATTTACGGTTTCATATTATCCAGAGTATATTATAAATTATTTCTGAATGTTAAATATAATTTATTTTGTAAGTTTTTGTAGTATTTACGAGTATGTTTCTTTTGTTTCTCTCATATGTGAGACAAAAAGCTTTCTAAAAACTTGCAATCGTAGTGACATATCGCAAGAAAACTTAAATAGTGTATACTCCTACGACATTTAATACGGAGTACTGTTTCTTTTAAGCTTAAAAAGAAACAATTAGAGTAAATTGTGTAATTGTTTCTATTGTGTTGCCGGGTATATACCTTTTATAAAATAGCTAAAACCTTACACAAAAAAAAAGATTTAAATAAAGGAAGATGATATTATTTTCAGAAAATATATGTTAGTAATTGTTTCTGTAAATAATTACGATGTACCAGCTGTTATATGGAACAAAGCGGGTTATAAAATGGGATTTGTGATATAAAACAAACGTAAGGAAGGTCGTAATAACAACCCTTATATTTCATTAGGAGAATATCCAATTATGTTATCTCTGTACCTACAGAGACATTAATTGTTAATAAGTGATTTCGATAAATTAGTCTCCACAATTAAGCTTTTAAGAGTTAAACGTTATGTTTTGGGGTTCCGGAGGCACGAACTGTAGGAAAATCATGAGATATATTATATAAAAAAGGCGCCAATACATAGGAAATTCGTAGTATAAAGGTCGTAAGGTAAAATAACGTCTACAAACATGAGATAGATAGATGAGTCATAACGTCTAAACTGTAAATAAATTCCAGTTTTATCAAAGCTATTTTATTTTCTATGAAAACCAACGTTTTTACTTAATATCCTATATAGAGTAAAAAACAACGTATTCATACCTATCCTCAAATTCATGAACATCAACGCATCTATGTAGCACCAAGACCGTTGTGTTCCGTTTTCTGAATATGAACATGAGTGCAAGAAAGGGTAATTCTTACTTTCTTTAAATCCTTACTAATATTATATATAAATGCGAAAGTAACTCTGTCTGTCTGTGGCCCTTTCACGCCAAAACTACTGAGCCGATTTAAATGAAATTTGGTACACAGATAGTCTAGAGCCTGAGAAAGGATATAGGCTACTTTTTAATGCGAAAAAAGGGATGTAAGGGGTTGAAAGGTGGGGATGAAAAGTTGTATGGAAGTATCATCATATTTAGAGCTAGAAGCTTGAAACTTATACGATAACGATATAAATACACTATTCCACGCAAATAAAGTCGCGGGCACAGCTAGTCATTCATATAACTATTACGTTCAAATTTGTCTAGCTACTTCTTTCTTAATTCTAACTAATACCATAAATGCGAGTATGAGTCTGTTTTTTTTGGTTACGCTTGCACTCATTAACTGCAGAACCGATTGCCAATTTTGCATACACCTTGTCAGGACATAGGGAGGCCTTTTCCTCCACAAAAAAAGTACTGCGTACTACAGTAACGCGAGTAAAGCCATGTCAGAAATAAGAATAGTATGTATCATGATATGGCAAGTTCATCTCGTCATATCATTGGTTTATATTATGTCACATCCTCGTCATTTCATACATCCATACCTGAAACGCAATATGGTAAGGAGGTTTTTTTTTATATGAATGGGGCATTTTAAGCACAGATGAATGAACTGCGTGAAAAATGATGCAGCAAAAGGAGAGAGAGTGCTGAGTGTAGAGATGACGTCTAAAAGGAAAGTAATATATTGCATCAATCCCAAGCAGTTGGAATAAAAATAATTTAACAGTTATAGTTCGTGCGTTATGTATTATTTAATGCGTATGTATTTTCTTGCTTGGAAACAATTTTGAAGGACATTGAATATCTGTCACTTCAAATACAGTACTTAACATCTCTTAGTTTTGCCGACACATTGCGCCGACCCCATGTCAAGTTGGGAAAAGGGCATTTAGATGATGATCAGTTTAGCCGACAGGTCTCTGTCAGGGCAATGCTTTGTTGTCTAGGGAACTTTGTAATAATAAACAACCTTTGTATCATGTTTTTTAATAAGTTCACTACGTTAGAACTCACCTCATGCACAGCCGTGAAAGACACTCATATAAATAGTAACTTTTAGATCTATGTAATTAAGTTCAAATTATCTTAAAAAAATATTAATTCTTACCTCCCAAAAGACGTTACGTCTTTAATCTCTAGTCACGAGCGTTTCTTTTGTTTTGACCTCGATTTGTACTGTACGTGTAAATGTCGTAATAAAATCATAAATATAAAATTTAAAACACCCCTGACTCGAAAATCCCTTCAACGATTAGAAAAGAACAGATTTTCTTGAATTATATCTAAAAACGGTCGAGTGACCAAGTCACCTTTTAAACAAAAAAACGCACTTAAATCGGTCCATTCGTTTGGGAGCTACGATGCCATAGACAGACACACAGACGCACAGTCACGTCAAACTTTTAACACTCCTCGTTAAAAATATATCACAAGACAGTGCCGTGTGTGGCACTCAACTGTTTTGAGTTTCTTGGAAAACCGGCATCTACGTCATACCTGCTTTCAATCAATAAATTAGAAAAATGGGGATAATATTAAATATCGTAATTGAATGAACCCTTTCTCATAAGGTAGTTACACAATATCTTCGTAGGAAATCGCCTCTTTTTATATTGGGGATCAATAAATAATTCCATCAACACGTGATAAAAAGGTCCTTCCTAACCATTTATAACTCGAGGTACAGGATATGCGACGTTTCGTTACCGTGGTTACCGAATATGTACAATTTAGTACATCTGAACATCAATTTCATAGATTCGAATGTGCTTACAGGATTCTTTCAAGGTCTTTATACTTACATAGAGAAGGATTGGAGTACCGAAAGTTAGATATCATCGTCCTTCAATTTCATGGTTTTTCTATTTCTATCACTTTAGTGTTCCTTGACCTTTATTATTGATGTTACACAGAATGGTAGGTATTAATCACATGGGCTCATGATTACTAGCCATCGCGGGCAAAGATTTTTTTGACTATTCTTCTTTCTTTTAGAAGATGTGTTGATGTTTGCCTTAACATACAATAGTTTTTAAAAATAATATTATTTTAAATTACTCTCAAGCAGTCTATGTATTTTTTACTAGCAGCCCTAACGGCTTTGCATGGGTAGCAAAAAATGTGTAGATTTTTTCCGACATCTTCAACAATCATTGTCATAGTTCAGCCATTTTGAACAAAATCTTAATGAATTCAGTCCGTCTATTGGTGAAAACCGTATCAAATCCGTTCGATTGTTATAAAGATTATCCCGAATAGACAGATAGATGCGGTGGGGGACTTTGTTTTAGAATACGTAGTGATAGTAATTACGTTTTTAAACTTTTTTGACTAAAAAAATTTTGGTAACGAGAAAAGATAGTACAATGTAAAGGTTTTTGACATGTAAGATTAAATGTAAAGAGTTAAAAGTAATAAATACGTGTTACACGTTACATCTCGTTACATAATACTAGCTTTTGCCTGCGGCTTCGCTCGCGTTAAATTAGTTTTGCCTGCGCGCCTTTTCCCAACTAATTTGGGGTCGGCTTTCAGTCTAACTACGATGCGGCCGAACTTTGATATTTTAAGTGAAGCGACTGCCATCAGCCCTCCACAACCCAAGTACTAGGCGATATCGAAGTTCTGTAGTTAGACCACGTTGTCGGACTTTTTAGGACTCCAACTACCCGTAACGAATGCCACAGATGTTCATATGGCACCCGGAACCGACGGTTTAACATGCTCTCTGAGATACGGAGGGTATCAATGTGTTAAGAATGGTCACCCATTCTACACTGACCTGGCTAGTATTACTTAACTTTGTAATGTGCTAACCTACTCGGTTACCATTTTTCGGGGATCAATAGTAGCCTATGTGCTGTTCCAAACTATAATCTAATCCGTACAGCTGTTCTGGCGTGATTGACTAACAAACATCTATCCATGCAAGCTTTCAATTTAATTTAAAAACAAAATTTATTATATTAGTTAGGATTTCAAGCGCTTTTGCCGTTCACGAGAGACTACGCGATTTCGACAATAACATGGATAAAGAAATTTTAATTTCAGTTTCATTTCAATTTGTTGCAAGGAGCTAAAGGAAGTGTCTCTTTAACCAAAGCCTTTTAACTTAACTATGGTTTAAGATTAGAAATACGTAAAACTTTAAATACAATTTTAATAAAAAATACGATATCTAGCGATTCTATGACGTACATCGTTTATCAAAGAGTACACACATCGCATTCTTTTCCTTCGTTTCTTACACAATAAAAAAAAACTGATTCAATAGAATGTTCTTTACGTTAAAAAAAATACAGCAATTCAATTTTAAAATACATGAGAGTAAAATTCATTCTCTTGACCTTGCACCAACATTCGTCGCAATATATATTCTGTATAACATTTCCGTACTCAACTCTTTTGGATTAAGTGATCTTTTACTGAAGATAGTAATATTAAATAACATAAAATAGACATACACATTTCATGGGTCATATTCGAACTGACCTACTGTACTAAACTGTGGCTTAAGTTAAGCAACAGTTGTGAGATGCGTGGAGGGGTGCGCGGGCAAGAGGGGGCAAAATCAATAGAAGAGCCCGGCCATGCCCCGCCCCGCCAAAACATTCTACTACCCTTGATGTGGGTTACGGCCTTTTTTATATTTATCTACGTGATTTTTCATGTATGTCAGCAGAGAAAGTTGTTCTGCCTGTTTTGTTGTCAATGGCATTGTCACTAAGTATTGCGTAGTAACATATTGCGGGTGTGGTAACAATAAGAAGTAAGTACATTGTTAATAAAAAACTATATGCGTGTTTTGTTAAGGCATGGCTGCGGGTGTAAATTAATACAGTCAACATGAGCATGTACAATAATAAAAAGAAATTTCTTACTTCGACACCAAAGTCAAATGAATATAATTTGCTAACTGTTAAATTTTCACGTTCCATGATATAATCCTGCTAATATTATAAACGTGAAAGTCTGTGAGTATGTATGGATGTATGGATGTTTGTTACTCTTTCACGCAAAACCTACAAAACCCATTGTGATAAATCTTGGTATGTAGATAGCTGGAGACCTAAATTAACACATAGGCTACTTTTATCCTGATATTCCCACAGCATCGGGACATACGCGGGTGAAACCGCGGGGTGCAGCTAATTTCATACATACACGGGAATTAACGCGATCAAAAAATAGGTATTACATACCTCTGAATTGCTCGACGTTTTGACTAGGTTGCACTGGCCGTGGTCACAGGCTGACTCCGTAATACCTATTTCGTGATCGCGTTAATTCCTGCATGTTGAAAAGGTTGCACTGGCCGTGATCACAGGCTGACTCTTTAATATCTTTTTCGTGATCGCGTTTAGTCCTATATATAAGTATACTTAATTAAAACATAATTTTTATGAAAATAAATTAAAATGTCTTCCATTGCCGATGTTAAAACAAGGAACAAGTTTTAATCTTAGCTTTGTTTATAATTCTTAGTTTTTGTGCTTTTTTTAAATAATAATAATAATAACTCCACACATCTCACACGGCCGTCTGATCCCAAACTAGGCAGAGCCTGTACTATGGTAACCAGACCGCTGATAAAAATACTTATATATTTCTAAATACATACATATTATATATAAATTACACCCAGACACAGAACAAATTTTCGTGCTCATCACACAATTATTTGTCCTGGTTGGGAATCGAACCCACGACCTCTAGCTTAGCAGTCAGGGTCACTAACCACTAGACCAACAGGCCAGTCAAAGAAGAAATTTTAAAAGATAATGTAATATTTCCAAATATCCTTAACAAGTAAGTTGCTTGATAACGACGCGCGACGTTTTAAAGATTTATCCGGTGTATAATAAGTATATCAATATACATAAAGCCCTATTTTGATTCACTCATCAGTTTCTAATGGTAACGACATTGCTTCTGAAACGTTTTTGTGGTAGTTAGCTAGACATGTCTAATGTTAGTTTAGGCTGCCGCAGATGGGCCACTTGTTCAGAGATCGAATGTGTATTACATTTCTAGACATTTGTATTTGTTGTTTATAAAGCGAAGACTGTAGTTGTTTACTAACAATCTTGGTGGATAAATATTAAGTTGGCTGGCCACATAAGCGTAATTTAAAAAATGGAACGATTACGTAAAAAAACATGTTTTGGTGTAGAGTTATAGTATAAACAAAATAGTTAAATTTCTTGTGACATGAAGTTTAAAAGAGATCTTTAAGTTTTCAAAGAAATAACAGTTACTTCCTGTAAGTATCTTAAGGAGTTAAAACTATTTAGTGATTTTTTTTCAATTTGGTATAAGAGGTTGATAAAAAAGTGATAAACATAAACTGTTTTAAATTATAAGTCGGTAAACTTTCTGCACATGTTAACAGAAACTTTATTTTGCTATAAAATATATTTCATTTTTTTTTTTAATTTGCTAGTTAAGTAACAACAGTAAGGTCTTGTAAAATGTGTGAAAATTGACAATAAGTCATGGTCTCATCTCTTTGTGACTTCAAGAGCACGTGTAGGCTTTGGTCCGAATGTCTTAAATACTTAGAATAGTCGATTCATTAAATAAGTGCCTTTGATCGATGGATAGTTTAGTATTTGCTTTTGCAGTTAGTAATTAATGTTTGAGAATAGTAAGAGTTTAAAAACATTTTCCCTGCTTACGATCTATATCTTTTAAAAGTTTGCTCTTTTTGTATGTATGTTCTTCTGATAGTGCAAAGCATTTTCAGGAATTCTTTAAAGTGATACCTACGATTACTTTCTAACATTACATTGCTCACATCACCTCTGAGTTCACCTCCCTAGGACTTTCACCTACTATGCGGTCTGAAGTAATTGTAAAATGAATCAAGGAATAGATATGACGTTCTTCAAATGGCCAATAAAATATTTAAGTACTAGCTGTGCCCCACGGTTTCACCCGCGTAAGTCCCGATCCCGTGGGAATATCAGGATAAAAAGTAGCCTATATGTTAATCCAAGACTCCAGCTATTTACATACCAAGTTTCATCGCAATCGGTTTAGTAGTTTTTGCGTGAAAGAGTTACAAACATCCATCCATCCATCCATACTCACAAACTTTCACGTTTATAATATTAGTAAGATTGCAGTATCTATTCTTTATGATGATTGATTGTCATCAATCGAGCTGTATAAGTATATTTTATTTCTATTTTTTTTTTATTTAAAAGACAACTCCCGAATTAGGAATATTCCTGGGTCACGGGGGGCTTCACAAACGTTCAAACAACGGACACAAAGAAATTAAATTATTATATTATAGTAGGATAATAAGATTGTTGTTAAAAAGATATGACTCCATATGTTTCAAATATTACTAACTAGCTGTACCCCACAGTTTTACCTGGGTTTATGGTCACTACTTCTCTCCTATTGGTCGTAGAGTGATGTTATATAGCTTATAGCGTTCCTCAACAAATGGGCTATTCAACACTAAAAGATTTTTTCAATTCGAACCAGTAGTTCCTGAGATTAGCGCGTTCAACGAAACAAATAAACTCTTCAGCTTTATAATATTAGTATAGATTAACTACCTTACTGTGACTTAGTTAAAACTAAATCTGCTTATATAATCCAATTCGTAAGTTAATGACGTATTAGGAGTCATTGAACTTGTGGGTAATTACGTTATTTCTCGCATTTAAAGTATTACATAGTCAGATGGTACATATAATTAAACTAAGGATAGTGTTATCTAGCCAATTTAAAATTAAATAACATGGGCATTGAGGCATGTTACGATTTCAGTTTCTTTGTATATAAGTTCGTAGACTGAATTTATAGGTATTATTCGATTCCCACCCAGGACAAATAATTCTATGATGAGCACGATAATTTGTTCTGTGCCTGGGTGTAATTTATCTACAGTATGAATGTATTTAGAAATATATAAGTATGTTTATCAGCAGTCTGGTTACCATAGTACAGGCTCTGCCTAGTTTGGGATCAGACGGCCGAGTGTGAGATGCGTGAAGTTATTATTATTCGCTTAATGAAATAGAGTTCTAATACAAACGAATAAATATGCACGTAAAATAGTATTTACAAATAATGATAACGAAGTTCTTATTATCACAGTGTCAAAATGATAGCAATTTACGCCATTGTATTATACAGCGTTTTCTACGAAACTTATATACCTTCTGTCTTGTAAAGGGTGAGAGAATTAATATTTTAATTGGACCTTTCAGGCGGTACCTTGTTATTTATTGGTGTTTCTGTTAGAATCTCGCTAAACTTTAATTGAGGCTATGTACTTCGAACACTCGTAACCCTTCTTTGTGGAAGTTACTAAGGGTTGCATACAACGTCTATGTTAGAAGACTGTTTCAATTATTTTATGACATCTTAAAACAAACTTTTTGAAACTTCCGGCTGAGATATGCCAAGTTGATCCCATGGAATATTCAATACAATGAATAAAGGATCTAAGAGTTATAATCGAGCTTCCCGCTATTCCATGAAGATTTTTTTATTAAAGAAGATCAAAAACATCCTAGGATGTTTCTGATCGTTGGTGCGGCGACATTTTAAACTAAATTTAAATACTCACTAATCATACTATCGCGTCGTCGGGTGAGTAACCATGACCGTTAAACTATGTTGGATTTATAAAAAGAATACCTACATTCAGATTTAAAAGTATCTCTAGCTCGATAATCCTTTCAATAATTAGAAAAGAGGTGATGACCTTCGAACGGCTGAGCAGATTTTTTTGAATTATAGCTAAGAACAGTGTCGATCAACCACCTTTCAAACAAAACAACTGTTGTCGCTACATTAAAAACTCTTATTTATTTTATTAAAAATAGGGACAAACTATAATAGATGATAACACAGTTCACTATTTAATAACAATAAGTTAATAGACATTATTTTGACTTGTTATACCGGTAACGCAATACTATTGATCGATTGATAAAATAGTGGGATTATAAAAGGGTAGGAATAAGACGAGAACTATTGACTTGAGTGCGAATGCGAATAGTTGTACGAACAACTTGGCAGTTACTCTTAGTTAGTGCTTTTCATATTTTATATCAGTGATTGTGAGACTGTTTCTTACACAAACAACTAAATCAAAATCGGTTCATCCTTTTAGGAGCTCTGATGACAGACAGATATGAAACAGACACGCAGATGCACTCGTTAAACTTATTACACCCTTCCTTTTTTAGTGCTATACACAGACAATAAAAACCACTGTTTGTACGGATTACCTACAGTGGATTGGATCGACCACAGGAGATAAATTTTAAATTTAAAATCTTGACATTCCAGATACCATGTTTCGATGCCGTTGCGAGACACCCTCTCCTAATGTTATTTTATTTATTTATTTTCTTTTATTGTACACCTATAAATAGTAAATATTGCAAAACAAGTTACAAATGTTAAGGTATAACAATCGGCGGTCTTACCACACACGGCGATTTATTCCAGACAACCTTTGTACGGATATTGTCAAATATAACTGAGGGTAGTCTGTGGTGTACAATATAAGATTTTTCTATGGTTAGGTTATTCTATGTTTTTTATTTCTCATCGGCTGTATTTTTTTTATTTTTCTCCTTCTATTCATTATCATATTTCATTCATTCTATTCTTACTTTCATTTTTGAAATTGTAATTTTTTCTCTTAAATTTACTCATCCACGAGGGAAATAAAATTGTTAAATTCATTATAAAACGCCTATTTTTTATTCTAAAGAAAAATAATGAAAAGGTAATTGTAAAACAAATCAAACAAAAATTAAAAGTATGGAGTTCTTTCTTAGATATCAAAGAAATAAAGCTATATTGTAGAAGTCTATAGGTAAATGAATTGAAAAAATTTTCTGTTACTTTCTAATACTATAATATCATTAAAATTATTTAGAGTCGTGTAATTATTTAGAGTTGCAAGGAATCGTAACTGAATTAGTACTTTAACTACATATTTTTAGTTATCGTGATCACTTTATAGAGCTCACGTATGTGATTATATGGCCAATAATATCCGGTCACATTTGGGACAGGTTAGAACACCATCGCGGTAATGGTAGTTGATAGTCGCTCGCGGGTGGTCGGTCTTTGAGCTCATCCCGTTTGGTGTCCAGCTCTTCTCTTCTATAATGTTTAACGAGGTTTGTCCACTGTGATCAACTCCCAGCGAGGGACTCCCATTTGCTGGGTTCGATGCTGCGCTTCTTCATATGTCTTTTAAGCACATCTTTGTAGCTAAAGAACTGTCCGTGAACTCGTAGTAAAACCACCCTAGCATCAGGCATCCAAAACCCATGACCACACCAGTGACTTTAAATATATATAAAATTTTCAAAAAGAGGTTTAAGCTGCCAGAACTCGGTTCCGCCAAAGGCTGACAAGCACTAAATAAAGGTACAGCTATTAAAACTTTGAACTAAAGGCGCACTGACCACACGTAAATCACGTTCGATAAACAATAGCTCCTTTATTTCACCTGGAACCCTATCCTACGTATACAACACAATTGTCAGATACTAAAACGAAGCTTAAGTTGACTTACATAAGATCCAAATTTACACGTAGTTCTAACGTTCCAGCAGCCTAAAGGGAAAATCATAAATTAATGACATTTAGGAAGCGGTTCTTAAAAACATAATAGTTTTTCAACCTACTACTCTTTTTTTTAATTAGTTCCTTCCTCAGTGGAAAATTTAGTCGATATAAAATGTTGGAATGGTCCATAAAATAAAAGGCAAAGAGTTATAATAGCTTTTAAATTTATTTTCACTGCTGCGAGTTGAAGTAGAAGATGGATAAGAAAGAATTTTACCGTCTGTCTTCGTACTCATCTCTTGGAAATAACTGTAAATGGAATAAAATCTATATATCAGCTATTCTGTAACTATTAGTTTATACGTATTGCAAAAAAAATAAGCACTATATTAATGACACGGCCAGACTTTGTTGTTGGCCTAAACACCAAGCCATAACACCATGAAATACACTTGGAATTATCGTGATCAGTCTCTTTGTAGGTGTATAAAGTCCGTAACAGTAGAATAAGTGTCGAAAAATATTAACAATCTTCCGATAGAATCATGAAGTTTGCAGAACATTTTGCGCGAAACAAGTTGTCAGACTATACTTCCTACATATATATATGTAGGAAGTTACTGTTCATAGTTCCGTACTTCTTAAATGACAGCATTCTAGACAGCTGGGATCGAGCAACGGCGAGAAATGTACTAGTTCTATGAGGCTCAGCGGAACCAAGCTTTTTTATCTAAAAAAATATTTTATACGAGTTTGTTAGTGTTTTGGTCTGACTTAATTATGTAAACAATATTTTATGAGTATTTTTAAGAATTTAAAGTTATGTGATAAAATAGTATGTTATGAATAGCTGAAAACCCCAGCACGCTCAGACAGCAACAGACATTTTTTTTTATTTTAAAGGTTGATTTAACGTTCACCTAAAAGTATGTACAAAAATGTTGATGCAGAATTTTACATATTTCTTTTACACATTTACATTTCACAAGAATTATACAATGAAAAGTTTTATCTGTTTACCTAACCTCACTTATATAGGTAAGGATTAGGGGATAATAAGTACATTTATTCTTTGCCCTAATAAAGACACAACTTTTTTTTACATCAAAATATGTTTTTGAAACAGATTTGTTAAAAAAGAGCTCTAACCAGATAAGTACTTTTGTGGTTGGCATCATTAGTAAGGTATACCATCATTGTTTAGTCAATTAGTTTCGGTACCGTTATGATTAATTTGGTAGGATACTACGTATTGCGGCTCTAACCACCGAATCAGTGCGGTGTACCTAATTCGGCCCAACACGAGGAGTTTCTGGAATAATTTATTTGTATACACACGAACGAGTCAGAGTATAAAATACGTATACATATTATATATATATATGTTAGGAAACGCTTCATAAGTTTTAGAAGTAGGGGTAATTAGCCAGGTGGTTGTTAAAAGTAGCCAATTATATTAATCTATTAAATATAAATACTAAAAAAAACAAGTGAAAATTAGATAAAAAGTTATGTAATTTGAAGAGGTTCCTCTGCTCACAATAACAAGGATCGTTATTAATAAGAGTTTAATTGTACCATCCATTATTTTGTTTAGTAAGTTCAAAATAATTATGTAAGACCCGTCAGAAGATTGCCAACCGTACTATAATATATAGTACTGTACTATATTTCGGGTCTGCGTACTATATACTGTTGAAAAAATATATAGTGTGCAAAAATACTATATTTTCTACACCGGAATTTTACAATGAAATCCTTCATTAAAAAAAAATTGAACTCGCTTTCACATTAACTTTTGACTAACGCCATAACAAAAGTGTGGCAGCATATTTAAAAAATACTGAAAATAACTTACCAAATTGTAAAGTAATTTCATTCCTGCTCTCTATTCCCGCTACTTCGGCATTCACAGAAATGATATTTTCGATTATGAATTCGAAATGGCGAGAAGAAATAAACAGAAGTATTTTATTAATAAAAAATGAGCTTTCGATTTACAAATTAAATATAGTAAAGAATATTACACTTTTTAAATATAATTTTTATAGCAATAAATAAGTAACAAATATATCTTTGTCTATTTTTTGCTTTTTCACAATGAAAAAATACTATATTTTTTTTGGCGTACTATATTTTTATAGGTTATTTTGAAAAATATTATATTTCGAAGAAGAAATGTCAGCAACCCTTGTCAGAACATTGGATGAATCTTCGTTGCCGAAAGATTCAAGATTTCTATATTTTTCAATATTTACCATTCAAATAATACAATCTACATCTTTAGTCAAAATACGCACTTTTAAATCATATTACTTACTACACGATTTTATGAATGACTAGCAGTTGCCGCGCGGCTTCGCTCGTGTGTACATATTTATATATTTTGCGCGGAACCCTAATTCTTATTCCAAAATAAAAGTAGCCTAAGTTACTCCCTATAACACCCACAATAGCTGGTGTTATAAGGTGTGGTAAGGTGGCCAGTGAAAATCGGTCCACCCGTTCCGGAGATTATCCGGAACAAATAGATAGACAAAAATTTTAAAGGTATCCTCCAAGTATGAGACGTATGTTCAAAAAAAAAACGATTATTTTGAAATTACAAACTTACACTTCAATTTACTTATTTCTGTTGATGAAGTGATATACATAACCAACCAAAGGGCTATTTACCTATGTATTTCGGGGTGGAAAAACAAGATGCATTTCTGACAAATAAGTATATTAATTACTGAAAATATACGGCTGTAATCACATAAATATGTATGTTTCAGAAAGTTCGAATAGTTTTGGATCATACAGAAGCTTTTAATCAGGTACTAAAATTAACCCTCCAGATTTAACTCCCTGATAAAAGTCTCGTTTCTCGCTCTTCATAGGCTTCTTTTAAATAATTAAATAAATTCAATCATGTTAAGTACTACCTTTAAAAATACTGCACCGTAATCATACATCTTTTAGTAATCAGTAAATTGTTCGCTAGTGAACATTTTATTTCTAAGACTAAAATATAATTTACTTATTTATCTAACTCATTAGACTTTATTTATTACATTCCCTATAAATTCATTATTTTCATACGGTTTTAAATGAAACACTTCTGTTTACCTTGCAAAATACAGGCTGTTACAGAAACGTGTGGTTATATTTTAGAGTCGTATAGTCTACTATACGACTCTAAAATATAACCACACGTTTCTGTATCGAAATATTAGCTTTATCGGTCAATTTTCAAGTTTCATTTTTCAGTTTCTAAATAAGAATTCCATATTAAAAATCACGAATTTTCATAAAACTGTTAGCTCTTTACGTTATTCACAAGGTCTACCTTGTGAATAACGTAAAGAGAAAACAGTTGAAAATTGACCGATAAAGCTAATATTTCGTATGAGAGAGGGCTGACATGAATGAAACTTGGTATTTAATACCAAGGATGTTGGTGGAATGTCCAAAATTTCCTGAAAATGTCTGCATAAAAAAAAAGTGTGTGTGTGCAATTTACAGAAGTGAAACTTTAGAAAAGTAGCCTACGAGACAATGAGAAATAAAAAGTAAAATCAACACAAATAATTTACTATGTTAATAAATTTAATGTTAGATCATTTGTATAAAAGTTATTGGTCAAATTAACACAGATGTGTTTAATAATTAACATAAATTAATTTACCAACGAATTTTAATAGAGAAATAAGATTATAAGAAACACTCCAAACTTTATTTATTATTATTTATGGATGTTTGTCTCTTTTTAGTGTGACTTTCGTTTCATCGAATTTCAAATCACAACGACTCTAAAGAAGTTTCAATTAAAAAAATTGAAATTGACATCAATATTCATAATGTGTTATTTAGAAATATGCGCCTACATTAGGAAAAGCATTTTCAGAAGAAAAAAATAAAAAAAATGTTTTCAAAACCCAAAAAAAATTTTGTTCAAAATAAATCAACTATTTGTCGGCTACATATAAAGCTCTTAAAATTTTATCATACCTTTCTGTAACAGCCTGTATAGATTAAGCTACCAAAACGGACCGCGAAAGACTGTAATATTTACATACTAGCGTGAGTTTGTTTGTGAAGATACATTCTAAAATAGGATTACGTACACGGCGGCTTCCGGGCGGACTCGGGCCATACATATATTATTCACTCAGCAGCCTTATTCGGGCCCACTTAGTTTAAAACCCGACCTATCCGTACCCGCTATGAATAGTTTCAATAATCAGAGCTCTGGAAGCGCAATTTATTGAAAGTTTTGATTTATTGTTTAATGGTATTAGTTTGTGAATTGGTATTCAGATTTTTTATGTGTACCAAATTTCTAGAAGTTTTAGTAAATTGTCTGTTAGCAATATAAAATGTTTTTGCTGGTTTTTGATTGCAAAGCTTTATGGTATACTTAGTATACACAAAGCCATATGAATTATGGAATACGAGGAAAAGGATGATGAGCATTATTATTTGTTTTGTGTCTGGGTGTAATTTATCTATAATATGTACGTATTTAGAAATATAAGGTATGTATACCAGCAGTCTGGTTACCATAGTACAGGCTCTGCCTAGTTCTGAATCAGACGGCCGCGTCTGAGATGTGTCAAGTTATTATTATTATTATTTTCTCCTCTGTTTTTCCAATAATTTTACGGACAAGGCGTTGATTTTAACATAAACTTTAACATATTAAATTCATACTCCAAGAAACCTTATTAGATAAAGATTACCTAAATGTGATATAAATCTGCATACTTAAATAACTTATAGTTTACGCAGACAAACACTACAACATTAGGCAATAAACGTGCCTATATCATTGTCCTAAAAGCTTGATAAAATGTGTCGAGCAAATTTAAAAAGAAAATTAATATTTTAGTTTTATAGTTCCACATAAAGTGTTGAAAATCAAACCATATTGCTGAACAATGTTAATTTCTAAATTAACAATGTCAATGTAAATTTGATTAGAAACTTGAAATGTTTTAATGCTTATAAAGCGATGGTCATTGTCTAGAATGAGGGTTTAAATTTTGAGAATTAATTTTGCTAAGTCTCTAAATAATTACATATTACTTGCGTAGCTTAGAAAAAGTAATATGCTGTGAAAGATCGTGATAACCACGTCATGAGGTCAGCTCCAAGGGATAGGAGAGATATTTGGTTTAAAGATTTCTACTCCTATGAGCGCTGCTCCATACTACAGAAGCCCGGTGTCATCAGTAGATAGATAATAATAATATAAAATAAAGGCCTTAAATACGAGTAGATATAACAGTAATAAGTTAATACACCACTTAACATTAAGAAGTTAGAAAACTGCGTTCGTCGTCAACTTCTAAAAGTAAAACCATGAATTCATTTGAACATTTTCCTTTAGACAGTTAAGCTAGCTAAGTATAGTAACTGAAGTAGGCATTATGTGTATGCAGTTTTAAAACATCGTGTGTGTGTGCGTAACGTTTTGCTATAAGTAGGGTCTTCAGAGCTCCGAGGGACCTTGGCAACGTAAAAGTGATATCCATCATTGACGTGTTTACTGGCTAAATACTTCTTCACTCTACCCCATTTTGGTGATTTTCATGATTTATCTCATAACATCTGTTATGAACCTACGAAATCTATATAGATTGGTCGATTTTTTATATTACTTATAAAAAACTAAGTACTTATTCAGTGAATTCCCACTTAAAGTAGAAAATTCCTATTCAAAACGTTCTTAAATTTCAAACACAAAATTAAAAATTATAAGCGTTAAAATAAAAAAAAAATTGTCAGTCTGCGAGAATTACAGAGGCGGCGAATATGGCGGCAAACATTAGGGCCTGCAACGAGGGGATGATTATGACGAATGGTGGCACAAATTTAATTATGTTAATATTACCAGTGGTGGATTAAAATGAGAACCATTTTCAAGTATAAACATTTAACTGCAAAGAGAAATAATCTTTATGTGATGCGATATTTTTAAAACAAATTTGCTTTTGATTTTAATTAATTAAGGAGGCATATCTGAGCTTTGTTTATAAATTATATTTTAATAATTAAAAGTATAATTTGACAAAAAAGGAATGGTCTGTTTGAGAATGGTTTATTATTAGCCAAAGATCAACATTTCTTGGGAAAATTTTCCTAAACCTTTTTTATTTTGGTACATTTTCTTATAAATCACTTTGTTAAAAGCATTATTTTTGCCATACAAGTAGTTATATATTATCCTAACAAATATTATAAATGCGGATGTGTGTTTGTTTGTTTGTTACACTTTTAACTACTCACCCGACCATCATACAATTTTGCACACAACCTATCAGGTACAGAAAAGGACACATATGGTAAGGTAAATACATTCTACAAATTATGCCAAGAACTCTGTTCTCTACAGAATAGTATCAACCTATAACACCGAATTCAAAGATATAGATTTATTCTCGGTTAGTAAAATTGGGTTAAAGACACATATAACGAACACGATAGTGAACACTCAAGCTAAAGTATGATTAGGTTAAACTTAAACTTAATCAACTATAAATTTTAAACTTAAACAGGTGGCGAAGAGAAGAGTGGGTGTACCGTGTATGTGAGATCCAATTCTGTGTAGTATATTGCAGTACATACATACACAACACACGCACGAAGGCACGCACACACGCACACACACACGCACGCACGCACACACACACGCACGCATGCACACACACGTACACGCACACACACACACGCACACACACAAACACTCACACTTGTTCTTTTGAGTTGTAATTTATTGGTTTTTTATGTCATGTTTTTGCTGCAACTTCTATATTTTTTATTCAGATTTCTGCTATAACAAAATCTGGACCTGTTTATAATGTTATCTAAATTGTATTTATGTGGTTAACATTAATTGGTTTCTCCTTATTTGTGGAAATTTGATTAGTAATATTTAATGTTATGGACTGTTGTTAACCCTAATAGTTCAAAAATAAAATAAATAAATGGCTTTTATCCAGAATAAAAAGGCAAATATTGAGCAGTGACTGCTTTAATATATTTTTTTCTATTTTCAATAACTGCCATCAGTCCTATTCTGGACTATTATCAGTTTGCTTGTGTGCTAAAAATTTGACGTTTGAGGTGCAGAAGCCAGCGCCACTGCTACCTCTTTAGATCACTTGACCTCTTTTAAGTCGATTGACAGTTTCGATGCCGTCCTGTAATTTAACACCTAGGGGGTTAGGGTGCATGGCCAGACGATCAGCGTAGCGTTTTTTGCGATTCATAATTTCCTCAAGAATGGTAGGAGTGTTGAAATAGTCGTGGATTTCATAATTGCGAGTGAACCATGGGGCATTAACAATACTCCGCAACATAACATTTTGAGCTCTTTATAGTCAAATTATGCTGCTTTTGCTGGCCACTCCTCATAACTGGATGCCGTATTCAGAAAATAGTTGTACAGCAAGAGTTTATTATCCAAAGTTAGGACTGATTCGATCCGTCAACCAATATAAGTTATTATATTTCAAGTTAAGTTGCTCCCTCTTCTGCTTTATGTGTGTCTTCCAGGTGAGCCTCTTGTCCACTTAACACAATCGGTGTGTGGTAAAGCTGTATCCCCTAGTTTTACTGTGGGACAGTCACTTCTTCTCAAAGTAAAAGTGATGTGGCATGATTTTTGAGCGCTCGCGCAAATACGCCACTTTTGCAGCCAAGAATTCATTTCATCCAGCACTATTTGTAATTTATTACTAGCGTTTCCGGTTCTTTGGCGGACGCTAGGTAAGCAATGTCATCCGTACTGCTGATGTTGGAAGATCAGATATGAAAATATAATACAAAACGGTAAAAAAAAACTTTATCATCCAATCCCGTTGTTGTCCTACCATTGTTATTCCAACAGTGCAAACAATGGTTTCTTGACATCTTAATCGATAAAACAAGTAGGTACCTAATCAGTTATCATCCTCCGCACCTTTTCCCGTTGGGGTTGGCTTTCAGTCTAACTACGATACGGCCGAACTTCGATATTTTACGTGAAGCGACTGTCATCAGACCTCCACAACCCCAGTACTAGGCGACATCAAAGTTCTGTAGTTAGACAAGGTTGTCGGACTTTTTAGGGCTCCAACTACCTATAACGAATGCCACAGATTTTCGTATTGCAATCAGTAACCACGTAAAAGTCAAGTCTATATCAATGAAAGGGTAGGCAGAGATGTATTAAGCCCCACATTTTAGCAACCATAATTTTTCCCACTCACGTAATAGAGGGCCAGCCTATTGCCGTCAACCGGGCTCTTTGGGAATTAAAGATGGTAAAATTGGGAGTATATTAAACGAGAAAGGTAGTCAAGAATAGGCCAGGTTTTCAACCGTGACCTGATCGATCTACGGTACGAATATCGGTAACTTGAACTGGCTGTTACCAACAACTCCGAGCTCTCTAACATCTAAACTAAACGCAATAATATAAGCATACAATAAAACCATATCGCAACCATTTCACAGCCAGCTAAACCACCTTCAACAATACAGGCAATGACCGTTATTTATTGGTGTGGTTTCAATTTTCACGCTACATAAAAATCCTAGGTGCTCCTGCTAAGTTTATCTGTGTGTTAAACAGAAAGTATCTAATAAATTTCACGGCTCATCACCTTATGAATATAAAGGTTTTACTCAGTAAACCTGTATGCCATAAGCGATAAATATCAGGCCTAACTAAGGGAAGGTATGAAATAAGGATCATATTTATTTACTTAAACGACTTACGGCAGTACATTTAAAAGGTGGTGAAGTATCTCTGTCTTAAGATCTTTGCAATAAAGCGCTACTTCTGGCGTTACCAGCGTTTTTGAACTGTTTTGCTGCTTATTGTTAAGTACTGAATAACACTGTATTAAGTCCCTTTAGGCGTGTACAAATTAATAAGCTTTTTAGATCATATGCAGAGACTGAATCGTCAACATAGTGTTTTAAATTTTAAATTAATAATATTGTAAAACATCTATTTAAATGATATTATATATTCTCAGGATCCAAACAAAATAGTTAAAGCTCTCAAAAGTTTACTAATAAACTGAGAATTGTATATCTAGGAAAGATATATAATTCTTAGTTAGTATGTTCTGTAAGTTAAAACTACCGTGAACTCATTTCAGTCTAGTAATTTGGTAAGTACAGGACGTTTGTAGGAATTAAATAAAATATAAATATGTAGTTTAACTTGTGCTTACTTAACTAACTAAAATTATTTTATAACTAAATACGTGTATATAAAAATAAGTGTTTAAAATACTTAGGTTGTTTATTCAATAAATGAATAAGGACAAACACCTTTTTTGTGTGCTATGACATTCGCATCGAACTTTCCCTGTTTATCCAAAAATTTACCCGCAAAATTTTACCTTGTATAACATTTTTTGCTTTTAAATTTTGTGGTTTCATAAATTGTGAAGTATAAACAAAACTTTTTTATGAACGTTGAGGAATCAAAGTTTTTAATTGTTCGCCAATGCGTGACACAAACTTTGGTCCATTTAATGGACTCCCTTTGTCCATTAAACTCATGGAATTAATTTTTTCTTATGTTTTTTCACTTAAGGCAGCGGCGGCAGTGTTATTGCTATGCCATTGGCCTTGCAAACAAAGACAAAGACCAATCGTAAAAGGTAGTTTGATGAAGAATAAAACGTTTAGTAAAGTTTGTGTGTTAAACTACCGAGGTTGTCATCACCACCGGGGTTGTCTGTGGCGTGGTGTATAGTAATTAAACCTACAAAACCACATGGGTGGCAAACATCGCCCGTAAATAGAAGGGGGCCGAGAATAGTTATCAGCATATCAGTGGTCCTCCAAGCGCTTGCCCGCTTGCTGCGGTCGCAGTAATAGCAGACGGGACTCGATTCCTTATTAGCGTCTGAGTGCAGGTTCTTACCGAAGCAGACATGTCCAGAAAGTACATGCATGAGTCACAGTCTAGTTGTTTTCTTCGACAAGATACAAACGACAGCTTTTGTCACATTAGCGAATAATATCCCACTTAGTAAAGTGATATGGCACAAACACCAGACTAAGTCAGAATATCAAAGAATGATAATATAATAGTACTTAATAAATTGTTCACTTCGACCATGTACAGACATCAATCCAAATTAAGTTGGCAAAGACCAGGAGAATAAGTAAAGTGTCTAGTTTAACAATCCTATAGAATACAAAAATTCTAGTCTGTTATGTATGCATTGATCTTGCTTCTGGCTTAATAATACCCTTTTTTTAAACTTCAAAAAAGGAGGAGGTTCTCAAATCGACTGTATTTTTTTATGTTTTTTACCTCAGAACTATCAACTGGTTGAACCAATTTTGATGATTCTTTTTTATTTGAAAATTCTGACAATGGAATCCATGAGAAAACCATATAATTCTTTTATGGAATAGTTTTATTTAAGTCGGTTTTTTTTAAAGAATTATTAGGTAAATATTGCCTATTAATAATCCAAGTCCGCGGGACTTATCATGGCATGTAGGGCATTATTGTTACAAAATGTTCACTTATTTCTCTTAATTTTTCTCTTGGTTCGATTGACTTGGTGAATAGCTATGCAAACGAAGATTAACCGGAGTTGTGTCGACGTTAAGAAACTCATTAGAGCATTTATTGCGCTAAGTAACTGCCAGCTAAAGGAAACTGATGACACAATATTTAATGAACGATTTGTAAGCAGAATTATGATTTGGTATGACATGAGTAATTATGATTGTTGTTGTAGGAACATAGGAACATAGACCGGTACAGGATACCTACAAGGGGGAGAGAGATAGATGAATTACGCTGAATGAAGGTATTTTTATAATCTACCACTGAATACCTGATATATCTTTATATATCTGCTTAGCATTAATATTCCTCTAAAGACTCTTAAGAGAGCATTCTTACACCTCCTTCATCCAACGGCTCCCTGACCAGAGACCAGACCTGGCGAGAGAGACCATGTTGAGATATATGTATTTGTATCATTTAATGTGATTTATATATACAAAAAAACAGTTATTATTAGTAATTATATATTACATTATTTTAAATGTATAATTTTGGATGTTTACATGTCTGTACAAAAGCTCACGCTGAATAATGGTTGCCTGAATAGCCACCTGATTTATTGGTTATTTGTGCGTGGCTAATTCTATCCCCAGGCTACTCTGGAGCTACCCTAGTAGTGTTAAATAATGACAGTTTTCTGTAGAGCAGATGTTCTTCCACAGCCTGATATAGTATAGAATAGAATAGAATAGAAATAAACTTAATTGTACACCAACAAAAATGTTTTTACAATAAATACATCAGGAATATATACAAAGGGCGGCCTTATCACTGAAAGCATTTTTTTCCAGGCAACCTTTGGATGGACAAATCGACAATAAATAGATCATGGGTAGTTTTGGTGTGAAGTACTGATATTGGAGATATTTTTATTTTTAAAGAATCATAATATACTTATAGCATATAGTGTACAATTTGAGCAGATAATCAGCAATAGAAATGTACATACATATATAGTTATCCATAATAAAAAGTAGACTCTCCAATAAGAGTCTACTTAAGTATCAACACATGTTTTAAGATCGATAAACGTCTGGGAAAACTACAATTTGTTAAATCTACTGTACACAAAAAGAAATAAATAAAACCCCAATCACTTGTCAAGGGTCACGCACTGTCATGACATCGTTTTCTTTATTTTCTCTTAGAGGAACATTTTCCTTATCTGTATTCATATCAGGTTAACTTGTTTGATATCTCTGTAATGTTTATATAGTTTCCGTGAACTAGTTTAGATAGCTGTAAGAGGTATTGCGGGTGTACATCAGTAATTCGTAGAACTCTTCAATATTATGTTTCTTATCATAAAATAACAAAAATTCTTGGAAATTTCATTGGAATCAGAATAAAATGTACTCTCTTTATAAGTTTAATATTTGTTTATAAATTTATTTATTCTTTTTTGTACACCATATGTAGATTACATATCTTCTAAACAAGAAAATGGTATGCACAAAGGCGAGCTTAACAAAGGCAAAGTGATGTACGTTAAACTAATTAAAAATAACAATTAATATAAATACTTGAATAAAATGAAAATAATGTATACCGACGCGTATTCTCATTATGAAATATAAACACATATATTTACACATATTTGTAAAGTAATATATATTAAATTTTAAAAATACATACAAATATATATACACATATTTATCCTATTAATTTCATTAAAAAAAAAAAAAAATTATAAATGTGAAAGTTTGGATGGATGGATGGATGGATGGATGAATGGATGTATGTTTGTTACTCTTTCACGCCAAAACTACTGAACCGATTGCGATGAAACTTGGTATGTAGATAGCTGGAGACCTGGATTAACATATATACTACGACTTTTTATCCCGATATTCCCACGGGATTGGGACTTACGCGGGTGAAACCGCGGGGCGCAGCTAGTTTAAAACAATGTTCAATTCTGGTAAAAATTGACGTTCAACGTTATACCGTAGGTATCTGTGCCTCCCGTGAGGTAGTGTACTTGACTCGTTTTTTAGGGTTCCGTACCCAAAGGGTAAAAACGGGACCCTATTACTAAGACTTCATTCACTGTCCGTCTGTCTGTCTGTCACAAGGCTGTATCTCATGATCCGTAATAGGTAGACAGTTGAAATTTTCACAGAATGTGTATATCTGTTGCGGCTATAACAACAAAAACTAAAAATAAATTAAAAATTTAAGGGGCTCCCCTATATTAGAGTCGTACTTTTTTGGCTTATAGTATTAAATCTTGTACGATGGTGCGGAACCCTTCATGCATGAGTCCGACTCGCACTTGACCGGTTTTTCCTAACGTGATTTCGAAGACATCCTAATTCACAGTTTTATTAGTTTCAGTATCACCGAATATTGTATCGATCTTGACCCTCTTCCTAACATACTTATAAACTTCGTTTAATTAGATAGATTTAAACGACTACAGGTACGAAATTATGTTCATTATATACGTTATACTTTATATTATTTCACTTTATGAAAATATACGCCTCGTATGAATCCTTTAACCGTAGGCTGCAATTGAAATAAAAAACCAAAACTGTTTTGTATAGACCGAACCTATACGACTAACCTATAAACTAGTGTATTTCCCCTTTCCGTGAGGCAATGTTATGGAACTTATCGTTATACTAGCAAAACGGGTAGCAGAGATATCTTCAAAAATCATGTTACACAAAACCTTATCAAATTATATACCTAAACCTTCCCCATGAATCGCTCTATCTATTGGTGAAAACGTCATGAAAATCCGTTCAGTAGTTTTTCAGTTTATTGCGAACAGACAGACAGACGCGGTCGGGGACTTCGTTTTATAATATATAGTGATAGTGATACGAGTACTGTAAGACTCAATTAATCGTCGTGATCTAATATACTATTCAAGTACATGCAAGCAAGTGACATAGTTCAGCCAATTATGTCTATAATTACCTGCGTTTTTAATTTATATTTCACCGAATTTTAGAAAAAATAGCCCCACGTAACTGCAGATAGATAACAGTTTATTTGTACATCAGTCTAATAGTAGAAGTATTATACATACATTTGTCATATAGATAATTTACAAAGGGCGGCCTTAGTGCAAATACAATAACTATGTGTGGCTGCCCGTTACTCTAGCAGAAGCAGGCCTGAGACGGTGGCGCGCCATGTTCCGCGCGCGCCTCTCTACACTGGAAGGGGGGCAAGGCCCTCCGCACTTAAGGGTGTGGCCACCTTTTGTTTAAGAGGCGGCCAAGGTCTGCCGGGGCTCTCGGGGACTTCCTTCCTAGGGTATACCCGAGTCCCTTGCAATAGACTCATTTATGACGGAACACCGTGTGATTTTAGTCGGTTCGATTCCGACATACCACTTCACTGGCAGCCCCGGTGGAGTGATGACCCGAGGGGATTTCCACACGATACTACGTATATTTTATAGAATTTTTCTGACCCAGGAAATTATTCCTGGGTTTTTGGCAAACGTTTAACTAAATAAGTACACTCAGAATCATAACTACAACATACTTGTAGTTACTATAGAAGTATACTAGAGATTAATGCTGCGTTCCTATCATCAAGAAACGATTCGTTTTGCTCATGGAAGGTAAAATTTTCGTTGAAAATTCAACGAAATTTTACCGTCCGTAAGCAAAACGAATCGTTTCTTGACCATAGGAACGCGGCATTAATCCACTATATTGAACAGTAAGATGAAACTACTACGTCATTCGACGTGTGAATATTTCATATGTCATAAATTATTTAAATAAAATGTGATTACATAAGCCACATAACAACGCTTCAAGATTTCACATCAAAATTTGTTTGGACAAACGTCTTTTGTGGTTATAACTTTCCTTCTTATATACAACAGTTGCTATCGGTAACCGCAACAAACGGCTAATTTCCATAAAAAAACATCGTTCACTGACAATAGGCTATCAAAGTTTGTTTTCTTATTCTTCTAAGGACTTCAAAGTTATTTCTTGTTTAAAACCAATACAGTGTAAGCTTCTTATCGGCTTTATGCTTTGGTGAAATGACTAACATTCTCTTTGTTCAAGTAATGCTTTAAATATTTAACGCTCTAGGAAGAAAATAGTTGCTATTATTATTCGAGGCTTCGACCCAAGTATGTGGTAGATTTAAGTTTGAAATCTTTATCTGTCTTCATGTGTATTTGAGTGAAGCATTATTTATTTTATTCTATAATAAAAAGGAGCCAAGTACTAACGAAACTACCTCACGGGAGGCACGGAAAAGGCATAACCTTGAATATAAATTTTTTACCGAAATTGAACTTTATATTTAACTAGCTGCGCCCCGCGGTTTTACCAGCGTAAGTCCCAAACCCGTAAGAATATCGGGATAAAAAGTAGCCTATGTATTAATCCAGGTTTCCAGTTGTCTACATACCAAGTTTCATCGCAATCGGTTCAGTAGTTTTTGCGTGAAAGAATAACAAACATCCATACATCCTCATAAACTTTCACGGTTATAATATTAGTAGGATACATATATATATATACATATATATAAATAATGAAGACATTGAGTAAATATTTACTATTCAGGTGATTCTGCCAATAATTCGCTGTAGAACTGACGTACTTTAGTTTTCAAAGTATACCGGTTAATTTCTTGTGGGAGCGCATTCCAGAGGCTTACAGCTTGGACAGTGAAGGAAAAATTAACTAGAGTTATGAAAGGGACAAAGAAGAAGAATAGAGCTCTAGGCGGTATGACTGATTTTAATATATTTTTATCTTTATTTCATAAAAAGCTTTTTGTCCGAATTGCACGACAACTTCCTAGTACCTTTTACAGATACAATTACAAATAGTTTTTGCACATGTTTACTTTATATTTCTGTTATCCCAGCTAACATAGCAAAATGAAATTTATGATAGGGAATCAATGAAATACACTAGAACCAGGTAGTTCACTTTTTGGCAACATGTAAGACGCTTATTGTCGACTTCTCCATACATTTGCTGAGAGCTTTCCTGTTGAAAGTGATGACTGACTGAAGCCTCAAACTAGCACATAAGACTGCTGTTTAGTTGCACGGGTAATATTGTCTATTAGAGGTTATCTTAAGTTTTTTCATATGTTTTTTAACCCCTGACGCAAAAACGACGGGGTGTTATAAGTTTAACGTCGATGTTTGTGTGTGTGTGTGTCTGTCTGTGGCATCGTAGCTGTCAAACGGATTAACCGATTTCGATGCGGTTTTTTTCATTTAAAAGCCAGTTTCCTTGCGGTGGTTTTTAGCTATGTTTGGTTAATATCGGTCCAGCAGTGTAAGAGTATCAGCTCTTTTCCAAAATTATGTAAGGCATTTTGTAATCTTTGAAGGGATTTTCGAGTCGGGGGTGTTTTAAATTTATAGTTATTAATTAAATATATATAATTAATATATAATATTATTATAAATTAAAAAAAAATGGTAACAATAAAATAAATGAAAAAGCAACGCATCTTAATAGATTTATACATTTCACCGTAGATCCTGTAGCCGCTTCCTGAAAGGATAACGTTAATTCTGATTACTCAAGCGAATGGGTCAAGTTGAATTCGTCCCACCAATGTTTAATCAGTAGGTATAACTTCAAGGACGGGCGGGGACCCAACCTAACTAATTACTTTTGTAACTTAGGTACCCTAATCTGCAAGGGGCAGCTGCTTTATATTTTGACAATTAGTACGCTGATTAATAATTACAATCTGTATTCCCCTTTTAATTTGGGAACACTTTCTGAAACTCCTTGTACTACTGAACAAACCTTTAAAATAATGTATTTCTAGGTTTAAGTTTCTAGGTTGGTTTGATATTTTTGAGAGCACTAATGATACTTACAACCTACTAGCAAGTTGGAGAGGTTAAATTAAATATTGAACGTGCAATCAATTTAAAACAGTAATCTTTTCATATCATTTTATTAATCACTAGCAACCCGCCCCGGCTTCTCAGGGGTAGCAAAGACATCTTTAATAATCACCATCATATTTCAACCAATTTACACAAAACCTCAACAAATTATACACCTAAACCTTTCTCATGAATCGCTCTATCTATTGGTGAAAACCGCATGAGAATCCGTTGAGTAGTTTTTGAGTTTATCGCGAACAGACAGACAGACGCGGCCGGAGTCTGTGTTTTAGAATATGTAGTGATTTATTTATATCTTTGGTTTCCCAACATTTGTTAACACTTATTAAACGTAATTAAAACACATTTACCAAAAGTGTGTCAACAACACTTAAAGGCAATCACTGCATCCGAATATTATATGTGCGGAAATCAATACTTAGTATTTACAAGATACAAACCAAAAGTAATAATTATAAATTATGAATAAATAACAACCATTAATGCTATTAAGTATAAAATTTTGTATATAAAAATTACACCTTAAAATAATAGAAATACTATAAGAAGAAACAAGAATTAGGCAGGTTTTCTTTAATTATTATTCCTCTTAGCTTAACGAAAGAGTCACAGTGTAGGTCTATGCATTCACTGTATCTGTTTAAGACTGCACATCCTTGCATAAACATGTGTTAATAAGGATGTAGACCGCATTAGATTTCTACTCGAATTGCGAGCGCGACGACAAGGAAAGTACATATACGCTGTAGAAGACTTCGGTTAACCAGCACACTACAACAGTACTGTTTCTGTGCTATTAAGGAGCCGCCAATATCCGCGACGAAGGACGGAAAAGTTTGAATTATATTACTAGAAGATAATAGAACTTTATAGGTTTGGGTAACCGCTACCATTAAGCAGGCCATGTCCTGCTTTGCCAAATTACTTATAAAATAATATGATAATGGTCCATTACTTACTTTCGGAAAACTATAATGGTGTGGACCAAATAGTATATTTTGTTTTGCACAATAGTTTACCAACCATAAATAAAATTATCTAAAATTTTATAATTATTAATAATTAATATTAATAACTAGCCGTTATCTGCAGTTTCACCTGCGATTATGGTTACTGCTCTGCTCCTAAAGGTGGTAGTGTGATGTTGTGAAGGAAATTATAGGCTATGTAACAACATAGCCTATAATTTCCTTCCTCAATGTTTGAAGTCTCTGTCTGTAATGTCAAATTAATAGCTTTTTTTAAGCTCGTACAGTTATTTGCACGATACCTATCCCTAAAATCAGTTTTAAAAATATTTGGCTGTGTGTCTGTCTGTTTGTTCCGGCTAATCTCCGGGACGGGTGGATCGATTTCCACGGGACTTTCACTGGCAGATAGCTGGTGTTATAAGCTACTTTTATTTTGGAAAGAGAAGTAGGGTTCCGCCCAAAATATATAAATATGTACACACGAGCGAAGTTGCTTAAACAAATAAAAAATCTCTTCAGCTTTAATATATTAGTAGAAGATATAGATATTAATATTTTGTGTCCGCGCAATCTGATGTTTGGAGACTTCTCTTTACTAATACGCTATAAAACCTACTATTTTTTTTTAAACTATGCTAGTTTAATTAGTTACTATATTGCGTACCAGCGATCCGCCCCGGCTTCACACGGGTGCAATGTAGTTACTAATGTGGTGAACAATTATCGTCATATAATTTTACAAATTAACAAAAAACAAAATAAAACTACAAAAACCTTCCTCTTGAATCGCTCTATCTATTGGTGAAAACCAAATTAAAATCCGGTGCGTAGTTTATAAGATCTAAGCGTACAAACGGCGGAAGCGACTTTGTTTTATACTATGTAGAGATTAATTAATGATTAAAATATATACGATGACCCATTTGATTTATAATAATATATGTGCTACATAAGCGCACAATTCTGGACCATATAGTTTCTTGTCTGTTTACTTGACTTGACTGTATTGTTTATTGTTCAACTAACACCTTCATGGCGGTAGGACCTTTAGGTAACTGACAACCACCGCTGACAGGACAGACTGACAAACTCTGCTAGGTTATTCAACCTGAATTATTTCTCATCATCCTCCGCGCATTTTCTTTGTTATTAAGCTTATTGGCCTGTCTCTTTTTTTAAACTAATTTTGTATATATTTTCATGACTATTTTATTAAACTAATATATAGTACATATTACATTATATTTAACTAATGTTAAGTGTGAAACGTACCGAAAACCTCTTAAGGAATTTATGCTTGACCTAAATCCTCGTTGGTGGACACTTAACTGAAACATTATATGGTAGATGTAATCATTGGCAGAGAGGATAAAGGAAACATTAATACTATGTGTTAAGTGTACATAAGACAATGTTCAAAATTGTGTTCGTTATGTACTATATTTCGTATGGGCGTGAGCCGCTTGAGCAATCAAAGTGATTGAATTGTTAATGAGAGATTTTTTTGAAGTGAAAACTTCTTTAGGCACGTTTGTGTACTTTTGCTATGGGGAAAAAGCACTGAACTTGTAACCGTCACGCTAATAATACATATACATACACAGATACATTAGAGGGCGCTAATCTAAACATTGAGTTCTCTCAGCTCCTTATTAATTAATGTCACTAATCTGCTAATGTGACGTTTTAAGTTCGTCATTTCGTTTAAGTTATCCCTTTTTTCCCCTTCCCTATTTTTAAAAAATAAATCACTATCATTATATTTTCATATAACATCAATAATTATATATCACCGATGAATATTATTGTGCTATTGTTTATGTAAGTAGGTGTATTTGTGTACCTATGTCTATATACCTACCATCTTAATATTTAAATGCAAAATTATGCTAAGTATCTCTAAATAGCACTTATTTATAATTATTTTCTTTTCCCATAGGCTTCTTAAATATATAATACACTGCAGCCCCTCTTTTCACCTATGTTTTCTCTATCCATCCAATGGTTGCCTGGAAGAGATCGCAAATTGCGATAAGGTCGCCAATTGTACATAACATTAGCTAGTAAGTAGATATAAGTAAAATATTGTAACCTATTTGTTTGGGTACAATAAAGAGTTCATCTATCTATCTACCTACTGCAAATTTATGCTAAGGTTTGAGTTGTAAAACTTTTAACTCTCAATATCTTCAATCAACCGAGTCATTGAAATATAATTAAAATTAAATCTCTTCAAGTATCAACGAACAATCAAAAATACTTGTGTGCACTATGTGATTGATGTGATATATTATGAAAACCCAAAGGATTAATGTAAACTTACAATGTTTGAGATTATGGTAGTCGATTCCGTGTATTCGAATATCAACACAAGCTGTACAATTAATTTTAATGTCAATTATCCTGGTATCTATGAGAGCCTAAGCCCACTGAGTCACACTCTCATTACCGATGAAATAGTACAATTAGGCTTACTTTCAAACCCTATTTTCCAAAATACCCCATGATTATCGTCAATAAATACAATGAATGTTATCATAATACTTCCAAATTTATTTTTACAACACTAAGAGAGTCTAGTATACTAATTAACTGATCAGTTTTTGTATAATAATTTTGTGGGAATAATTCTGATATTATCATATTCGCTTCGTACGGGTAGTAGAGACATCTTCCACAATCATCATATTTGAACCAATTTACATAAAACCTTAACAAATTATATATCTAAACCTTCCATGTCATGTCATGAATCACTCTACCTATTGTTGAAAACCGCATGAAAATCCATTCAGTAGTTCTTGAGTTCATCGCGAACAGTCAGGCAGATGCGGCTGGGGATTTTGTTTTTTTGATACGTTTAATTAGGAAGTAACGAGTTTGCTAAGATATTAAGAAATAAGGTTTATGCTGTTGTGTTAGGTGTTAAGATGTTTTAGCACAAAGAACGCAGCGTAAAATTGTGAAAACTATTATTTTCATCTTATAACTTTTTCATTTTACGTTATTCAACGGGTTTCGTTAAAAGAAAAAGTTTGAAAGAAATTAAAACTATGTCCACTGACTATTATTAACCGTGGCAGCCTTTTCAGAGTAAAATATATTTCCTATTTTATGCAATGTGAGTTTCTAGAAAACTGCAACAAAGAGCTTTTTCTATTCATTGATTATTACCTTTAATATTTGAATTATCAGATTTAAAGTATAATCTACTTCACAATTAGAGCTGGATTGAGGAAGTGAGCAAACATCCGCCAGAAGATCGCTCCTAATATTACCTGTGTAAGAGCCTTTATATTGAATATCTGATGTACCTACGTCCTGTACAATTGCACACTAATGAGGACACAGAGAAAACAAAGTGGTGGTTATCTTGGACTGAAATCAGCTAAAAGCGTTTCGTCCAGGACCCAAGCCATTTTTTTACAAAAAGTAGTCTTGACCCATTATTTTTTTTTTAATTTATTTATTTAAATGCACAAAACACATTACAACCAACAATATCACATATAGCAAATACAAAGTTTTGACCTAGATTGCAACGCAAAAAATATGTGCATACAATAAGACATAATAGCTAGAGAAAACGGGCCATTGTCGGCCATTGTCGGGCCTTAACCGCTTCTCACCTGATCTCGCAGTCTTGGGAGACAAGTCTTGCTGCTCCATATTTGCGCGCGTCGTCTTGATTCTGCTGGAACGTATCCTATCCAGTTTACCTAAACATAATTTTGCTGTCGTTCGACTGTTTGTATTGTCTGAGCATTTTGCCAACGAGATAAACGCGTTAAAATAGTAAATCTATTTTAACAACATTAATAACATTTTGCACTGGTTTTAGAATTCCTTGATCTAGCCTCGTTTATAAAAATGTTTAGTATGTAAGTTCTGCAGATAATCCTGAAGATTTGACTTAGCTAGTTAGCAGTAGGTACAGCTCAACATCTTTTAGAAGAGTAAGAAATGTTGATGTTACAATATAAATACAGTACTATGTAGTTACTTGCGTATAAAATAAAGGAGGTAAGTTGTTTAGCTAAATATAATGATGTGAAAACTAGCTAAGTCAAACCTTCAGGACTATCTACAGAACTTGGCAATCATTTAGATCTCAATTCTGTTGTCGGCGTAGTCGACAACCACCTATATTCTTAATATTGAACTTGGCTCCCATTTTCACATTTATGTTTTTGATGGCATATAATATAGCAAAATAAGTATGCTTAAGCACAATAAATTTGTTATTGTTTTCCAAAGTCAACAAAATAGTAGTAATTATTTAGCGTTTTTAGTTAGGTGCGCTGAACTAATGATCAGCTGAAATGAATTCTCGTTATGTTCAACGTACCTTGAAGTTGGCACTGGCAGTCAATTTGCAACTGCTACTAGCGAGTGCTGGGACGGAAATAATTGTGTTGTTTTTTCATGAAATAGGACAATGTATGAAGATCAATTAGAAGGTAAATATTCATAAGCGTCCATCCCTTTTTTTTAAATAATAGATTACACTACCTTATTGTGTCTGTTCTCGTATTCACAATACATCTTTTTTTTATTTTAATTTTTTTTTTGTGATTTTCTGCATAGTTACCAGAAATATTAGCGTATTCTATAAAATGCTCATCATCTTTAATTATTCAAGTGAAAAGAAGCTACGTTGTATTTTGATGAAAAAACGGTTGAATCATTATGTTTATAAAAATGTTCGCAATCAATAAATAGGTTTTAAAATACAGACAGTCCAAAATTATTCAAAACCATCAATAGAAAACTGATGAATTATGAAATGAGCCTTTTAAGGTAGACCAGTTAAGTTCAATATCCTGAAATCCCTAATAGTCAAAGAGTTTATCAATGCAAATAAATAAATTTGAAGTGTATGTTTTTTAAGCTCATACAGTTATTTGCACGATACCTATGCCTAAAAATCAGTTTTTTTTTAAATCTTGTCTGTCTGTCTATTTGTTTGTTTCGGCTAATCTCCAGAACGGGTGGACCTGGATTTCCACGAAACTTTCATTGGCAGATAGCTGGTGTTGTAAAGAGTAACTAACGCTACTTATATTTCGGAAAAAAAATTTGGGTTCCGTCCAAAATATTTAAAAATGTACACGCAAGCGAAGCCGCGCGGGGACTGCTAGTTATTAATAAATACTCATATTATGTGAAAAAAAAAATAATTATATAAAATTACCCATTATATGCATCATGGTAAATGTAAAACAAGGAAAATCACACTTAAATATAGAATCTATAGAACAGCTTTAAAACGTAATACATACTAACTTATTTACGATCTCGGAAGTAAGTAGCGTTGAGAGCCAGATGTACGCAGATGCAACATCTATTCAACCGAAATACTCTATAAAAGTGAAGCAAGTACGTTTAAATGTTGAAATTCTATTGCAAATGGAAGTGAATGCAGTAACTATTACCTGCAGTACTATTACCTAGATCTCTATAAACACCCAGGCCTAGTGCTGACGGATTTTTGTGAATATTTTTAATGCTTCATTATAATCCATTGCGTATTATAATACAGTGCGTTTGCATTAACAAAGTGCACCCCGAGATGCGAATATACTTTATGTTGTTACATTTTGATTTAAGTTTTGATAAAGAGTAAATCAAAAGTGCTGTATTCAAAGTCAAATATCTATTCCTTTTTAGGGTTTCGTACCCCTATTACTATGCCTCCGATGTTCGTCCGTCCGTCCGGTCGTCCGTTTGTCTGTCAGCGGGCTGTACGTCATGATCGTAATAGGCAGACAGTTGAAATTTTTACAGAATGTGTATTTCTGTTGCCGCTATAACAACAAATAATAAAAATAAATTGAAAATACCTACATAGTATTAAATTTTGTACATTTGTGCAGAACCCTTCATGCGCGAATCCGAGTCGCACTTGGCCGGTTATTTTAATAACGAATATTAGTAAATTTAATTTATAAACTTCTTTAAGCAATACTTGGAATGATCTGTTTTTAAACTAAAAATTATTCATCAACACAATGTTACCGGAACAGACCAAGCAACCTCCCTATGGTTGCTGCGTCGAAAGTAAAATTATTAAACACAAACACTGATTGCTTTAAATGAGGATACAGAGTGGTGGTAGGTTGTTAGTTAAATAAATGTACAAGTTCATTTAGCATTCAAATAACGGCATGCATTTTTTTCCTTAATTGCCATTTATAAAATTATTAATTAATGATTACATTGCCTTCCAATACTACACTATATTTCATTATTTATGATATTCCATATTAAATTAAATTAAATTTTGATTAAATTGATACTTTATAATAACTACATTTCATAATATTAAAATTGCTCATTAACGTAAGTAATATAATAATTAAAAGATCAATAAAGGATGATAAATCGATTAACCAATATAGGTGTTGCTCATTGCTCACGATATGTAAAAAACTCTTCTACAGAATAGAATCATACTTCCAGTAGCCAATAGCTCAGGTTTGGTACAAACTTATTCAATGGCAATTCCTTAAATCGGTTAGGAATTTTATTATAAATTTTAATGCACATTGAGTAACTGTTATTTTTAAATTTTGTGGTTCTAGGTATTATATCAAGTACCAGCCGGTTCAGATTCCTTATGGCCTCTCTGCCTCTAATATCCTTCGCCTCTTTAAATAATAAATAAAACTGTGTTGCAAATAGTTGTGTACCAGTGTCAATCTATAACCACCTGTGTCCAAATAGTTGAGCCTTGTGAGAAGAAATTGAGCAAATTACTTATAAACCAGACTCCCAAGTATTAAATATTAATAGATTTACGTTCGTTATGTTCTCACCGTCACATATCAGAGGCAAAGGAATTTAAGTAATTCATTCATTTAACGGTGCTTGAGGATATGTTAGTATCATTGCAGTATCCTTCGTCCGATTCTAGTGTAAATTGGCATTGTAACTTAGCGATTGAAAGAGAGAGGCCGTTAGTTTTATTGTCGAGTTTCTCGAAGGCTCTATCTTTTTTATTACGAACAAGCCATTAAATGTAAATGAAGCTTTCACTTTCATGATTTGGTTTGATCTTGGAGAGCACGAATTGTGTGGTAAGCTTTGTGATTAATAAATCTATGTATGCTTCTCGGCCTATTTCAATATGCTTTTTGTTTTTAACCGAGAAATCTTTCTTAACATTTTTGTATCCCGGAGTTGTGTATCTATTTTAAACCGAACGCTGTAATTTGAACGTAAGTCGAACCAGTTAACACAGAGCGCATTGTATAAGTATTTCACTCCGTTTCATAACTTATATTTCTGTTGGACTCGGTATATTTTCTTAAAAAATCTTATACAAAATTTCTTCACTCAGTTACTACTATTTGGCCTAGTTCTCACTGAGGTTAAGGTTTCATTTACTAGTATTAAAGCGCTCTGCTCTCTTTCAATTTTACTTGAAAATTTCTTGTCGCCACTTGCACAGAAACTCGAATGTATGCTCCAAGACAGCGCACTGTGTCGATGAGGACACAGCTAGGAATGTTTAATATACCAAGTCAAGAATATTTTCTGCGGCCTTGTTACATAGAATATAGTTTTATTAAGACTAAAAAGATTATCAAATATGTAGTAAGATATTGTAGTACAATCATGCTATGGCTGTTACTGCTCTTTTAACTTTTTAAAGATAAAAACTGCCATATTACATCTTCCTATAAATACTTTACGAGACACAGGTAACCTACGTAAACGAAGTAGTATATGAAATAAAAATGGCTTCCTTTGAAGCCATTTTTATTTCATATACTACTTTATTTACTTATTAGTTTTTCCAAACAATAAAAATAATTAAATTAAATATACCTAATAAGTTAAAAATACAGGTTCAAACCATTCCACGACACGTTTAAGATTGCAAAAGTTAACATTGGTTTAACAAATAGTTGATAGCGCAAGCTTGAAACCCTTTGTTAATCTGTCTCTGGTAATCATTAATTTGAAACAATCAAAATAGTATCGAAAACTTGAATCTTAAAATAAATTCAAGATAAAATTGAATTCCTGTCCTTTAATTACTCGTAATCAAGGCCAGTGATAAATGGTCTCATGGTTAACGTTTTACGAGAAACTGGAAGCTTTCATAATTGATAATTAAGGCGTAGCAAAACTAACCAAACTTCTGGATAAGACAAAGATAAGGCCGTAAAAGTACGGGATAAACTGTGTTTATTGAAAACCAATACTCTACCCATAAAATACTGTGTTGATGACTTAACTGTCGCAATATCCCCGCAGACGTAATAAACATCTTATTTTGATTAAAATAAGATCTGGATATAACAAAGAAACCGAAGGTTCTGCATTGTAAAGATTACAAATTGATAGATTTTTTTATTTTACAAACGGATCTGAGTTAATTTCTTTCATAAACAATTGCCTCTATACTATTTGACCTTACCTCCATTGCAGTTCATGTTTTAAAAGATTTAAAACGAAACTTATATGATGACTAGCTGACCCGCGGAACTTTGTCTGCGTCACATAAGAGAGAGAGAGAGAGATAAATTTTCCCTGTTTTAGCAACCTCTTTCATTGATGCTCCACTGCTATTGGTCGTAGCGTAATGTTATATAGCCTTCCTCGATAAATGGGCTATCTAACACTAAAAGAATTTTTCAATTCGAACTAATAGTTCCTGAAATTAGCGCGTTCAACCAAACAAACTAACTCTTCAGCTTTATAATATTAATAGGTTATGTAAAGTATATAAAAAGCTCTCAAATTTCCCTCTAAAGTGGAGTTGGGAGTGGAATGTCTCTTGTATGTTTCGTGTGTCTTGTAGGAAAGTTTTGCACCGTTAGCATTAAACAAACATAAATATTTTTGAGTTTAATGGTGTATAAGTAATAAGGCTTTTATCTTGTGAATGGTTCCTGTTATTAAACCACTTATTTTTACATCATCCTTATCTGTTAACGATAATGTTTGTTTGTGTAATAAAATAATACATTGTTAATTACTTATTTATTTTTCTGAACATGGAAGCACTATATGTTAGTATAAAAGTTTAAACAGTGTGCCTACATACAAATAAATTCTATTAACTCATTAAAGCAAAAACTTATTCCAAATATAAAATAGCTATAACATAAATATTGGGTTTACTGCTTCGAGCTTTTAACGCCGGCGATTGACTCTTGGATTATGTTAATGTTGTGTCATCTTATTCTTCTCCGTCTAAGGTCTTTGCAAAAGTTAATTAACCTATATAAATATTTAAAATACAACAATAATTCTAAATGCTATAAAAGAAAAAACAATCAATTGTATAATCATTGTTGAAAGAATTTAATTCCTATCAACATTTAATAGCTAGCTTTAATAGTACGGATGAGAATTTTCAGGGATTTCAACTTCATTTTGTTTTCTCTTCTGACCACATTAGGGGAGTTCACCGCGGTGCTTTAATTAATATTTTTTACATGCTATATCCTTTAAACTATAAGATAAGTTTGTAAAATCAAGGTCACGTTTAAATGCTTAGAAGAAAACACGATTTATGAGCACTAACGTGAAAGATTTCTGTTTTATTTCACTGGTCTTTCTCTCTTTAATGTCACAATGCGACGGTAATAATCGCTAAATGGCACACGGTAGACGAATGTCCGATAAATTTTTACTTTTTAAAAATCGTCCAACAAAGTCTGAACACGATTGTTTTTCAACTTTCTAGAAGACTGAAATATTTTTTAAGTTTATTTAAAAAAAAATGCTAACAGACATAGAAATATATTTTTTAAAGAAATTAAAAGAGATTTCTTTTAAAATTTAGGCACTTTTAACTAAAAACTCTATTTATAATTTCTTTTTTAATGGCGTAGGGGGCAAACGAGCAGACGGGTCACCGGATGGTAAATGACTACCACCGCCCTGTAACTCAAGAGTCACAAGTGCGTTGCCGCCCTTTAAGGTGGGAATAGGAGAAGAGGGTGAAGAGTGGGAAGAGGGGAGAGCGGGGAAGGGGAAGGATGGGAATAAGGGAGAGGGAAGGGTTTGGGCCTCCGGTAACCTCACTCCCGCGGCGAAATGCAATGCAAGTATTGCTTCACTGCCGGTTTTCTGTGAGGCCGTGGTATCGAGCGGAGTCGAGCGGGCCCATATATGCCGAAGCATGGCTTTCCCACGTAAACAAGCTCTATACAAGGGGAAGCAAAAGAAGCAAACGGGTGACAGATGAAACGATGGAACGATAAAGTTAAGAAAGTTGCTGGCCCAGCAATAGACAGACAAAAATGGAAAGCTTTAGCGTAGGTGAAAGATAGGTAAGTTGTAGAAGATGACGAACCGTTAGCCCATTGTATAAAATTATTATGTATTCAATTAATTAAAACATGTGTAGAAATCAAGTTACAGTAATTAAGGCTTATTTATTTATTTATTATAACTAAAAATATTCCTTGAAAGATTATATAGATACTAATGAGCACAACGCCTTAAATTTATAGCAAAGATAGTGTTTTGTTTTAGATTAAAGATGACGATGAAGTCTTCAGTCCTTGCTTCTCGTTATTATGAAGATATATATAAAATATACAAATGAACGCAATAAAGTTTATTATCGAGTTCCGATTGCCAATCGAACTGAGGACCCAGTTTTAGCCGAACAATGGCTCGTCAAAATGAAAATTTTGCAAGCAAACCACGAGTGCACCCGAACGTCCTTGCATCTCGTTGATTGCCGTATTGAATTATAAATTTACACGCCAGCGACGGTTACTTCAGAGCAATTCTAAAGGGTTTCTTATTTCACGTAGAAAGAAGAAAAGGTTTATTAATATACATAATCCGACAACTAACCAGTTTAAAAAAATAAAAAAACATTAAATCATAATTAATACTTATTTAAAACTACTAATTGAAACATAAATCTATTTAGTTGCTTATACGTGGAGTTCTCTAAAATTGTACTTAAGAAAGAAACTTGAATTCTCACTATTCTATAGAATAGCAAAGCTAAGATAATTCTACATACAGCTATGGACATGGTAAAAAGATAGGAGTTATAAAACGATATATAATGGTGGTCCTCGATCTTCGGACCTTACTCTAACTTTCCATCAGGCGGTTTGAGGTTATTCTGACTTGTCATACAAAAAAAAAATGAACACACTAGTTTTCTTTTATTATACAAATAAAAAACTATTACGCTTCTGACATTTAGAACATATTTTATTACATTTCAAAGACTTAATTATCGCGGCTTTATCTAAAACCATAACCAAATAAAGCTACTAATGTATTATTAAGATATTAAAAGCCAAATGCAAAAGCTTTATTGGTTTAAAATGCTTAACATAATTTCGTAAGGTCATTTTACACTGTTATACCAAAATGCTATAAAACTATAAACGAAATATTACGATGTCATAACACCTTTACGAGGTACTGTAATAATGCGTTATGGTCGTATTAAATGCACTGTTATAACAATGCCAAGTAAAATATCGTCGAACATTAAACCAGTTTGAAATAAATGAGAACGGGGTTTCTCAATTTTTTATCCCGAATTTTTAGTTAATATCATAAACATAATAGTTATCATTACGAAATCGAAAACCAAATATACTAATATAGGTTATGTTATTAGCTATGAGCAGGTTATATATAATATATATGTATAAAACTATAGTCTGGTGGCTCGATAACCGTTAGGGAAGAAAGGTTTTCGAGTGACCATGACTACTACCAAAGAGCGCAGTGTGGGACATCCTTGCACGAAATGTAGATTATTCCAAATAGTTCCATGAAAGAAGTTCCATAACAGAATGTCTGATTTTTTTTTTTCACAAACGATTGGTCAACGGGACGAGTCAGAAGTTTGATTTTGCGGAGTTCCGGGAATTAGTGAGATTGCTTTTACAACGACATACCTTTTTTTTTAAAGTAGGCAGTGTGGCCTTTAAAGGACGCCTGGTTACAATACAGGAAGTTCTACAAGTCTAGAAAAAGAGCAAAAGCATTTTAAAATGTTTAAGCCTCAAATCAACCACCCAAAAAACATTTATAGAGATATTTGTCTGCTGAAAAAAAAAAAATAACTCCATTTGCTTAGGAGCAACGATTCTTAAAAAAATCGGTTTCTATAGTGTGTGTTTTGAATCTGGAATATTTTAAGTAACTTTTTTAAGATCAAGTTACAGAACGTAAGAAAACTGTTTATACGGAATACCACAGTTAATTAGCCTTAAAAGGAATATTCTACAGGGAAAACTCATCTTGATAATAATTCCTTTTAAGCTAAAGAGAATTTAATTAATTTATTTACGATGTAATTTACGAAAATATTTATTGGTTAAAATAAATTTTGAATACAATTTGCGAAATAAGAACGTCCACGTACTTAACGGTGGTGTGTTATTACGTTGAATCCTGAGTTCTTATTTATTCCAGCTCTATTTCAGTTTCTCTGAATCTAATAAAAATATTTCCTTTTTTGGACAACATAGATGGCAAATAGCACGCTCCGTTTATTAATAGGTAGGTCACCGTAGTCTACGGACACTTGCAAAATTAGGAGTTGTTAACTAACCCATTACACGGTTTCACTATACGTAAAGCCCTAATTATTTAGGTTTTATCCTTTCTATCAAAAAGTGTAGGAGATAGGGTGCGACAAGTTTCGGCTGAAATCGGGGCCACACGAATTTGATAGAAATATCCCACTAATATTATAAATGTGAAAGTTTGGATAGGTGGATGGATGGATGTTTGTTACTTCTTCACGCCAAAACTACTGAACCGATTGCAATGAAACTTGGTATGTAAATAGCTGGAAACCTGGATTAACATATAGGTTACTTTTATCCTGATATGCCTTCAGGATCGGGACTTACGCGGGTGAAACCGCGAGGCGGTGCTAGTAGTTCATATTTATGTTCTAGTGCACTTTAATATTATTTTGTTTTTTGACACATGTTGCAGATGTTCGCAAAATGATGACATGTATGGCATTGACATTTTTCTGTGATTCCAATGTTGAACAGTGGACGTATAACATCTTTCGATAATGTGGAAATTGTTTATATCATCTTTTAAGTAACAACAGATTGTTAACTTCAAGTTCCCGTGTTTCCCATTCTACATTATGTCACACAAAAGCATTCAGCTACAAATTAACACGATGTAAATAATATACATTAACTCGTTTTCATTTTAAAGCATTCTGAAACTGTTGCAAGTTTATTCCGACTAAGTTCTATATAACGGCTTCACTTAATCGCTCGCCTCGGTACGACTGGTTGCAAGTGACAAATAGCCTATTTACATTCGCCCGTACCGATAATAGAACTCACAGCAGACCTATCGATCTCAAACGAATGCTATCACACTAAATAGATGTATTTCGAGTCCCAACGGGAGTATGACTTTATCTGCGATCTAAAGTAATTTCTGGGAACCATTTTGGAATTATCTTTTCTTAATTGAAGTAATTATATGATGCGATTTCTACTTAATATATGAACTTTTGAAATACCAGACGTTTTATTTGCGTGTTTCTAACTCAAATACAACCAAAAAAATTAAGAATTAAGAAAGAATATTACTAAAATATTGTAGTTTTTTTTTCTGGGCCGACAAAATAAAATAAGTCATTCATTCGGTTGTCACATCATAATTAAAAATATATGAAAATTTGTGAAATTAAAATACATGAATCGCTTATTTCATATCTAAAATATACATTCTGAGCCTTCGTATAGTAGTAGGTTTTAAAGAATTTTATAACTCCAAATTTATCGTCTGTTGGTATATAAATGTTTGAATTGTATGAAGGTAAAAATAATAACACTATATCTTCTTTTGTTAGTGCTCGGGAAACAACCAAATTCAATGAAAGATATTCAAAGCTTTTCCGTGTGGAAGGTGCAAAGTTATTATGTAAATAACTTTGAGGTTATCTCTACTTTTTATTAAAGAAATACCGCTACTGAAACTTGAATAAAGCTAATAAGGTTTATTCAAGTTAGTTATAGGGTATGTTTCAATTTACTCAAAAATGCCGGTTGGTTTTTTATATATTTTTTTTTTTCAGTCTTTGTCGGCACGCAAAGTAGTGATTGTTTTTTTATATCTATAAACTAAATGTAAATGAAGTTGAGGTACTCCTAGTTCATTTAAGTAACATAATTTGATTATTTGGTGCGCAACCGTGGTTGCGTAAAGCAAGTCTAGAGTGGTATGGGCCTATAGGGGACAGACGAGCAGACGGGTCACCTGATGGTAAGTGAGTACCGCCACTCGAGAGTCACAAAGTATTACTCCGGTCGAGCCGGAGTTAACACTGTGTACTTTATGTTTAACGTTAAGTGAGATACTATCTGATTGTTTAAAAAATATAATGGAAATTTTCCTAATATAGCAAGCTGTAACTGTATAGAAGAGGTCAGCCATCTATAAACTAGCTTCTGGCAACATTACTTAACCTTGCCTTGCCTGATTGATGAATTTACGTTAGGCAGCTCTCTTCTATAGTCTGTTTCAGTTTCAATGTCCAAGAAATGAGCGTTTTAAACTGAAGTAAACATTTTCCACGCCTTCGTTTTATTGTGGCACAGCTGTTGAGTTTCTTAATTATTGTTTTAGTCAATCAAGTTTCTCATTAGTGGGGCCGCGGGGTTTTAAAGCGTAACTTTATTCATTATAGTTTTCGCTTTTATTTCATGCTAGCGGAAGCTCTACAACTGGCAAAACGCCCCCTAGATTGCTCGCTAATGTTCATTTACTGCCCAGTATTGTGATAATGAACATTAATATTAAATTTGATGCTTAGAAACGTCTAGCATATTTTATTTATCTACGTATTGGCTGTTGCCTGCGACTTCGTGCGCGTGGCAATTTTTGGTAAAATCTATCTCACGGGAACCGTACATTTTTTCCTTATTTTTTTATTGTTTTGGGGCAAACGAGCAGTGGTCACCTGATGGTAAATGACTACCGCCGCCCATGAGCACCTGTAACCCGAGAGTCACAAGTGCGTTGCTGCAAGGTGGGAGTAGGAGAAGAGGGGAGGGGGGAGGGAAGAGTGAGGAGGAGGGGAAAGACGGGAATAAGGGAGAGGGAAGGGTTAGGGCCTCCGGTAACCTCACTTACGCGGCGAAATGCAATGCAAGCATTGCTTTACTGCTGGTTTTCTGTGAGGCCGTGGTATCGAGCGGAGTCGAGCCGGCCCATACGTGCCGAAGCATAGCTCTCCCACATGAAATTTTCATTTTCCTAGATAAAATGTAGCCTATGTGCTATTCCAGACTATAATTTATCTCTGTGCCAAATTTCATCCAGATCCGTTCAGCCGTTTTTGTGTGAAAGAGTAACCAACCATCCTCACAAACTTTATAACATAGTAGCTGCGCCCCGCGGTTTCACCCGCGTAAGTCTCTCGTTAAGTTTTCTTAAATTTTCTAATTTTCCGCGTTCACGCGTGATGCCGTGACCAAGGGAAATAGGGATTCATTTTTATATATCGCACACCTAGATCTAAAGCACAAGCAAGAAAAGGCGAAAAACTAACTGTGCACTGCAGGAGTTTCGGAGTTTTAAATGCAGCTGGAAGAAAGATATTGTAGGATAGATTGACTAAGATTATTGAAGTCTACAAACCAAAATATAATAATTTATGTGCCCTTGAGGACTAACCGAAGCTCTATGTACCACGTCACGAATGTTCCAGTCATTAATACCCAATATCAATTTTTTCGTATTGTTTTATATTGAGGAATGAAATGCCATTAGATTGGCGATTCGCTGCTGCGGTAGCTAATGGACTCCTTTCCCCTTTTTTTCTATACAGCGCTATCTTTACCCAATCTAAGCAGTTTCGTTAGTACTATCGGTTCTAGAACAAGAATAAACATTCCCGGAGACATTTTTTGGGTAAACACGGAACCCTTTATGGGATCACACGTCCGTCTGTCTATCCCTGTGTTACAGTCAATTTATTCCGAATCTACTGGCTTGATTAAGTTGAAATTTAGAACATATTTTAATTCTTGTTCTAAGTTCTTGTTTTTATTTACAGATGTACAACGTAAATAAATGATTTTTGCATAATAATATGTGGGTCACTTTCGGGGTTCAAATTAGAAAAACGAAATTTCAAATTGTACCATCTGAGATAGCAAATGAAAAGACTGGTTGTGAGGGTCTCATGTATATTTTTTTATAATTTTAAGATTAAAAGTTTTAAAGTTATTAATTTTTTTTATGAAAGTTGAAAAAAAATGTTAAAAAAAATACAGAAAATATTTTACTTATTACAAGTTACACAACCACCTAGATATAAGAACTATGTGGTCTTAAAATAATATCTCAAATCTCTCAATATTGTGCGTACAAACTTTTTACTTCACATTTGCAGTTGCAATATATGGGTAAATCTCAACTACAATGATAAATTCGTAAAAAAATGGTAGGTACAAAACTATTCATCGCACGGAAACCTCTTCATGCAACTCACAGTTGGCCTATTTTTTTTGACGTCGACGTTTATGACGTTATTAAAAGAGTTCTACATATATATGTATGTTATACCTATCTTTGTAGAGAACTTGCGATCACACAGAAAGTACGTAAGTACATAACTGGTTACCGCTGCCATTGTGTCATAATAATAATAACTTTCCACATATCACACAGGACTGTCGGATGCCAAACTAGGCAGAGCTCTTACTGATGGTACTATGGTAACCAGACTGCTTATACACATTTATTTCTAAATACATACATATTACTACATCACTACATATTATAAAACAAAGTCACCCGCCGCGTCTGTCTGTCCGTTCACGATAAACGCAAAAACTACTGAACGAATTTTCATGCGGTTTTCACCAATAGATAGAGCGATTCATGAGAAAGGTAGGTAGTAGTAGTAGGTAGGTATATAATTATAGATAAATTACATACAGACACATAACAAATGATCATGCTCATCACACAATTATTGGTCCTGGGTGGTAATCGAGCCCACGACCTCTGGCTCAGCAGTCAGGGTCACTAACCACTAGACAAACAGGAGTCAATATTAGATACATTTTTTAATTGCAATATTAAGTTGTAACTCTAATAGGGATCTGATAGGGGTTTGGCAATATTTGTAGTAATGCTATTTCAGTTATACCAGATAGAATTTGTCAATGTTGACTGGTTCCAACATAAAAATTCACAATGTCATAAATTTTTACAGTACAGCCCTTGTTAACGCTAAGCAATTTCTATTAAACTCTTAAAATATTTTAAAATAATCAGCTCGTCAGTTAACATGCCAAAAGTAAGAAACTATTTTACCGCTTTGAAGAAATATTTTACGAGATAGATACGATGCCGATAGAAGTATTTCATAAGAATTTGGGATACTTATTAAAGGTTTTAGTTACGTTGCTATATAAAATTTATAATTTATTAAATATTGCAGAGTATTATTAATAAAATACTTCTGGGAAAGATTTAAATTACCCGACCAACTAAAGAAACATTTTAAATTTGGACATGGTACATCCAGCTTCTGCAGCTATAGAATTTCAGGTTCTCACTTAGTAGAATCAAATTTTCATTAAACACATGAACATGCAGAAAATATAAACGGGTAAAATGTAAAACTTGATCTGTGTGTAAAATCTAAGGCTCATTTAAAACCTTTTCTCAATTCATTCAACTTTTATCCCACTCATGATGGTAACAAAAACTACAGACGATTTTAATTACAAGCTGTGTGGCAATAGAGGATCAAATCCTTTGAAATCACGCTGAAGATTTATTACTGCAAGCAAAGTTTAGGCTGCTTTTATGCACTTAATAGTTATCGTTCAGTTAGATTGATTACACAACCATGACTCTTGCTTTTTCTTCTAATGATTTTTTAAAAATTAAATCTATATTAATATATGAACATGTACTACGTTTGGCCGTATCTGATCATCGTGTTACATACTCATTATATCAGAGTCATTACTCGCTGCCATTATCGTAAGAGCCCAAAAAGAAGTTAACATATTACAACTTGAAAATTTAATGATTTCAAACAAATATTCTAATCTATGTTAGCTTACTAAACATTAGTAGTTTTATGAAACCATAGCTAGTTAGGTAAATGGTTGATAAATAATTATATAATGAATAATGATTGAGTAAATACTAGAAGAGGAGTGAGCTCAACGGCGATTAGGAGCCTTGACTTATACCGGCCCTGGTTGAGCAAGGATCAAAGAGCAGTCGCCTTGTAATAAAAAAGCCATTAGGAAAAGTTATAAGCCTTACAGAGTAGACAAGCAACGCGCGAAAGAGACTTGAATTGTGACTACTAATGCATCGGTAGATAACTGAGTCTTATGGGCCGGTGCATATCAGCACTTTGAACCAGTATGATACTCGTATACCAGGTAGCAAGCGAATGATAAAAAAATTCCGGGCCTGCCGATAAGTAGTACGTGTTTGCCCATTTTTACGGAAAAATGTTTTTAATAGTAGGTATATCTGGCCACATGAAGTACCAAAATATTCTGAGACTAAATTCTGGTATATCATTAAAATGAGACGGTAGAAAAGACAGTAAATCGCTATTATAATAACAATTATTTAAAATTATTAATTATTTAACTATTATAGCTTCAAGTATTTCTCCGCCGTGCCTTTTCAAAAAAACCTAGCTATCTAACAAACGTACTAGAACCTCGTTTATACAAAACCATAATATAAATCATTGGCAGTATACAGGATGGCGAAGCTGCCCGAGTTTTATTCCTGCCCTGACCTACTTTCTGGCAGTGTAATAAAAGTGCATTCTCTCCAGTTTGCGTTGCGAGTGACTGCTATGCAATTATACGAACCTTCACCTTTCATAGCTCTGCCATCTGCTTTTGAGGGGTCTTCTGAGATAGGCAACCTAATCACATTTAAGTAATCTAATAGAAATGATCCAACTATTCACGTTTTGCGCTAGTAGTGTCTGTTTAAATCTCGACCTTTCGATGTTTGCAACCATTTTTCGTTTATTGAACGCTACGTTTACCTAGCATTAGTAGTTCAACGTTGTTTTTCTGCTGATGAAAAGGGTCGTTAGAGTTTGTGGGCAGAAGTCGCAGCTTAACAAGGCGGGTTGTGTATTTGTTGGTCAAATAGGCTGTGTTAAAAAAATTCTCATTTTCATTTTTAAACCTATTTCTCCTCTAAATTAAGAATATTTAGGCAAATAATTATTGCAAATGAGAGATAAAATATGATAACTTGAATGAGCAATTAAACACTGGTTTGAATTTCTTCTTTTTCCTTTTGCTCTTTGAGCTCAATTACATTTTTTAATGAATAAATATTACGTTACGTTACGCCAAACCCCAAAAAGTTACTAACAACCAGTGGTAAGAGTGAAATTGAAAGTGAAAGCGAGGTGACACGACAAACGGTATCTTCTTGGCGGTGAACGCGCAAACCTGTGTCTTCGTTGGGTTAAATTGGACTAGATTAAGTCGACCCCAATCAGAAATTCCTTCTAAGGAGGCTTATTATTACTTATTCCATTACAGATAATGTTTGTGAAATCTTATAGTCAACAAACTGGAATACAAAATTTGTAACACGAGGCCATTGAAGCACAGAATACAAGTCTCTCTTAAATCATTGTTTTCCATTGACATAAGAGTAAAATTTTAAATGATATGAATGATCACAAGAGCAATCAAAAAACTACTAATAATAATGTTTACTATCCAAGTTATAACCCTTTCTAAAATAATACTTAGACGCCATAAACGCCTTTTGCCTCTAAAGATATTGTCCCATTTTTATTTCATCATAAATAAGGAAACGCTGAAGCAATTTTTTAAATCTTAATAAGATTTTATAACATTGAAAAAACTATTTCGAGGAATGCAGTTTAAGAAGACACTAATATTTTTTTTTTCTACACAGACTTTAGAAGTACTTCACCGTGTGCCATTTTGCATGAAGTTTCAAAGAAAACATGAAATTGCAAGTTATTCTATGGAATGGTGAAAATAAATAATCGATTTCAATCTTTATAACCGTACAAAATTCCGTAACTTTAAGACTAATTGCCACTGATGGCGCGATGGTTTAAGTGGTCACCTCGCCACTACGCAGCACTGAGTGTTGTGAATTCAAATAGCAAAGGGGACAAAAACTTAGTTATCCCGAGTCTGGGTGTTTTCTGTGTACGTTGTTTAAATGTGTGTGAAGCCTCTCGCAACACAGGAATGTTCCTAATGCGGGAGTTGCCTTATAAAAAAAATAAAGGAATCTTCGGCCAGTGAACATCTTAAGACTCCCTCCTAAGATGTATACAAATCCTAATTGGATCGTAAATTTCTAAAGGACACCATTATTTAGTAACTATAATTATTTTTAATAGATTTTAAATCTGTACATTCCGAGACTTTTTTTACGATGTTCCCAAACATAGACTACCAGAAACTATTATTACGTGTCAGATTGACGAGTAGTGATGAGTTCTACTCCTCAACTGGCGTGAACAAAATATCTTTTGTATTTTATAATTTGGAGACTATTAGATAATATGATTAAAATTAACAAAAAATTACGAAGCCGGGGCGGCGGGTTGCTAGTACTTAATAAAGCACTGTTTTTACGGTGTACGGTGTTTTTATTTCCTTTGACGGAAGCTTTTTTCAATACTTAAATTCTATTGTTTACTTTCTATCTATAATCACTTCCAATTTTCATAACAGAACAGAACAGAAGCATCTAAAATCCATTCGTTTCCGTGTTTACGACAGAAGATTCCTTAAATTAGGTATTTTAGATTTATTTCAATGCTTAACGCTGTTAAAGTGGCTAATAAGTCACTTCACAAGAAACAATTAATCAACTGAATCAGATATTTGTAATGAATTACCTACGCCTTTTGATTACTTTAGACTTTATACTGGCGAGAAATATTTTACCATGATTAAAATGCACAAAAAAACGTTGAAGTAACTGCACTGTGGTCTCCAAATATGTATTTCCGTTATCGAGATGTGGAGTTTTAACTAACTTTTAAACTTTCGCGTTCCATGATATAATTATGTACTTATACGGTCGGAGTCTTATACGGAGTCAGCCTGCGACCACGGCCAGTGCAACCTGGTCGAAACGTCAGGCAATTCAGAGGTATGTAATACCTTTTCGTGATCGCGTTAATTCCCGTATAAGTACATAATTATGCTTTCTACCTGTTCGATCAGAATACCCAGAAGATTGTTGGTTGATCTTTTAAAAAAGGAACTGAGCTTAATTTTTCTTTCTTTTCAAACACCATATCTATCTGCCAACTTTCAACAGGCACTTTAGTGTTGATTCCTCGAGTTATTATTTTACTTTTTGATTTCTTTCAAAAGTTTACACTATGTAAAATAATATTTGATTTATGTTTAACTTACCTCAATTACTAAATATAATTTGCTACTAATTGTTAATTCCTCGAGAATCCCAAAGAAAATTCCAATACATTTCCCCGTTTTGTTGTGTAATCAATTACCTACAGTGTCTAGTTTCAATTTAATTTGACGTCATCTCACTTTTTGTTCGTGTCAAGTATATGACATGATAGGTCGTTGCTCCCGAGAAGATGGCTTAACGTGCTTCACGCGCTTCGAAGAAGATTTAAGTCCGTTTAGACTTAAATTACTAAGTTTAAAGCTAATCGATAAATCACAAATTTTCTGTATAATGTCTAGATCAATTCTTGTGATGTAAACAAGTACTTATCAATGTACAAAAAATACTGGTGATAATTAAACATTATGTGTTTTTTCCTTTTTATAATTAGATTTAATAATAACATAAAAATGTTAACCGTTATGATACATTTATATATTCCGTGTCAGCTAAAATTCCATTTGAAGAGCCCGACAAAGAGCTTGAGCCAATCTTTCTTAATCCTAAAATTCTTTAATGATTAATATTTCCGTAATTAGTACCTACAGGTTTCAGAGCAGCATCTGGTTACCATAGTACAGGCTCTGTCTAGTTTGGGATCAGACGGCCGTGTATGAGATGTATGAAGTTATTACTATTATTATTATCTCTGCCTTTTTTGATAAAGGCTATGTTATCGAACAGTCTAATTAGTTCCTCCAGTTTCGTAACTTAAATCTAACGCTAAGTGCGTCATTTAGTAATTTGAACGTATAATGTATTACCTATTTGCAAGTGGGTATAATCCTTTAAGTTGTTTACATAAGATGAAACACACCCACGCACCAGATCGCTCGCCATTCTTTACTGTAGCATTATACTACATATCATTCCTATCTTATGAATGGTTAGATATAAAAAAACCTTATTTCGATCCCCAATAGGTTTATTTTAGAAATAATCTCAATGGAATACGTAACCAGTTTATGAGTCTATGCTTTACAAAAACATCTTCGTATTCCAAATGCAGACAATAATTATGTTTTTTTTTATTTAACGTGTTGTTGAAATATCTGCTAGCTTGTTGGTTGTACGCTTCAGCTGGAAGGTGGGACTATACTTAAAATGCTGTTTAGCTTATAATTAAAATTTGGTTAACTAGAATTTAAGCTGAGTAAATAATTCACATCATGGTTATAACTTCACAATAGCTGATTTCACATGCCTGGAAAATCCCGGTAGTATAACGCCCTTAACTGACCTCTGTAACATCCTTGTTGAGTGACAAGAGGTAACTGACTATCTACAAGAGAATTAACTGGAAGCAAAACAGTAAACTTTGTTAATTATCTCGCTTCGCCCACTTCTAACTGACGTTAAAGTTTCGTATAATATACTGTAAACATTTAGTTGATAGTTTAGCATAGGCGTACATTCTAAAGAGGCTTGCTAGTTGCAGTTGCCGCAGTACATATCTGTACTCTGCATATATCTTACCAAAAAATGCTATATTAAATTAACAAGCATAAAAAAAAACCTTCGCATGAGGCAAAAGTATTTGTTACTTCAGCAATATGCTTGTAAAAAGCAGGGCTGGTGTTATGCTAACAGTTAGGTGATATCCACAAACGATATGAGTTATCGTCAAGTTTATCACTTTGGGAGAGAATTAATAAATATCAACAAAATAATATATAATGGGTATACAGATATTATGTATTTAATATACATATATTCCGACATATATATTAAAATGAAACTTAAACTTCTCTCAAAATGAAAACTTCATCCGAGTCTCGCCGTCTTCCGAATGTTACTGTGTTTCGACCGTACAAAAGTCCAGTGTAGGGAACTTCACAGAACTCTCAACTCCAAGCGTTTCCTGAATGTTAATGAACACTTGATTTCTATCGATGTGTGGGTTGTGGTTCTAACTTAGTAGACAGTGGTGAATAGCTAACTCTAACTATTAGATGTAATTTTAAGTTGGACTACCTGTTCAGTTTACAAAAAGGTTATAATAAATACGATTTGTACACTCAACAGTTTCTGAGAACAAATTTAATGCGTATTTTGGATAGTTTCGGCACTTAGAGTAAAAAGAGATTTAAATACTTGCATGGAGTGTGTTATGTAACGATAAAGTTTCTTTAAAATGTCAGTTTCTTGAAAAAGTGACAGTATAACCCGAGCTTATATCGCTGGTTTGCGAGAATATCGACGTAACGTCGTAACGTAACAATCATAAATCTTTGATATTTTATGGTGAACAGAGATACAACGCCGATTTCGTGCTAACGTTCGTTAGAAAGCGACAAGTTCTTTATATATTTAGAACAAAATACTCTAGCGGAAATTTAAAAATATTGCCATTCTCTAAAATCAATAATTTTTAGTTCCGTCGCTATTCTCGCAAACTAGCGATATGTAAACAACTCTAGTGTGATCAGATGTAGTGTGGTTAGATTGTGCTGAACACACCAGGAATCTAAACGGTGTAGTCAAAGTTTGACCATAAAAAATAACCATTTTAGAGAATGTTTAAGGTATAAAGTAAATGCAATTAAGCAGTAACTATATATATCATTAAAAAACAACACTGATTATTTTTTCTCTAAATTTAAGCCAATTCCTACCGTAAACTTCTTAAAGATTTCTCTAAAATTAAAAGCGACAATATTTTAACTGCAACGACTCCCATGGGAAGGAAACGGTCGTTTTTATTCATTCATACTGCGAACTTTGATACAAGATAAAAGAAGAAATCTACATTATTCATCTGAATCATCATGAAAAACTTGCTGTAAATGAAACCATCCCTTCCTGTGACAAATGGACGTATACGAGTAAATATACGTGTGACGTCACTGTCAAAAAACCTTACTTGGTTTTAGAAGTTTTTGATCGTGTTACTCCCTAAAGTTACGTACGCATACTTAGTATAAATTATTTTGTTCGTTTCTTAGTATATCTTTGTGAGTATTTTTGCTTGTGATTATAAAGTCCTGGATTGGTTTGGGGGGTTAGGTAAAATGTGTTTTTTTTTGTGTAAGGAAATTACTAATTGCAGTATCCCGCTATGAAACGATGGCCTTAAGGGACATATAAGCAATATACAGAATAATTATAGAAATTACTTATTTTCACCACTGATCAATATAAATCATGACGTACATATGTCTGATAAACGTTAACATTCCTGATTTTTTAGAAAGCTAAATTATATTATATGTACCAACAATTCCTAACAAGAGATTCCCTGTACGTATAAAATTTACATTGCAAAAAAAAACCTTATCAATGTAACTTATCGAAAAGAGATTTTTCGATTCTAGTTCGAGATGATCCTGACATAAAGCACTTAATGATTTCAAATACTAACTTGTTTCCATTAATACACGCCAATCCAAGACATACTCATTAAAACTAAGACCCTTATAGATAACGTCTTTAGTTCCACTAAAAGCCTCCTTATAGCCTTAAAATATCTGTATACTATAGATATACTAAGCTAGCATACCAGTATAATAAATAATTGTTTGCGTATCTACAACCACAATTAAAAGATAATAACGAGAAAGCATCTCATCATGAGTAATGCATGAAGTCATGAAAGACTGATGAAAAAAGACTCATTAAAACTAAATAGATTCAGATGGACTAACGTCTGAATTAATTAGATTTTATTGAGTTAAAGCTTTATAAGAAGAGTCAATAGGAATATTTTTACATTAAGTTGAAAAAGTTTAATTTTATCATTTCTTGGCACGCATAATCACGCAGTCGTCAAATTAAGAATGTAAAAATCGAGAATATAGCTATACAATCTGCTAAGTAGTTTTACATGCCTGGCAGTAGAAGCAGTTTATGAGCATTGAATCTTCGCCTTAATTCGTTCCTCGAATTAAATAATCAATGCTTCATAGTAAACCCTTTCAGTTCCTACCACTTTCTTTTAGACTATTGAAAGGCTACATAAGCTCATTTTTATATAAAAGCTTAATTTGTTTTTCAAACATAATTAATACACCAAATGTAAAAAGAAATTCTCTATAAAGACGCTTTTAGTTACCAGCATAATTAATTTTCAAATAAGTAAATATCAAGTTTCTAAATATCTTCGATAATATTACAAAGAGAATGTACTTATACTTTTGCTTTCTTTAACTTTTTAAATATTCATTTGTAGGTTCTTAAAGGGGCGGAATGTCAAAAGAGTTCATTCTTGCCTCCGGTAAATTGCTCTTGTTTCCAGTAATTATAACATTTCAGAGGTCGTTTCTTGTAACTTGTAGGCGAACTTTCTGTATAATGAAAATAAATAATTTAGAGCAGTAATTGAATGCCACAAGAACCAGTGGTATGGTTGTGTCCCAATATTTTTTTTTAGGAAATGAATATTGTTTAAGTTTTGGTTGGTGTCAAGAAGCTTGTTAAACAGATATCCTAAATATGCAAAATAATTATATATTAAAAACATCATTTTTTTTTATTTTAACAAAAAGCGAATTATGTAGGTACTGCTATGAAATAACACATTTTATAGAAATATTGAACAGATGTTACGCTATGCGATGATTTCCATATTTTCGGTACTTTATTGGTACCTGATTATGAACATCGATTGAATCTAAAAACAATACGAATGTTTAAATTGGGGTATAATTATGTAAATTCTAATCCTTCTATACTTCATGCCAATTATTTAAAAGTGAATAAAAAAGGAAACAGTCCTATTTATGTTTCTTATTACTCAAATTGTACAAGTTATTTAGCTAAGTAAATTGATCTAATCAATAAAAATAATCCTAGTAGTGCAATCTGAGTTTGATAAATTGAATTTAGCTAGGAGGTTGTTAATAAAATGAAATAATTTTGTCTCTTTCTGTGCACACACACAAAATTAGTACTTTATACACTAAATGTATTCATTTACAACGCACCGAACGATGCCCGAACAAGGCAAACGAACCTAAGTTTATTGTATGCATATTCAAATTTACTCATAATTTCTTGAATGGAGTCATCGTACTTTTTTATTCTGTTAAAAAAATAAGTAAACTTCGTCCCGAAGGTGGAGGCTCCAGATGGAGGATGGTTATCGGTTAATTATCCGAGAAAAAATGACAGAAAAGCCTTTACGAAATATTTTTATTCGAGCATTTTATTTATTTTATCACACATTATAACAACTTTAAATATATTTAATTATAACATTGTATATACATATATGTTTTTGGCTTTTATCTTACGGGCTAGGAATGTATTTATGTACGTTAATTTAGACCTTAATAGTTAAAAGATTTTTATTTGCTAATTTTTTTAAATAATAATTAGGAAATGATAATAAAATGCAATCACTGTGTCCACTTTTCCAGCCATTCCATTATTAAATATTATTATATTATTAGGTATTAAAAAGCAGTTATTTGAAAAAAAAAAGATACTTAGTTTTATACGTCGCGTAAAAAAAGGTATGCCAAAAAAAAATCGTTATAAAATCGGTTAAAATTGATATTTCTTAAAAATTCTAAGGAGCTTTTGAATTTTCTAAGCTGGTCCGACTAGTTTTAGTAATTTCGAAAAAAAATGGCGCAGTTTGAAATTAAGGCTAAAAAATGATCGCTAATAATTTAAAAAGTTTTAAACCGATCTCACTGAAATTCATAGCACTTTTTAATATCATCATAAGCTACAATTTCAGAAAGTTTCAGATTTCTACGTTCGTTCTTTTCAAAGTTAGGAAATGTTGAAAAAAATGCAATTTTTTAGCTTTGACCTTCATTTGCTGTTAAACAAAAGCACTTAGCGACTTTGAACAAGTCTCATTTTGTAGGTAATTTAATAGAATGAATGAAATATGATGAAAAACTTACTGGAAACAAGATATCACACGAAATGTAAATAAAAACTTTTTTTGTTAAATTATTTTTAAATACGATTAGTTTAATTAAATTGCTAGAAAAATGACGCCCACACGACACATGTCCAGACTCCTGTAGTCTAGACATTTCGAAATTCTTAATCAGAGCATTTTTTTACTATATTTATCCAAAAATAAAAATGCGTGGTAATCGAAATGTCCATTTTTGATCATAAGACAGCTAGATTGACTGGGCTATAAATTGCTATCGATTATACATGCGTCAATGTACCAAAGGCGGTCTGAATACGCTTGGCGTCGATGAAGTCATTTTAAACCTAAATAGTTTTTAAGAAACCAATATATCTCTAAGCAGTGATGGCTGAGTTTTTTGTTTTGTTTTTTTTTTTTAAGACAACTCCCACATTAAGAATGACTCCTGTGTTGCAGGGGACTTTACAAACATACAAACAAATGACACAAAGAACATCCAGACTCGGGTGGGAATCGAACCCACGACCTCTGGCGTAGCAGTCAGGGTCACTAACCACTAGGCCAACGGTCTTTCCATGAGTGTCTATCGCCGGTGGTTAGTTAGTTAGTTAGTTTGACTTTTCAAAGTTAATATGCTCATTAGATACTTTGACAGTGAAAGACAACATTGTGAGGAAATCTGAATACCTAAAAGTTCTACATAACTTTCTCGGAAGCTTGCGGGTCTGGTCAGCGAAATGATTGTGGCTTAAACAAGCAAACACTAAAAGTTTGGATTAGGTCCATGCAAAGCAGGGCTGTTTAGGACTGTTTATTTAAACAGGAATAATATTGACTTCTCTCCCAGTTTGAAAATCGGATAAATATTTATTATTATAAATATATTATTAGTAAAGTAGGTAGCAACATTTAACATTAAAAACAACTTCATATCAACTTCAACGATGTGTCCTGCCAGTCCTGCCTGCCAAACCTTTCGAGTGTTTATAAGAAGTCTAAATATATATTTCATTATTCTATCTATGCTACCTACACACTTCATTGTGAACATTACGTGACCTGAATTTTTACCTTTGATGGGGCTAAATGACCTTTACCTTGAAATTTATTAACATGTAAGAAACGTCCTGTGTCTATGGTTTCATTTTTTAATTATTTTGCAGTGGCTATACATACAACACTGCATTCTTTTTATAACGTCAATGAGATGAAAACTGGTTAATTTCAAGAAATCATTGTTTAGTAGACATTAAAAAAATTGCAACATATAAATTACAAGTATCTTAATTATTTATTTTGTATTTATATATGTATGTATGTATATGGGAGAATCGTGGCTAAATGGTAACCGAGTAGGTTAGCACATTACAAGGTTAAGTAATGCTAGCCAGCTGGTTGACCATTTTTAACACATTGAGACCCCTCCGTGCCTCGCAGAGCACGTTAAACCGTCGGTCCCGGTTGCCATACGAACATCTGTAGCATTCGTTACGGGTAGTTGGTGCCCTAAAAACTCCCGACAACCTAGTCTGATTCTAGGTCCACTAGAACTCCTGGTCTAGACTGAGAGCCGACCCCAACATATTATGGAAAAGGCACGGAGGAGGAAGATGATGTATGTATGTATATAGTAAATGTATGTAACTTATTTATGTAATAAATTTATTCCTTTATCTTACGGCTTCTAAATATACACCTGCCAGACACGGTTCTGCATTACCCAAAGTCGCCTGAAAGAAAATACCTACGGCATTAAATAAATAAAAACCACATAAAAGTATAAAATTACGATGGTTACCTCATCTAGGGCAAAAGGACAAAAATATGATTTTCATCCAATTTTATACTTCAAAACTAAAATGTGCAGTCGGAATAGCTGTAGCTAACGAAATAATTTCCTTTGCAGTACAAATGGAATACTAAATTCATACCTGTTGGAGATATAAGCAGTATTTCTAATTGCACATTGTAAAATCAAACTTTCGTTAATGAAATAGAAATGTAAGTACAATGCTTCAAATTATGCTGAAACGAAGTTTACATTCGTATTTGGTAGGTATAATTTTAGAGGAAAATTAAATGGTTTAGATAAATTGTACGATGTTTAGTGTGGACCTTTGTAATGGATTACTCCACTTTGCCATGCGTAAACAGAGCTAAACCTGGGAATTCATTGTTACTCGGATATAATGGAAAACGTAAGATAATAATAATAACTTCACACACGGCCGTCTGATCCCAAAATAGGCAGAGTCTGTACTATGGTAACCGGACTGCTGATAAACATTCTTATTTATTTCTAAGTACCTACATATTATAGATAAATTACACTCAGACACAGAAAAAATGATCACAGAATTATTTGTCCTGGATGGGAATCGAACCCACTACCTCTGGCTCAGCAGTCAGGGTCACTAACCACTAGACCAATAATAGGCCAATTAATGAATGGTTGACATTACATGTGTTTCTTCGTTTGCTTTTATTTAATAATGTTATTCTTCTACGTAATTTATAATTTCGAAATAGTTTGTTTTATTAACTAGCTTTTACCTGCGGCTTCGGTCGCGTTAATGTAGATTTTATAATCAAATCTATCCCTCGGGAATATTACTTTTTTTCCGAATGAAAGGTATGTGTCTCTCCCTATGTCCTTTTCTGCATATCTAACAACGTGTTTAAAGTTTCATGATGATCAGTTCAGTAGTTAAGGTGTGAAAGTGTAACAACCAAACTCACATTAATATTATTAAGTAGGACTAGATTACGTTAACTAACAAGCACATACAGAGTGTGGTAGTATGCGGTTACCAGTAACTAAAATACATCCACTACAAGTGTTGTCATTCACACGCTACAAAACCTATCTCGGCCGGTCTTTTATTTTATTTTATTTATTTCTTTCTGCACAAAAAACAATTGTACAATGGCGGACTTAATGCCATGGTGCACTAGATTTAAGTAGAAAAAAAAACTAATAGAGAGAGAGAGATAAATATACATCCTTACTTACTTACATACGTACATGTATAAATAATATACTTTTATGTGGGAGAGCCATGCTTCGGCACGTATGGGCCGGCTCGACTCCGCTCGATACCACGGCCTCACAGAAAACCGGCAGTGAAGCAATGCTTGCATTGCATTTCGCTGCGTGAGTGAAGTTACCTTTTTCTCCTTCCCCTCTCCCCGCTTCCAACTCTTCCCCCCTTCCCCTCTTCTCCTACTCCCCTTTAAAGGGAGGCAACGCACTTGTGACTCTCTAGTTACAGGTGCCCTTGGGCGGCAGTAGTCATTTACTATCAGGTGACCCGTCTGCTCGTTTGCCCCCTATACCATAAAAAAAAAATTCTGTATTACTGTTGTGATGATTCTGCTAAGTTATGCAAAATGTGAGCTTGTACTTTCGCCTTGAACGAAATGCTACTAGGTGCTCTCCTGATTTACAGAGGTAAAGTGTTCCAGGGGAGGACAGATTGAATAAGAAAGGAAGAGTGGACACACGCAGATGTATGAGTGGGGCATAACTGAAGAAGATTATTTGTAGAGCAGAGAATTATGTTGTGATTGGAAACATAAAAACTGGAATAAGGATGTTATGTGTGTGGGAGAAGTAGGTGAGTTGAGAATAAAATAAAGGGTAGTGAGAGCGCGCAGCTGACGGCGCTGACGATTCGGGAGCCAATTCAACTCGTGACGAAAGGAGGAAGTATGGTCAAATTCGTAGATTTCTTTTGTAGAGTGAATCGGCTCCAATATGACCAGATAGTGGTTACGTCAGAGATAAAACCTTTTTGCTGGTAGAAAACTGAAGACCACGTGAAGTTGCTCGCAAGGGTGTTTAGGGTCTAAAACGGGCGTGTCGATCCTTAATTACCGTTATAGGTACCAAGAAAAACATCAATAACAATAATCATTCCATGCTCGCTACTGATGATCGTCTTAATAACATTCAGGATTAAAAAAGTCGGTTTGATTTATATCGCAATTAAAACTACGATCGCTATTAATCATCTTTTCAGCTATTGTTGCCGAAAGGTTAGTAATAAATCCTGTTTCTAACGACAACAACAATTTTCTATAGACCGGGACTTAGCTCTTCGATTTTTTTTATACAATTTTTGATTAGAGGAAATATATTTCCAGTTATTTCATTTACAGTGCTTCTATTGTAGAATCAATACACGAAGTACATCGTTACTCCAATAAACTTCACCATCTAGATACGGAGCGAGCTACTTTTCCATCAAGTTTTACAGCTTGTCATTGACAGGGAAATAAATTGCCCTGCAGTAACATACATAAAATCTCGTAACACTTGATAGCTACAGACCTTGCCTTTTATGTATTTTAAAGCTTCGTATTGCATTAGATTTTACAAGTACTCACTGAAATGGTAGCTCTAGTATGTTTAATTTACAAAACTTGTACAACCATATACTTTAACATCTTTAACAGCTTTTCAAGAATTTAATACAGGATGTTACAGAATAGTGTATTATTATTTTAGGGTTACGACCCCGTAAATAACGTAAAGCGCTAACAATTTTAGGAAAATTCGTGATTTCTAATACAGAAACAATGTTTTGAAACTGACAATTTGAACTTGAAAATGGACTTGACTTTTAAGTTGAGAGAGAGATCTGACATGAGTGAAACTGGATATTTAATACCAAGGATGTTGATGGAAGGTCCAGAATTTTCTGAAAATGTCTGCATAAAAAAATTAAAACACTAAATCATTAAAACTGTTATGAAAATTTATAATATGTTGTTTAAAATTATGCACAATGCACATACACCAGGAAAAGAAAATTCCGAAGACTTTTTTTTCGAGATTCGTTATCTATTTGCCGGCTACGCATAACGCTCCTAACCCCACCATTCTGTATGTACACACGAAATTGATTAAGAATTGTTAAATAGTCTATTTACTCTGTCTATTTATCAGTTGTGTTTGAATTGAAAAGTTAGGTGATGAACTCTTAAAAAAGTTGTTCTTAAAAATATCGTAAAAAGTCTAGGTCTCACACTTGTTTACTTCATTACATATTATAAAACAAAGTCCCCTGCCGCGTCTGTCTATCTGTTCGCGATAAACTGAAAAACTACTAAACGGGTTTTTTTTTCACTAATAGACAGAGTGATTCATGAGGAAGGTTTCGGTGTATAATTTGTTAAGATTTAGTGTAAATTGATTGAAATATGTTGATGATTGTTGAAGATGTCTCTGCTAACCGTGCGAAGCCGGGGCGGGTTACTAGTTACACTATAAAGAACTTTTGTGAAAAGTTTTATACTCATGATTACGATAGTCCTTTTAAAAAAAGAAAAATACAAGATTCAATAAATTAAACACACTAAATTAATGTTTAATTTTATCTATATCTAGCAGACTTAGTCCGCTTGTAAATTTTTCCCCGTTTTTGCAACATTTTTCAGAGCATTAACTCTGCTCCTATTGGCTGTAGCGTGATGTTATATAGCCTTCCTCGATAAATGGGCTATCCAACACTAAAATATTTTTTCAATTCGAAACAGTAGTTCCTGAAATTAGCGCTTTCAACCAACCAAACAAACAAACTCTCTTATAATATTAGATTTATTTTAAAATTGTTTTCTAAAATATATATATTTAAGCCAGAATTTCTAATTAAAATCCTTGAATAGAATAGAATAAACTTATTCGTAGGTACACTAAGAACATATTGCTTAAAAGAAATAGGTACACAAAGTTGCGCAGCCTTATCGCTAAAAGCGATCATTCTTACAGACAACCTTTGGATGGACAAATTTGATAATAGATTAAAGAATAATGGGTAGTTTTGGTCTAGGAAAGACGTAAAGGAAAAAGGCAAAGAGAAATCATAATGCCGTGTTTCAGAGTTTTTTCAGCTATCAGCATTGATTTATATTTCCCACGAGTAATTTTCTACTACAGCTCTTTATTAAAAGTGATAAATGACAGGGATCAGCAACGGAAGTAAAAAATAAAATAGAATTTTTCGTTGTAATAATTTTAAGGTTAAGTTTTTATTTGAACTAAATTATACTATACAGTTTTAGGTGCCTAAAAATCATAATAACTTTGTATTCATTTCCACATTTATATGTGAAGTTACGGCCAGGTAGAAAAATAAATATTTCGCTTCTAGTTTGTTCGTATGCAGCTAGAAGTTTTGAATAAAGTGTAGTGAAATTCGAATGTAGAATCTTTTTTTTTTTATACCTATTTCTGTTTGGCACTCGGTAAAAAAATTTTTTTTTAAGTGATGTGGGTGGCCTGGTATGTCATATTCATTCCTATAATAGTATTCCTATATATTGCAGTCAAATAACTTCTACACCTATGTTAATATTGAGGCCGCACGTTTCCGAAATTTCGTTTCGGAATATGAACATCGTGTAATTTAGATGACTTACTGCGAGTTTGGTTCTAACAAAAATAAAGCGGGCCTGAATACGAATCGTCTGTTTAGCAGCATTTTAGCCATTCCACGTATATTGACATCTTGTAAAAACCATAATATAAGTGCGGTTGGAGACGTGCGAACCGCTGAAATGCCACAGACAAAGATATTCTATTAAATTGAAGATTTATTTATTGCTATATCTCTGAACTTGTCGTTGTTCTGATTACAGCACAAATAAGATTCTCATGCATTTTATTTGTTTCGCTTTACAAATGTTATTTTTATAGAAGTAGTAGTATAGAAATGTTTTATTCTTCTACTTGTAAGGAATAGTTTTTCTTATAATACATCCTCGACGGTATGACATCATTTTCAATTTACTACGTCTTCGCCGCAACTTTGTACGTTTTAACCCCGTTTTAACTCTGCGGGATATAACGGGGACAGAAAACTTAAGTTCCGACAATAAGTAATATATCTTATCCATTCATAGTTTGTCGTACACAGCATTTTTTAAATGTCAACGATCTAAAAGAATAGTTTCAAGTTTGACAAGTTGAAGTACAAGAAGCAATTTTAATTAGATAGGATTAGTAGAGTGTGCATTGTTTACTACAACAACTAGCTCTAACTAGTTGTTGTAGTAATGATGATGATAGGGTAAGGGAAATATCAGCTACCCTCCCGATCCGCAGCAGGCGCACCGGGCGTCGCAGAAGGGCTGATAATGCCCTCTTTCGGCCCCCCTAAATTGACCCGTGAGGGGCGGATTTGGGGAAATCCGTCTCTCTATAAATGAGTCCGAGGTGGCAGCGCGACGTGTTCCACGTGCGCCCCTCTATGGAGGATGGAGGAAGCGAGGGGGGATAACATTTAACCCCCTCAGAGACGGGGCCTGCACAGGCGGGTCAGCACCGTCGGGGACGCGGACGAATGTGATTCCCGTATCCCCGGCAGAAGGTGCGAGATGGAACACACTGGTGGTTTTAGCCGGTAAGAGTCCGGCACACCCCTCTGCCGCACCCCAGGTGGAGGATAGTCCATGATGGATTTCCCCAGTATAAAAAAAAAAAAAAGTAATGATGATGATGATGACACTTATTAATTGAATTTGTAATTTATTTATTTAAGGTTGTCTAATTTACTTTTGGCATGCCCCATTCGACAGCAAAGATTATTTGAGTGGTTTAAGAGATAATAGAAACACCAACTGCCACCGCGTCAAATGTGGTACGTCCGATACTCATAAAGTACAACAAACTATCTTGTTAAGGTAATTCTGAGTCTTCGTTTACTTAGTGTTGAATTGTAAAATCTCGTGACACCCAGCACAGAGCCATCTGCCGTCCCGGGGAAACATTCCGACGATATTTTCACAGAAAGGTAAAAATTTAAAAAGATAAAATTAAATTATTTATAGTTAACCGACTTTGTCTTTGTGCAGATACAATTTGAGATGGAAATTCATTTCATACAAACGGCATTCTCTTTAAATTACCGATGTAATTAACAATTAATTACGAAACTGAAAAAGAAAAACTTTATTCACTGATTATTAAAAAATATTTTTTTACACATAATGAAATATTCCTAATGAAATATTCCTAATGTAATAAAAAGATAAAGAAAAGAAAGAAATAAAATAAAAGACACGGTTACTATTTTGTAATTGTTATCATAAAAATAAATCATTTAAAACAATCATCCTGATAAGATACAATCACTGAACAAGAATTATAGTAATAAATTTAATTAGTACTCAACTATTTAAAGGCGGGAAAGAGCGGAAAAGCGGGTATGTTCGTACGTACGTTTCGCCAAAAATCAATATTGCCAATTTCAAATTTAGTGTATTGCCAATTTATAAATAGAACTAACACGTAAAATGCATAAAACTGTGTATAAAGAAAGCCGTTGCGTTTGGCTACAAAATTGTTCTGTTACTAGTAAAAAACTGTCACGGTAACAACGTTCAATATAAACGGCGTATTTTCCAATTTGAAATAGAAATCCGGTCGGGCTGCGTCCGTCTGTCACAACTCGCGCCTGAAGCTAAGGTCAAAAGTTGCTAGGTAGTTTAGAATAAAATGCTGGACTGGTTCAGACTGATCTTTAGGAAATATTGTATTCCTTTTATTTATATTCCATCCTATTATATTCTAATGTCCACAAAACAATGTAAATCCTTTTGTCTACTGCAGTAACTTTTACACGTTTTGTTTTCAAACAATTCGTCTTGTGGTGCTTGCTAAATGTGCCGATAAAAGCACTTGTATCGTATAAAAATATAAATTTCTTTAGACTGCAGTATTTCATATAAAGATTTAATGTACAAGGGAAAACTTAAAGTAGCTATAAAAGTTTTCTTCTCAAATCGATTCGTGCCGAGATATTTTGTAAGTTGGATCAAAGGGGTTTAGGGTTCAAAGTGATGCGACCCTGTCTAGACATATTCGTATAAAAGAATTTGAAGTGACGCTATATCTGATACTATTAAAACATTCTAACATTCCATCTCAACGCTATTGTGGTGCAGTTCGTCTTCTCAGAATATTTTGTTAGATATTTCTCGCACATTTTTATTACTACGAGTAAGTAACAAATCGCCAGGAGATTCCGTGTCAAGGTGAAGACATTTAAGTGACAATATATCTTTAGCACGTAACGATAAATGTCATTTTATTTTCTGGTAATGTGTACAGTGCTATATTCTACTACTATATGGTATCCTTTTTTTGTATTCCTAAGATATCTGGTATATTATTTAACAATAAAACTTAGCAGTAATCTTTCTTTAATTACCGTCTACAATAGTTTGTTTCAATTATGAAGTAAACACTTGTTTAATGTGTCCTAAAACAACGGACAGAAACGGTGGCTCTTCAGCGATGCTTAAAAAAACTGCAAAAAAATATCCCGCAAGGACAGCCTGTTCGCTGTCTTGCGATTTGTTCAGTAGACACGGTCCAGCTCAGATAATTATAAAACAATTTTAAGAACTAAATATAAACAAAGAACAATAAAGTATTTCCGTAGAAAAGCTATACCTCCCTGTATAAACTCTTAAAGAAACAAAAGTAAATAGAAAATTATTCATAAAAGGAACTTTATTAACTAGGGAATAATAACGTTAATAAGAAAATGAACGCTCATTTCACGATAATGATATTCTTGAATTATAACAAGGCGTACTTTGACTTCTTTTAATTTTTATGTTCTAGCTTTCTAAATCCGGCTTATGTACGTCTAATTTACTAACTGCTGTAAATGTATTTGTCTTTTTGCATTTTGACATTATTCGTAAGTAATTCAGTTCCTAGAGGATAAGTCAATATTATTAGTAAGTGATTCGATTTCTGAGATAAGTTTATCTCTTGTTTTAAGGCTGCGAGTTCGACTATCCACAGGACATTCAAACTAAGAAAATTACATCTATAAGTAGAACCCAATATGAATAAGGAAGAATAGGGAGATTACCATAACTTAAAGTACTCATGGAACTCGATTACGTAATGGTAGTAGCAAAAATGATCCTTGGAGATATTAGCAATATGTACTTCCTAATAATTATAGCAACATGTCAACACAGAGAGCATAAATCCGTAAGTCATCATGTTAGTTCACCGTACAAAGAGTCACAATAGACACAGACTGACACAATAGTGACTGTGGTGAGCAATAACCGACCTTTGTTCGCTCGTCCGGTGCACCTCACGTTTGACAGAAACATTCACGCAATTTACTCCCTTGTTGTGGAATTGCAACAGTTTATATGATATGCATGTGTGTATTTAATCCGTGTGTTTTAGCGAGCGTTTAAACTGTTTATCAAAAGTTATTTTAATAAACGGACAGATTGGAGTTGGCTACTATGTTAAAAATGTTTATTTTATGATATTAAGCTTGCAAATGCTTAGGCTAATGTTTACATAACAAGAATAAATTTTAAATGTAAAAACTTGACTGGGTTAAAAGTGCTAACTGCAAACATATTACTTATTACATATTTTTGTAATCATCTTTTAAAACCATTTATTTTGACACTCGATAAGTTTGGGGGTAAATAAAATTTTCAAAACATACATTTTGAGCCAAAATTCTGTCAATTCCGCGGGGCGTGCGATGGTGGGACCGTGCGGAGCGAACTTTTAGTTCGGCCGCAGAGCTAGTAGGTAATAGCGCAGTGCAACCGTAGGTTTATTGTACCAAGCAGAACATATATAATTCATCAAAATCGGTTCAGCCGTTTATTAGTTACGAGGGAACATAGGGAAAGACATACACACATACAGGTCAAACTTTTAACCCTCCTTTTGGGCTTGGTCGCACTTGTTTCTCCTAACTATATTTCTGGTTGAAATTCGATTTCGTTTTGTTGGTCCAGTATCTCATTTTAACAAAAGCCTGCGGGTAGGTAGCACTATTAGCGTAGTTCTGTTTTATATTTTGGTGACTAGGGTAACATAAGCTCTAAAGCAAGGCAATACTATAAGATAAACATTACTGGTTTTAGTTATCATATGGAGAAAATAATTCCACAAGTATCAGTCAACTCACATTCATATTATCTTTATTTCATAAAATTTCTCATCAAAATTGAAATAGTCAATTTAAATAAAGAATTATAATTACACACAGAGTAACCGCAACAATAGGTTTCTTCGTCAAATGTAAAAATAAAATGGACAACAAATAATACAGTATCTGCCTGTATCAAATCTTTAGCCGACCGTTTCCAAAAGGTTGAGCCTAAGTGTGAATAAATCGGGCAAACAAAGTCACGGCCACTCTTTTAAATCTCCAGATAGTTTTAACAATATTTAGTAAATTGTATTACAGCGCTGTTGTGCGCTATTATGTTATTAGGATTAAAAGAAAAATAAGAAGGAAACATAATAATAACAAAAATGGCCCAAGTATAAAAAACCCTGTGGAACTCCCATTTTTACCACAGACCATGGAGATAGCTTGCATTACTACTACCACATCGACATTACTAATACATCGACCTTCTGAATCCTGTTACTCAGATAATAAGTAAGAAGATCCAGCGCCGTGTCTTTGATACCGTAGTGATATAATTTCTTGATCAGAGCTTTATGAACAACACAATCAAACTCGACAACCTCCTTATTAAGACGGTTAAATAGAAATAGCAATGAGAAAGCATTTAATAAAATACTTCACAAATACTCTAATCCATTAAATGAAATATGAAGAAAATTAAAAATTGTTTTTAATAAAAAACATCGTAGACTTATGTCACTTGACTCTTCAAAGATGTTATCGTTACAATATTTAAATATTCAAAGAAGTTTTGCTTAAAGCGTAATATCATAAAGTTATATTTTCCTTTATTCTTAAGAAAAAGCTTAATATTTTTTCTTTATGGAAATTTTTGTAAGGAGAAATGGTGCCATTGAAACATGGATCCTCGCAAAGTTAACTTTAAACCGCTAATATCTACAACCATCTTCATAATAATATAATATATCTTCTTAAATAATATAATAATCTTATTTTATATTATAAATGACTGAGTTTTATCTGCGTTTTTGTTAGTGATTGTAGTTTTTGGCCACATGAAACATTAGGAACATCCTTGTTTGATACCCACGCTACAATCCCGAAACAATGGTTGTGATCCGCCACTGCAAAAGGGTATCTAAGTATGACTAAAGCAAAACTGAGTGAGCTGCAGAGTGGTTGCCGTCTAGCGAAGGTATATATTTGGTACTGCATTGTTAAAAGTGCCGGAACTGGTATAGGGTTACCTTTACGATTTTACCAGAGGTTTTAATATTTAGTAGTACAAATAAATGGGATAAATAATTTTTTCATTACGTTGACTTAAAACTTTGACATCTTACAGCTCCAAGCGCCTGTAAATCGTGTTTTATATTTATTCCTCCTTCCAAAAAGGTTCGCGCTAGACAGATAGGAGGATAAAGAAACAAGTTTATAAGGGTTTGTTTTTCGTTTTTAGTTACGGAACCCAAAAAATTATCTCTTATACATTATTTATCTAAAAAACTTATCTACTATATATAATAATACTATAAATTGAATCGTCGAAAAGAAAAGAAAAAAAAGAAAAGATCGTACTCCCATCTCAAAGGCCGGCAACGCACTTGTGACTCTTGAGTTGCAGGTGTCCATGGGCCACGGTAGTCACTTACCATCAGGTGACCCTTCTGCTCGTTTACGTGCTAAAATATAAAAAAAGACATATGCAACAACACAATACTGACATAAATTACAAAAATAGTCCGTGAGCAGATTTGTATGCAATAGCTTTAGTTTACTAACGTAATTACTAGCTTGCCTCAGTTGCCAACAGTTGGCACTTATGTGAAATCAACAAAAAGTTCAAATTTCTTTGAAATAACACTTTGCTTTCAACATATATCTTCAAAGAAATTTAATACTATACGTTGTTATGAACACGGTATCCACTACGTTATTATATTATCTTTTGATTTCTAAGCAGTCACCGCTGTCTTTAAACACTATCCACAGTTACGGTCACTTATGAGTTGCCAACCTTGTCCTGCTTACATGAAGCTCTGGTAACCATACTTACCAGTAAAATAATAAAAATGTCCATAGTTTGAAGCAGTCAATAGGCCATGGTTTAGGGAACTATTCAACTCTAGACATTAGCCTTTAGTGGACTATGACTATGGACTATCATTCTGTTAGTATACTATGGCTATGTTTTTAGACTAGCTGCTGTGTTCGTTGTTGAAGGTAACAGACAAGGAAAAAAGAATGTAACTGTCTCGAAATATTAATTTATTTCATTACCAAGTAATAAAATTTTTATTAGAATTTACAGTCTAAATTAAATCTTCTGGCGAATTCATAATGGATTTTATTACAGAACATAAACTCACAGAAAATTAGTTTTCACAAATTAAATGAAAATTTAATGATACGTTATGATTAAGTAATCAATTTCAATTTATTTCTAAAGCCCCTCGTTCAAGTTTCATCGAATAATTTTATTAGTCACGCTATTATTTATAAGATTACCACACTAAAGAACTATTTACTATCGGAACCTTAATAAAACGTAAATGTATTCGATAAACAATAATCTCTTAATACATAAATTCACATAGACCACCTCCACTTACGCTATTTCAAACAATCTGTTAGTTATTTTACAACAATGAAGCAATAAGAAAAGGGCTTTAACATAATTAAACCTTGTCGAGTCTCCTGATAAGTTTTACTTTTATTTTCTATTAGATGTATGTGCCTTATTATATCTTAAGTAACTAACAATAACACAAGGCAATAGTTTTATTTCTAAAAGAAAAATAAAACTGTCAGTCGTAGGACTGCACGTCCGAAGTGAAAACATGACTTACACTTTTCGTTTACATATAATTATTAAACAGACACACACATTAACACATCGGTATATATGTATCTGAGCATGACGGTCACGCAAGTTCAGTGCTTTTTAACGTGCCTAAAGAAGTTTTCACTTCAAAAATGCCTTGTTTATAATAGTTGTGTTAAAAAATTGTTAATAAGTAATTATTGTGAGTTGCCGATCAGAAGTGTTCATTTTCGAAGAAAGTGATGCCATCCACTGGTGACATCCATCAAACTGACGTACGTTTGGACGAAATTTTGAATAAAGGTTTTCGCTATTGAGCACCACGAGTTCAGTTTTTCCCCTTAGCAAAAGTGCACAACGTGCCTAAATAAGTTTTCACTTAAAAAAAACTTTACCCATCTGTTTTAAGATAATATCTAGACAAATATTTCTCATCGTTACTTTGTATGTTTTGTAATTTAAAGTCAAGTAGCGTTTATAAGACAAGTGTTGTTGACAGTTGCTCCTTAAAGAACAGTTATTTTTCTATATAAGTATAATATATAGTAATAAAATAAAGCTGAAGAGTTTTTTATTTATTTAAAC